>CM068825.1:157857052-158457052 GCA_028554795.2 Sinohyriopsis cumingii | reverse complement strand
CCTACTCCTATAATACCTATGTCTTGGAGAAGTTACCTTAAACAAGGTATATCACAAATCACACATATCATACAAAACAAATGACCATGATTTGTCCCTGTAAAATTTGAGATTTTAATAAAGCCTATCAAATTGTAGGTCATGAAGCCCCAATAGAGGTGCGGCTGGCAGATGGGGATGAAGAGAATTCAGGACGAGTGGAGATCAAATACCTTGGAGAATGGGGAGTGGTGTGTGATGATAAATGGGACATTCAGGATGCCAATGTGGTGTGCAGAATGTTAGGTTATGACAGGTCAGGCATTAACCAGAGTTGTGGTCAATAACACTATTCACAATTTGGGGGAAGATAATAACATTTAATTGAAAAGTCTTTTTTGTTTAGGAATTTTGCAGACAACGCTGCAAGCTTTACCTTGAAAATGGATAATTTTCAGGTCTTGATATACTTGACAAATAGTGTATTTGTATTTTAAAACAATCTAAAGAGTAAGATGTTCTAAGTTTTTAGAGTTTAATGAACTTTGAACTCTTGTGTCTTTTCAGTTCTGGGACAATTTGTCTTCCTTAGCAAGCTCAGCAGTGAAGGAAACTAATATTGCATGCATTTCATTGGACAGCCTCACTCTGCTGTTAGCTATTGATTTCAATATATATTGTTTACCAACTCACTGGCACAAATATGGTCATCTGTCAACTGCATTACATAACTTTATATGTAACTGAATTCATTTTAGTTTTATCTGTGTAAGAGAACTATTACTGAAGGGACCAACATTCTGCTGGCTAAAATTATGTTTTAATTTTTCACAATAAAATAATTCCAACACTTTTACACAAAATGAGTTGCATTTGTCACCAATTCAATACCACAGTACACTTCAGTTACAAAAAATGTGTTTTTGGTATCCAGCTCAAATAACATCCATGTGCACCTTGATTTCCATACTCTTTTTCAGCATCTATGTTTGGCCTGGTTTTTGTGCTGTTTTTTTTTCAGATATCTGATCATAGCTTGGTTTTTGAGCTGTTTTTTTCAGAAATCTGAACGTAGCTTGTTTTTTGTGTTGTTTTTCAGAAATCTGAACATAGCCTGGTTTTGTTTTTTTTTTTTTTCAGAAATCTGAATGTAGCTTATTTTTTATGTTGTTTTTCTGAAATCGGAACATAGCCTGGTTTCGGGGCTGTTTTTTTTTAAATCTGAATTTCCTCAACACATTCATCAAGAACCCTGTTGTCACTTTTGCTTGGGAGCAGGTCTATGATGTCTCTGTGCTAACAGGGAACCTTAACACTCACTAAGTGCCATGGCTGTGTTTATTAATCTTCACTTAACAAAAGGAGATGCATATTTCCCTGTCAGCTTTCCTGGAAACTCATTACAGAGTCAATTTTATATCACAATATGCCACGAAAGAGACATATCTCAAAGTCCCAGAACCTGGAAAGGTCTGAGAAACAGGAACAACCTTGTAAAAGATACCAAATGGGAAACAATGACCCATTTTAAATATCTACCAATGAATAAGCATGAGGGAGACACAGAACAATCTCATTTCTATTTTCCCTCTCCATTAATCCTCTGTTAAGTGGGCTATTTATATTTCATATTTCAAGTGGGCTATTTATATTTCATGTTTCAAGGGGGCTATTTTTGTTTCATGTTCCAAGTGAGCTATTTATATTTCATATTTCAAGTGGGCTATTTATATTTCATGTTTCAAGTGGGCTATTTATGTTTCATGTTCTAAGTGGGCTATTTATATTTCATATTTCAAGTGGGCTATTTATATTTCATGTTTCAAGTGGGCTATTTATATGTCATGTTTCAAGTGGTCTATTTATATTTCATATTTCAAGTGGGCTATTTATATTTCATATTTCAAGTGGTCTGTTTATATTTCATATTCAAGTGGGCTATTTATATTTCATGTTCCAAGTGGGTTATTTATATTTCATATTTCAAGTGGGCTATTTATATTTCATGTTCCATGTGGGCTATTTATATTTCATATTTCAAGTGGGCTATTTATATTTCATGTTTCAAGTGGTCTATTTATATTTCATATTTCAAGTGGTCTATTTATATTTCATATTTCAAGTGGGCTATTTATATTTCATGTTTCAAGTGGGCTATTTATATTTCATGTTCCAAGTGGGCTATTTATATTTCATGTTTCAAGTGGGCTATTTATATTTCATGTTTCAAGTGGGCTATTTATATTTCATGTTTCAAGTGGGCTATTTATATTTCATGTTCCAAGTGGGCTATTTATGTTTCATGAAAGCGAACAAGACTTCTTGATAATTTTGTTTCAGAAAAGTGTAATATTTAAGGCATTTTGAATCAAAAACAATTAAACATTTGATTTTCTTTGTAATAATTTAAAAATGAGATGTATAATTAGATAAAGGAAAGTAAAATATAATATTCTTCATAATGTTTACTAAAAAAATGTTATGAATCCTTACTCATTTGATGTTGTGAATGTAAAAAGTAACCACATTGTAAAAATAGCCATATTTGCTTCAGATCTTAATAATATAAGGATATTTAGGTACAATTCACACTGTAAAATATGAGGCAAATTAATATAAGGATATTTAGGTACAATTCACACTGTAAAATATGAAGCAAATTAATATAAGGATATTTAGGTACAATTCACATTGTCAAATATGAGGCAAATTAATATAAGGATATTTAGGTACATTTCACACTGTAAAATATGAGGCAAATTAAGATAAGGATAAGGATATTTAGGTACAATTCACATTGTAAAATATGAGGCAAATTAATATAAGGATATTTAGGTACAATTCACATTGTAAAATATGAGGCAAATTAATATAAAGATATTTAGGTACAATTCACATTGTAAAATATGAGGCAAATTTTTGTCACTTATTGCAGCAGATACAGTGGAACCCCACAATAATGCAATTATTGGGGTCCAAAAAATTGTATCGCATTAATAGCAGGGTCATGTTAATGTGGGGTCTTTGCAGTATTTTACTTTTATCAGAGAACAACAAATTGGCACATATACATTTATTCATGTCTAATGTATATCATGAATAGGGTATCAACACCGTTTACTCTTATGCCGTCATGGCATGCAATTCATCCATAATGCATGCAATTCCATTGAAAAATTGTACACATATTTTAAATATTCAATAATTTTGTCACAGATCATTGTGTCTGAATTCAACATCTAATATATAGGATGAACAGAGTATTAATACTGTTTACTTACTGTCTGATATCATACCATCATGGCATGAATTTAATCCATGTAATTCCATTGCAGAAATTGCATACATATTTAAACTATTCAGTAACTTTGTCACAGAATATTATGTGTCTGAATTCAGTGGGAAAAATTAACAGCAAAATTAGGTTGAGAAAGATGAAACACATGTACAGTTCATTACGTTCAAGAGTCTATGAACTGTGTCTGTACAAATTTCATACTACTAAAATTTTATCATATGCATTTTCATGGACCTTTATCCATTGTAAATTCCCAATAATTAACACTTGTACGCCTATTCATTTGAACAACTACAGCAAGAATAATTAACAATCAACACATGCTTTTAGCATGCATATAACTTTTACTTAAGATTTTGTGAATATCAAAAGAAACATGTGAAAAATACTTTATAATGATTTTAAAGCTAAATGCATGTACAATTTTGTACCCTTTCAATTTCCAGCTAATAAAAAAGTGGACATTACTTACTGGTAAACTAATTACATCTAATAACACCACCAAGCCCCAGCAAACATGTTGGCAGCTTTCATATTTTGATGTTTTTTAAATTGTGAGAATCTATTATCAACCATTGCATTGTCTGCTGCTTGGTTATGTACGCGGTTAAAGAAGAAACACATGTCAGCTATTGATTGAGCAACAGTTGTATACAGAATTAATTGAAGACAATCACAAAGATGATTTACTGGCTTTTCTGATGGATAAGTAATAAGTAACATTCCGATAATGTTTATTTTGACATATTACTTCTTGAACCTGGTGAAATTATTAAATTTCGAAGCCATGCCACAATCATATTATATTTGAATTCATACGTGAACTGTTCCCCCAAATGATAATAAACATTTTACACACCATTTCATGTCCTTTAAAAAAAAATATTTTTCTGGGTACGAGAAAAATACATCTACATGTATTTTAAAAATTTTGAACCATGCCATGATCATATTATATTTGAATTCATACACGATCTCTTCCCCAAAATGATAATACATTTTTTTAAATACACTATTTCATATGCTTTTAAAAAAATATATTTCTGGGTACAAGAAAAATACATGTACATGTATTTAAAATTTCAGGAACCATGCCACGATCATATTATATTTAAATTCATACACAATCTCTTTTCCAAAATGATAATAAATTATTTTATACACTATTTCAGTGTATTTTTTATGTGCAGATGAATATATGACATTTCAGGAGCCCCACCACAACTGTGTTATATCCGAATTTGCATTATTGCAGGGCACATTATAGCGGGGTCACACTGTACATGTATATACATGTAGTAATATAATTTCAGAGGGGCCATTCGAGCTACAACACTTTCACAATTTGGTAATGGGAATGGGGTCATAATGCTTGATGAGACTGAGTGTAATGGAACAGAGAATAGTTTGGCAGACTGCCAACACCCACCCTGGAAGAAACATGACTGCCATCAATGGGAAACAGCAGGTGTAATCTGCCAGGTGGCTAAAGGTAGATGCTAATTATCAGTCACTGTGTATATTGCTAAAACTTACATTTCTACTTGTGGTGTTTATCTATCTATCTTTACATTTCTACTTGTGGTGTTTATTTATCTATATCTCTCTCTCTCTCTCTCTCTCTCTCTCTATATATATATATATATATATATATATATATATATATATATATATATATATAATAAACATTTTATTGTAAAAGCATTAAAAATATTACATTGGCATGAGCAATAGATCCTATCCACTAGCAGATTATTATCATGAGAGGTCTCTGTCATTTTTATGCCACTGGACCTAGTTTGCAGAGAGGTCTCTGTCACTGGATGCCACTGGACCTAGTTTGCAGAGAGGTCTCTGTCACTGGATACCACTGGACCTAGTTTGCAGAGAGGTCTCTGTCATTGGATGCCACTGGACCTATTGCAGGGAGGTCTCTGTCACTGGATGCCACTGGACCTAGTTTGAAGAGAGGCCTCTGATTGGATGCCACTGGACCTAGCTTGCAGAGGCTCCATTTTGCAGATAAGGCCTTTCATAAGGAATAAGCTCATCTTTGAAGACCTGTTATATTTTTACATGATTCAGTGCAAATTAAAATATGATATGGGTATATTGACTGAAATAATAAACATATCATGAGGTATCAATTTACTTGGATGAACTTTGCTGACATTTTGAGGTTAAAGGTAGGAATTGTATGGTATGTGTTGTCAAAGAAACGGATTAAAAAAAAATTCATGTTGGCTAGTATTCATATACCTTGTGCTTCAGTGTGAGAAATTTTGAGACAGGGACATTAGACCAGGACAATATGAGGATAACTTTAAAAGAAATGGTTCATTTGATTGAAATGTCCCAGTCCCACCAACAAAAATTCCACAGTATGGAAATAATTTTTATAGAGAAATTGTTGATATGATTGAAATGTTCCAGTCCCACCAACAAGAATTCCACAATATGGAAATAATTTCTATAGAGAAATGGTGTATATGATTTAAATGTCCTAGTCCCACCAACAAGAACTCCACAGAATGCTGTATATCACCTGCTCACCTGAAACATGTTCCAAATACAAGCAGAGCCACTGAAGCATGAAAAGTAGATTGTGGTGAGCTCCTTTTCATACCTGTCGACTTTTCAAAAGCCAAGACTTAATCTAATTATAAGCAGATTGGAACCAAATTTTTTGAGATTTTTCACTGCATGTTTAAAGCATAATTTTTACTAAATATGGACCAATCATCCTGGTCCAATACACATGAAATTTTCAAAGGAGGTGCTGTTTCTCTCTGTTACATGCCTTATTTTCACCCAGAACATGCCCTGTCTTCATATTCTGGTCAGCTGTGGCCAAACTGCACAATAGCTAAAGATTAGACTTTAGTAAACAAGCAAGAAAGCCATTGTGACTAATTAATGGTTAATCCTTGTCCTTGCAGTTGTCTTGTGAAAAGGACTGCATTCCAGCATACTTCAAAGACACCATGTTATACAGTGTGTGTGTATGTAAGCACCAGCCATGCTTGGCAAATAAATGATGCCCTAATTTGTTGTAACTAACAGTGCCTAAAGTATGTATGAATTCATCTTAACAGTTCAAATATGAAGTCTTAAGCTACCATACTTGTAACAACAATTTTTTCCATATTTTATTTCCCACCTTTTTTCCTCAACTCGTAAGGCATTTAATAATGTTTACTAAATAAGATATTTATTCTGAATTTTTTTTGATAGCATATATGCTGTATGGTATGTTTTTTAATGATGGTAATGAATATTTGTATGTACAGTACATTAATGCCAGGTGTTTAATTTTGTATGTTTCTTTGGTTGGAATGGATATGCTATTTTTGCTTGTAGAGAAAAGTACAGAGCATTCACAGGGATCAGTATGGTGATTCAAACTAATTGCTGACAATGTTATTGTTGTGGTTTGTTCTTTGGTGTCGTTTTATTTTTTTATTCTAGTATTGTTGTAGGGGTAAAAATACTTCATAAATTGACTTGAATAATGTTTAAACTTGACATTCAGTTTACTGAAGAAAACAATAATTGTAGTGTGATAGTAATTATTACATCACAGCAATATTTACAGGTGATAAAATAGAACATGACTTTTATGCATTGTATCAAATATATCTGTGTAGAAATTTTTAGGAGAAATTAAAATTGATAGACATAATGTAATAATAGGAAGTTCTCTGCAAAAATCAGGAGATATTTTGAGATCATGATATAGTCATGAATGACCCCAAAAATTGGCAGTTTTTTGTCCCAACGTGAAAGTTGATAGGTATGCCTTCTCTGTATCATCTTAAAAGGAATACATGCATCAAGTTTCATGATTATACATGCAATTGTGTTAGAGAAACTATACTAACTGCAAAAACTTAAAGTTCACACCAACACCAGCAATGCCATCTCTGTATGCTTCATGGGCATGACAAGATTTATTCAGAAATTTCATCCATAAATTTAAACTTTTTGTATATTAAAGGAGATGGATAAATTGATACAAGACTTGTAATATAAAATGATCATTGCATTTATTTTTCATATGATTAATATTCTCTAGGTTTGTTGACAGACCTTGTGGACTAATGAAAGGTATTGATAATTTATTCATTGTACCCTGATCAACACTGTTCTTGACTATAGAAGACTGTTGTATCCACAGTATATCTTTAGATCCATTTCACTTTCCATCAAGCTTGGGCTGGTGTAAATCTGTTTTTGTTACACAACTGATAGAATCCATTGAATAGAATATAGAGTATAACAACAACAGTTGTGTTTCAGCTTGTGGTAATGACAGTTATCAGTGTCCAGATGGTGGCTGTGTCCCTCTGACAAAAGTTTGCACAGGGGAGTGCCATTGTACTAACTGTGAGGATGAAAAAGATTGCAGTAAGTATACTAGTCCCAGAAGTTGTTCTATGGAGACTGTCCTTATATTGCCAGGATGAGGCAGATTGCAGTAATTATGCTAGTCCTTTGCTCATTGGAGAATGTCATTGTACTGTTGGGGTGAAGCAGATTGCAATCAGTACTTGTATGTTAGTCCCATATGCTCTCAGGGTAGTGTCATTGTACTAACTGTCAGAATGAGTCGGTCTCAATGCATATGAAGTATACTAAGTGCTTTGAGATGAGACAGATTGCGGTAAATACATCTATACTAATCCTGTGTTCAAATGGGAGTGTCATTGTACTAGCTCAAAGATGAGACAGAATGCAGTAAATACATCTATACTAATCCTGTGTTCCAAGGGGAGTGATACTGTAACAACTGTCAGGATGATACAGAATGCAGTAAGTATGCTAGTCCTTTGCTTACTAGGGAGTGTCACTGTACTAGCTAGCTAATTTAGTGATGGTCAGTTTAAACAAGGAGCAAAATGGTTTAAACATATTAAAGTAAAAAAAATGCTAAGTGTGACTAAATAAAAGTCTGTAATTAATTGATTACTTGAAAAAAATGAAAATTGATTTCCAATGACCTTGTTTAAATAGTCCAGAAAACTAGAGTAAATATCTTTATAAGTACATGTATTCATTAATTCTTTTAATAGAATACAAAGATGTATAAGATATATTACAATGATGATCTCCTTTGTGATTCAGTCTGTAGGTCAGCAAGGAAACATTTTGTGAATATTTCTTTTCTTTCTTTCTGGCTTTTTTTATTTTTACAAAATTCAGTTTTGTTCAGAAAGGTCATAGATATCTACACGGATCTAGACATGTACAGATATCTAGTATATTGCACTTCTGTTCAAATTTTCCTTTAATAATGATAAGAGAAATATGATTTGTTTATTATTTTAAGAATGGATTACTGTAAAATATGGCAAAATGAAAGGGTTATTCTGATAAAGAGTATGCTAGATGTTTCAGTATTATTTATGTGTCTATGTACTTCAGATGTGACAATTCAGCTTGTTGGAGGAGCCACGCCTGATGAAGGTCGAGTTGAGGTCATTATTAATGGCATAAGGGGCACTGTGTGTGATGATGGATGGAATGCAAATGCTGCAAATGTGACATGCAAATCCCTGGGATATGTGTAAGGAAATGGCATGATCCATGGAATATGCTAACCATCATTCATTTGTGTTACCTACTTTAGTAGATCATAAGACCTAGCTATCACTGTTCTGGTATCCAAGGCAACATCACTAGGCCTCACATTATGAGATAGATGTGGGAGTCCTATTGTAATTACCTTTCCAATCCCTCTGTCCAGTTGTTGAACTGGCCATCCATTCACAAGTCTTGTAATTACAATAGCTCTACAACTCTGGAACATAACTGTATGCCAGCTGGAAGGTAAATTTAATGAAATTTGTATTGTCTTTCATATTTATATGTGTCCCTTTGAAAGGTTTGTCTTGTCAGGTCTAATTCTGATAGTAGTATAGCTCTTATTTCTTCAGTATTTAATCTCCACTACAGCACTAGATTCTAGCATTGCTTTGGAACCATTGAACGTTATCTAATGCAATTTTTTGTATACATTGTCTGGTACATCTATAATTGCCTTTCTGAGTTTTGCTTCATCAACTTAATTTTGGATAGAGTTGTGGCTCTTGACAGTTAACTTCATATGACGTTACTTGTAACTAATATAGCTCAAAACCATATAACATATTCTGTTGCCGTCAGATATGAACATTGTCTCATGGACTTGCATGTGGCTGTCATGGTTTAGTCTCATTCATTATAAACAGAGGTGTGATCTGGGTTTTTTGCCTCACCTTTTTTTGGAGAAAAATGCAAAACATATTAGTTATGAAATCAGTGGCAGCTGTGGCATCAGTGGAGACAACATCAGCTTGGTGTTATCAGATTTTTGCATGTCTAGAACTCTGAAACTACTGTTATGAATGTTATGAAACTTGCTACACCAAATGTTTTGTTAGTGGAAATTGCTTTTCATTTCATCATGGTAATACCCCACCATACTTGAGGAGGACATTTGTCCCTCCCCCCTCCAATTTCTACATATCTTGATAGAATTCAGTGCACATTTGCCTTGATGCATGCATTCATCTTTGCAGTAGCTTCTTGTGGGTCGGTGGATCTTTCAGGGGTTTTCCCGGGTTCTTCCTCCACCATTAATACTGGCCGCCATGTATAGCCTATCATGTGCTGAAAAATGGCGTTAAACCCTACAACAACAACAACAACAACATTCATCTTTGGAATATTGCATAAGTGAACAGTTAATTTACTTTGGTCCTGGGTCATGAATCAGTGTCACAGTTCTTATACCTTAGACACAGACTCTGGGTCATAACTTGAAAACTGATGAGATTCTCAGATTTGTGTAAACATATTCTCACTATGAAAGGTAAAGTCATTTATTCATCCAGCATTTTTTTGTGTGGTCTTGCCATGCCCGCTGGGTTATAATATGGATACATTTTTTGGGGGGTCTTGCCATGCCCTCTGGGTTATAATATAGACACATTTTTGGGGGGGTCTTGCCATGCCCGCAGGGTTATAATATGGATACATTTTTTTGTGTGGTCTTGCCATGCCCTCTGGGTTATAAAATGGACACATTTTTTTTGGGGGGGGGTCTTGCCATGCCATCTGGGTTATAACAGGGATACATTGTTTTTTTTGGGGGGTCTTGCCATGCCCTCTGGTTATAACATGGACACATTGTTTTTGGGGGTGTCTTGCCATGCCCTCTGAGTTATAATATGGACAATATTCATAGCTTCTACCCTTAAAATGTATATACATGTCAAAACCACTGGGATCCCCATCAAGCTATGTCCTTCCTCTGTATGAAAATGTCAAATGATTTGTACAACTGGCAGAGTAATTTACTTGGCTTGAAAAGGGGGATTCACTATAGTAAGTAACAGAAAGTCAACATTATCCTGTAGCTGAAAAGTGAGAAGTTCTTCACAACCATTGTTTAACATTTTGTTTCAGTGTGTGACTCTATGTGACTTTGCCACTCTTTCTAGTCATCATTGTTATTCACGTTATTAGAATGTCATATTAAAAATGCCACTTCAGTATTTTATTCATTAATATATTGAACAGGACAGCTCTAATTTAAAGAAGAAAAAAAATAGGAAAGAGAAACAATATGGAATAATTAATTTAATTTGGTTTTCTTTACTAAAAGAAAGGGTGAAAGATTTCTTTATGGACATTATCAATATTGACCTGTAAAAAAATAATTAATTTGCAATAACAAATCTTTAAGCCTCTAGCTGAATTAAATATTTTTTCAAAGTAGTAATCAGCAAGGCCATGACAGATCATGATATTTCACAATCTTATATCCTCAACTCTTTCCAATGGGAGAAAACTATTTTAGTCTCTCAGAAAAAGACTCAGAGGTAATGACAGTGAATATTTTTCAAAGTCTGTATAGATGAATCTGACTATAGATTCCTTGTAATAAAAAGAGTGTGATAATAGCTTTTGATGATTTTTAGTTTAAAAAAATCTCAAAACAGATCCATTACTTTTAAATGCTATTTTCTGCAGCTTTTTCAGAAATATCTGGTGGGTTGATTGATTTTTACAGTACATTTAACAAATTTTGAGCTACACCATGCCAAGGGAATATGAACTAAGTGCCTTTCTCAAGGACACATCCAGGCAGTTCACTTGGGCTAGACTGGGTTGGCTGCTTTTTGCCATATGTCCTTCAAAAGGGCCTGTGTTGACAAAATTGGTGAACCCATTAGAAAGGCACTTAAACCCCATTTCCTAAGCAATTCTAAGAGAAAATTTTAAGTTTCGGTATTCTATTCATACTGCTTGTGTTTCATTGGCAGTATTATACTGTCTTGAGTCTGTATGACGGTATTGGTATAGTTATGATGCTTTAACAGCTGTTGTGTTAAAGTCAATACTTTACATTCAGAGTCTTTTTCTAGCATGCAGTAAAAATGGACCTCATAAAAGGTTAGTTTATTTAATATTCATAATCTCCAGAACTACTAAATTCCACTAATAACAGTAATCTCAAAGGTCAGTGCTGTAGAAGGTCACCAGGGTCTTTGTAAGTAAAAGACTTAGAGCATTGTCACTAATAACTAATCCACTAATCACAGGTATGGTGTTCCATTAACTATTGCCCACTTTGGGGAGGGGTCTGGACCCATCTGGTTTGATGATGTCAGCTGTACAGGGAGGGAAAAGTCACTGGGAGAGTGCCAGATGGCTGTTAGGGGAGAACACAACTGTTTACACACAGAGGATGCTGGGGTTAAATGTAGCTCTGAAAAGCCAGGTAAGAGTTTCATTCTAAACTTTTAGTTATTAGAATAGATAGACTTTAATATAGATGAAAAAATGTTCATTAAAATAGTAAAATATATATGTACAGTCAAGCCTGTCTACAGCAGCCACCCATGGGAAAAGGCAAAGATGGCCTTTGTAGACAGGAGACTTCTGAAGGCAGGTACAGTTCTCAAAAATTTGGTTGAAGACAAATTTATGTACTATGAACCGAATATCATTAGCATAGTAGTATTATCATTATTTCACTTGTATTACTATTATCAGTAGTAGTATGCTATCAAGATACTTGTACTTTGTTAAGCTATTTAGCAACAATCAAGAAAACTACAACTGTGCACATGCAATAATCTCTCTCCCTCTCCCTCTCACTCTCTCTCTCCCTCCCACTCTCTCTCTCCCTCTCTCTCTCTCTCTCTCTCTCTCTCCCTCTCTCTCTCTCTCTTATTCATGCAAACACTTTTATCACATTATCAGTACAAACAGCTCCTAAGTAAAATTACTAATTGACAGCTTATTTGTAATTGTGAAACGCTACTGACATTTTGTTATGAATGAAAACATGTGTTCATACTTTAAACAATTAATGGATTAAGCTGTTGCTCAAACTCACTGTAATCAAAAGACAGTTGGCTATTATTTGTGACCTTTGATCAGTTAAGAAGAAGCTTCTTGGGGCTTTTGTTAGTAGTACCTGAAATTTTAATCTGAGATTCCTCTGACCCTTCTGACCCCATTCTTGAAATTATTTGGACATTTATGTTGGGGTGTAGGATCAGAGTGGACATTTGTGTTGGGGTGTAGGATCAGAGTGGACATTTATGTTGGGATGTAGGATCAGAGTGGACATTTATATTGGGGTGTAGGATCAGAGTGGACATTTATGTTGGGGTGTAGGATCAGAGTGGACATTTATGTTTTGGTGTAGGATCAGAGTGGACATTTATATTGGGGTGTAGGATCAGAGTGGACATTTATGTTGGGGTGTAGGATCAGAGTCAATTGCCTTTCAAAAAGTTGAAATTTGTCACCACAAAGTCAAATTCTTCAGGCAGAGAACATATGTCCATGCGGCAGTCATGTGAAACCATTGGTGACATGTGCTCCATTCTTGATGAATCTGACTTTCTCCAAGTTGCTATGATAGCGACGTGTTTTTTGTATTTGTTCCTGGAATAAATATGTTGAGAATTTGGCATCCTTTCATTCTTTTACAAACAATATGTGACTTTCATTTAATATTTTAGAATTTTTGTTCAACATAGTTGGAAAAGGGTTTATTGTTGAATGGAAATGTAGTTTGTGATATTTGTTTTGTTGTGTGACTAGCAATGCAAATGGCGAGTAACAGGTCAAATTTCATAAACACTGTAGTTCATCTTGTGTGTAATTGGATTAAAGACATAATTATAATTTTCACAATTTCTAAAAAACTAAATCATTTTCCTATTGTTTTCATGAGGATATGACTTGATGTAACATTGTTTAAGTTTACATGGCATGCAGGTAAGTGGCTACCCTATGCCACCAGTGCACAGTGGTGGCAAATTCATATTTTTCAGTAGGCGGTTGACTCTGACCTTACACCACAACATAAATGTCCAGATATCACAAATGGGGTGGGAATTGTCAGATGAGACTCGGATTACTAAACAGTAAGGGATATATAGTATACCTCCTGTAAGGTTAAAAACAGCCATGCTTTGAAACTGACATTGCTGGCTCTTTTGAGTTTCACTGGGTCACAAAGTATAATTGAATATGAAAATGTTTAAACATCAATTCAGGTTATATACCTTTATATATACCATGAATTGCTCATCAAACAAACAAAGTTTACATACATAGGGTGGTAACTGATAATGTGCTCCAGTGACCACAGAAGGCAATGTGAAACCACTGCTTAATTAAAAAAACACATGGTCTCTGACGTGACCACTGATTACATGACACTTATATATGAAATTAGAATGGCTATTGTGACCAAGTGACTGCTGAAATCAGGTGACCATTAGGATAGGTTGGACTGTGTAGTTTTTCATTTATTTTAATAATAAAAAATTGCAGACTTTTGGGTTGGAAAACCCATTAGTACTTGTCCTCAATCTTAAATGAATTATAGTTATGGTTATTCTAAAAAATTGCTTAAAACATATTTAAGTTTTCAGACACTTTTATTTGAATGTTGATGCATATGTACTGTTACTATTTTCCTTCAGCTGAGACAGTGAATGTTAGGTTGAGAGGTGGAAGAACAAAGTATGAAGGTAATGTGGTGGTCACAAAAGATGGCAGGCCAGGGTACATCTGTGATGATGAGTGGGATGATAAGGATGCCGGTGTAGTATGTAGAATGCTTGGATTCCAGTGAGTAGTACCAGTAAATTACACTCTTAGTCCAACAGTATAAAGTAAAGCATGAATGAAGAGAAAGATGTGTGCATAGTACTCATTAAATTTGAATTTGGAATAGTAAACATTTTAGAAGCCATGGTCAACCTGATTTGTTTTTCTTTTCATATTCCTAAATTATCAAAATAAATGGAAATTCTGAATTGCCTTCATGAAATTACAATTTACTGCTAATTTAAATTTGTAAATTTATTTCCTCCACTGAATTATGCGATTTCATTTTTCTTGTGATATTTTTAAACATTTTTTTCTTTAACCATTTTGATATTCTAAAAATTAAACTTTTTCGTTACAAGTAAACAAAATGTATACATTTTCTTGAATTCAATGTTATATCATAAGTTATATTTTGGTCTGTAGAAAGCTAACTTGTTTTTAAACTGAAATTCAAGATATTTGATTTCCCTTGTGACAAATGTCTTGTTATCCATGACTTCCGTGACCTTAACCTCTGACATCTGGTGCAACAGTCACCTGGAATCTTGTATACATAGAGAGGATTTGGTTAAAGTGGATAATGGATATATTTCATCTAGTGGGTGAAAAACTCAGCATGTTCATGAGTGGAAACAGTATTTCATTTTATGTTATGCTCAAACATATTGGCTGGCAATATTTTAACAGATTAAATAGTGAATTTTGTTATGGTATCAATAATGTCAACTGTCACTGGTTTTGTTATGTTCTGCTGTTTTATTTTACATGGAAAATATGATTAGTAGCATAATTCTTCTTTCCTAACTCAAGGTTAAAAAAAGTACATAAACGATACAAAAATGAAGGGAAAAAAAGCTTGTGGGATTTGAACCTGGTGCTCCTACATGTGAAGTGGCCATACTTACCACTAGACCAAGCAAGCAAAAAATGGCATATAAAATGTTTTGCTCATGATGTTGTCAATGTCTCTTGACAACAGTGAAAAAATATGTTCATTATTTATTCCAATGAATTATCAAAATTATTTCTGTTGGAAAATCCTAAAATTCATAAACTTGCTTAATATAAATTTTGGTAATCATTTATATAAATTTGATTACAATCTTCATCATGCAAAATGGAAGATACATAAATTTCAAAACTATAATGCCACACATCTGATTTGTGGAAAAATAGTTACTGACATCCTGAAATGGGATAATTTTACTAGTGAAATAAAACCAAAATGCAAAATAAATGTATGCAAAATGAATTCATATAAAATGAAATGTAGAATTAACACAAGAAAAGTGATGAGTACATTTTGAAAACATTACAAATTGCAGAACAATTAATAAGAAATGAAAATGGAATGAAATGCATTTCATAAATAGATACGAAAATCAGTTATTTTCAAACTGGCATTAAATTTGCCAATTTTGACTAAGGCAGAAAGTACAATGCCATTGACATGGTGACATGATAAACAGTGATTGTATCTTTATAATCTTTTTTTTGAATTAAATAAAATGAGAAAAAAAATTGCTGACAATGCTGTTGCTTGCATTTATGTATCTGAAATTTGATTAAAGCACACTTTTAGTAAAGACAAGGTATAAGACTATTGTTATCTCCCTTTAATGGAAAACCTGACTGTCATACATGCCAATTGAGTGGAAATGAAAGGAAATGATGGCTTTAAGTGCTAAACTCAAATTCTGAATCCAACGCATTTCTTAGACTATAAAAAAAAGGTGACTAGATGATAGATGAAATACAAATGCAAATTCAATAAAAACAGAACACATATCAAATGCAAATGTAATGGAAGCAAAATAAAAAAAAAATGCAACTTTTGTAAAATTACCCATTTTGGGTCTGTTGCTGTCCATTTTTTCATCTTTATGTCATATTAATAGGCATTTTGGCTGAGTTACAGGGTTGTAAGTTGCATTAAAATTAGGTCATAAAATGTTATATATCAAAACTAAATGAATCAAATGTTATATACAAAAATAAGACATACAATGTTATATACAAAAATAAAGCATACAGTGTTTCATATAAAAAATAAGGCATACAATGTTATATACAAAAATAAGGCATACAATGTTATATATAAAAATAAGGCATACAATGTTATATATAAAAATAAGGCATACAATATTATATACAAAAATAAGGCATATAATGTTATATATACAAAAATAAGGCATACAATGTTATATATAAAAATAAAGCATACAGTGTTTCATATAAAAAAATAAGGCATACAATGTTACATATAAACATAAGGCATATAATGTTATATATAAAAAATAAGTCATTTAATGTTTTATATAAAAAATAAGGCATACACCATTGTACATAAAAATAAGGCATACAATGTTATATATAAAAAAGGCATACAATGTTACATATAAAAATAAGGCATATAATGTTATATATAAAAATAAGGCATATAATGTTATATATCAACATTAAGGCATATAATGTTATAAATAAAAAAAATTGGCATCTAATGTTAAATAAAAAAATAAGGCATACAATGTTATATATCAGAAACAAGGCATACAGTGTTATATATAAAAATAAGGCATAATCTATTTTATATTTGATAATGATTTTACACCTGATATTGTTGTCAGCATACATCAACAGTATCAACATAGATGTACCTATAGATTGATATTTTTGGTCCTCTGTACAGTTTCCAAAGTAATGACCAGCCCAATATGCTCCGTATAGTATGGATGTTTTCCAAAGTAATGACCAGTCCAATATGCTCTGTACTCTGTACAGTATGGATGTTTTCCAAAGTAATGACCTGCCCAATATGCTCTGTACAGTATGGATGTTTCCAAAACAATGACCAGCCGAATATGCTCTGTACAGTATGGATGTTTTCCAAAGTAATGATCAGCCCAATATGCTCTGTACAGTATGGATGTTTTCCAAAGTAATGACCTGCCCAATATGCTCTGTACAGTATGGATGTTTTCCAAAGTAATGACCTGCCCAGTATGCTCTGTACAGTATGGATGTTTTCCAAAGTAATGACCTGCCCAGTATGCTCTGTACAGTATGGATGTTTTCCAAAGTAATGACCTGCCCAATATGCTCTGTACAGTATGGATGTTTTCCAAAGTAATGACCTGCCCAATATGCTCTGTACAGTATGGATGTTTTCCAAAGTAATGACCTGCCCAGTATGCTCTGTACAGTATGGACGTTTTCCAAAGTAATGACCTGCCCAATATGCTCTGTACAGTATGGATGTTTTCCAAAGTAATGACCTGCCCAATATGCTCTGTACAGTATGGATGTTTTCCAAAGTAATGACCTGCCCAATATGCTCTGTACAGTATGGATGTTTTCCAAAGTAATGACCTGCCCAATATGCTCTGTACAGTATGGATGTTTTCCAAAGTAATGACCTGCCCAGTATGCTCTGTACAGTATGGATGCTTTCCAAAGTAATGACCTGCCCAATATGCTCTGTACAGTATGGATGTTTTCCAAAGTAATGACCTGCCCAATATGCTCTGTACAGTATGGATGATTTCCAAAGTAATGACCAGCCCAATATGCTCTGTACAGTATGGATGTTTTCCAAAGTAATGACCTGCCCAATATGTTCTGGGCAGTATGAATATTTTCCATAGTAATGACCTGCCCAATAAGCTCTGAGAAACTCAGTCACAGGCCTCATATGACTCATTTCGGGCTAAAGTTACATGCAAGCTATTTTCATATTCAAGGAATGACAGAATTATTTAAGCTAATTAGTGTAAGACTTAAAATGAGAAGATTAGTAATCTGACCATATTGTGTTGGAAGACTTTCCAAACTGGTTGAAAGGCTGTACCAAGAATTTCATTCATTATGGTGCTAAATACCACTGAATCTATTAAACTCTTTCCAAAATTATGGCATTCAATATTGTAATAAATCTAAGTCTTTTTATTTTCATTTACTCATTTTTAGACCTGGTTGACTTTTTTCTTCATATACTTCAGTGTTCTATTTCATAAAATGTGTCGTGTTTGATCCTGGATATTCATATGCAAACATCTGTTTTGTAATTAGATAATAGTTCAAAAGTTCTTGATTTGTAATGAATATGTTGTTGGTTGATTGACTTTTAACAGCACTTTAGGACAGTATTAAAATTTACAACCCTTGGATTATGAATCTGACATTCTACCAACTAAGAGAGCTTCAACATCTCCCCTTTGATGAATAATCAAGTTTAAAGATTTTCACAAGCTGGACCAGTTCTTGTATTAACTTTGTTTATAAATTTCATTGTGGCAGGGGAGGTAAAGCATATAGTGGGAGTCACTTTAGAGTTACAGCTACTGTAAGTGGAATAATTCTGGATGATGTGCAGTGTACAGGCAGTGAACCTTCTCTCTCTCAATGTTTGCACAAGCCCTGGGGCCAGCATGACTGTACAGATAATGAATATGCAGGAGTGGCCTGTCTAAACCCTGATGAGGAACAAGACATCAACATTACAATAGGTATGAATCACTCCTTTTAACAAATCTTGAATATGCAGGAGTGGCCTGTCTAAACCCTGATGAGGAACAAGACATCAACATTACAATAGGTATAAATCACTCCTTTTAACAAATCTTGAATATGCAGGAGTGGCCTGTCTAAACCCTGATGAGGAACAAGACATCAACATTACAATAGGTATAAATCACTCCTTTTAACAAATCTTGGTCATGTGCAGTGCAGAAGAAAAACATTACATTGCCAAACTGCATCAAGGTTATGTAAAAATGTGTAAGTTAGGTGTGTGTGTGTGTTGTGTGTGTGTGTTTGTTTTAGATTCTTGTATGTTTATATTATATCCTTGTATGTGTGTATGTTATATATTTTTATTTATGTCTGTAGATGCTTGTGTTTGAGCATGGCAGATACTTGTATGCATATTAGATATTTGTATGTATGTTATTTACTTGTATGTGTGTATGTTAGAAACATGGGTGTGTATGTTAGATATTTGTATGTATTAATGTTAGATAATGGTATTTGTATATTATAGTTGCTTGTGTGTGTGCATGTTAGATATGTGTATGTGTGTACATTAGATACTTGTATGTGTTTTTATGTTAGATACGTGTATTTGTGTTGATTTGATTATTGTATTTGTGTTTGTTAGATATTTGTATTTGTGTTTGTTTGATACTTGTATGTGTGTTTGTTAGATGCTTGTATTTGTGTTTGTTAGATAATTGTATGTGTATCATGAATAACCAACTGCAGAAATGTATGTTTTTCCAAACATGATAGTGTCTGGGAGTTTGGTGGTTAAAGATCATATTCTTCATGTGGCATCTGGTGACTTGGCTTGCATGCCTTTGTAAATAAATCATTGATACATCGTGGTCCATGCTATATGAACCTCACCATCACAAACTTCTGGATATAATAAATGCCTTATTTTGACCTGAGATACCAACAGATGTAGGTGGTTACCTGCTGTCAGAAATGTCCAGTATTTTGAATTTTTATTATGAATCAATTTCACTTACTGTATCAAGAAACTAGTGTTTTTCCCCAGTCATCACTTAATACGAGCACCAGCTTTTCTATGTAGGCAGGGAGGTCACCCATTGTAATATAATCCATCTGCTTCAGGATCTGTAGAATGTGGGAAAAGGCCATTGATGGAGCACCAGCGCAGCAAGCGGGATGAGTCTGAGGAGAAGCAAATAGCTCCACCACCAAAATTTGAGCAGATAATTGGAGGAATGAATGCAGTCCCAGGAGCAAACCCTTGGCAGGTTGGGGTCAGAATTGTTTCAGATTTGTTAGGCACCAAGTTTACAAGCCACTGGTGTGGTGGTACTATTCTCAGTGAATACTGGATCCTGAGTGCAGCTCATTGCTTCAGGTGAGTAATGGTCTCTCTTTTGTTTTGCTTACATCGGTGTATAGTATGACATAAATATCACTTATCTGTTTGCAACATTGCTGCAATTGTCAGTATTGCAGACCTAAGATATTTTAGACTTGTTTTCATTATATCACCTTCATTGGAAAACCTGTTATTACAAAATACAGGCATTGAAGTAAATGATCATTACATCACATCACATCTTTGCTGTTTAAGATATAGTTGTATTCTGCTTTTTGAAGTAACTGGATTGGATTCTTCACTCTCCAGAATGGAGGCTATTTATTTCATTAGTACTTTCTTGAGTCTTAATGATTAGAATTATGACTATGATGAGTCAGATATAAGTCAGATATATCATAGTCATAGTGATGTAGGCTACACTGATTTTGGGTAATTTATCTTAGTCCTATTGATGTAGGCTACACTGATTTTGGGTAATTTATCATAGTCCTATTGATGTAGGCTACACTGATTTTTGGTAATTTATCATAGTCCTATTGATGTAGGCTACAGTGACTTTGGGTAATTTATCATAGTCCTATTGATGTAGGTTACACTGATTTTTGGTAATTTATCATAGTCCTATTGATGTAGGCTACACTGATTTTTGGTAATTTATCATAGTCCTATTGATGTAGGCTACACTGATTTTGGGTAATTTATCTTAGTCCTATTGATGTAGGCTACACTGATTTTGGGTAATTTATCATAGTCCTATTGATGTAGGTTACACTGATTTTGGGTAATTTATCATAGTCCTATTGATGTAGGCTACAGTGACTTTGGGTAATTTATCATAGTCATATTGATGTAGGTTACACTGATTTTTGGTAATTTATCAAATTCAAATGATTTTGTGATACAGATGTAGACAGTGAACTGGTAGATTTAGAAGTTGAGAAAGGTCAGCCACGGTTGGTGACACAACTTCAGTGACTTGATGGTGAATGAGTTCTTTCAAGATTGTAAAGCACATAAAAAAATCTTCTTTAAATTTTTTTTTTACAACTATAAAGATCAGATTTTACTCTTAAACTGTCTATAAATAACATATATGTACAAAAGAGATAAAATGGTAAAAATTGATGTTGAACTTAATATATACTACACTGCTATAAATTTTACAGGCATGTCTATTGACATAGTCATTTAGGTAACTGTTCTGTCTATAGCACACTGGACTGTGTGGCTTGGGCACATGTATATCAGCTGCCTGGGTAACTGTTCTATCTATAGCACACTGGACTGTGTGGCTTGGGCACATGTATATCAACTGCCTGGGTAACTGTTCTATCTATAGCACACTGGACTGTGTGGCTTGGGCACATGTATATCAACTGCCTACATAGTAATAGCTGACACTATGAGCTAACTATCATTGTAGATGAATATTTTGCACTTCATGTGTCTAGCTTTGTCATACAGTGAATGTGTCAGCACCAGCGCCAGCCCTTTGGTCTATAGTACTCTCAGTTCAACTCAGTACTTCACCTTTTGTATGAATTTTGTCATTGTTCAATTATTTTTTATTACATGAATTGTAAGGTTAGACACAATTTTGCAGGGCATTTTTTATCATTCATTGGACCCTTCACAGTGAGTTAAGTGTGATAGTGTGCACATTTTTCTAGCCTGACTGAAGACAATCAGTATAGCTGTAATGGGTGCTGTTCATGCCATGTACATGTATATGATGTGCTGCCTGACTGAAGACAATCAGCACAACTCTATTGGGTGCGGTTCATGCCATGAACATGTCTATGGCATATGCTCATGTTGGTCTGACGATGTGTGGGCAAATGGATATGAATTTATTTTTGTTTCTTTGGCATTGAGTGTCATTTTTCAGTACATTATAGGTTATATATGGCAGATGACTTATTTGTTGGAAAAGAACCACAGACTCACAGGAAGTTACTTCCAAGTTTTCTTACATGCCCTTATTGGTTAAACTGAGACTTGAACTCACACTGACAGAGGTGAGATGTATGAGTAATCTGTAAAGGCAGGACTCCATGGGCAATTAGAAATGCTAAAAATTGCTGTATGAAGGATGTATATGCCAGCAGCCTTCATTAACATCTTACTTTTATCAGAATTGCTAATGATGGAAAGTTGACCCATTCACAAGAAAATTCAGCAATCCAAGCCATTACACAGTGCAAGCCCAGACATCACCCTCTTTGTTGTAAAAAGAACAGAGCTTCTAGGCACCAATTACAGGGCAAGTACACAGTCATGTGATTACAGTAGACCATCTGGTCTAGTAGCAGATATGCAATCAACATAGACTTACCATGATATTGGATACAGTGATCTTTCTAGGGATATCTTGTACTGAACATTGTCACCAGATACCATCCTGCTGTGGACTACACCAACTCTGGCACATTCTCATTCTATGACTTCAGCTCATAGCATCGGGTACAGTGATCAGTTTTCCTGGCATACCCAGTCCACAGTGGCACAAACAGAGCATTCCACAGATGACTGGGCCATTTCTGTCATAGTATGGTGTCCTACCTGAGTCATGCCTGAATATTCTAGCACCTTGTACAGATCCTGGTACTAGCTGTTGTGATCATTATCTTGATAACCAATACTGGACTCTTTTCCAAAAAATAAGATGACCATGTCTCCAGCACAAGCACAAGCTTGATCAATACCATCGATCTTTCAAAACTGTGTATGCAGATTAGTTTTCTCATAAACCCCAGTCCCAATTCTAAAACACCGACATCTGCTCATACTTTGTCCAGTTCCAGCTATGTCATGGATGCCCAGCATAACCTGAGCTGAATTTATTGTTACAACCTTTACAGGAGGTTTACCTACCATGACACTTTTACAAGTTCAGTGACACAATCATATTCCTTCCTTTATTTAGAATTGTCCAGAGAAGAGCCAGATTTTCAAACATTGACTGAAATAGTCTTCTAGCCTCCATCTTCTCTAGCTTCATGAATTATGTTTTATAGAATTTGTGTATCCAGTTATTCATTCATCTGTGTAAGGGATCCTAAACCTCCTTTGATTTGGAGTTTGTCTCCCACTGGAATGTCTCTTGGAGATCACAGCTAAGGTTCCTTCTCCACTTGAAGAGTCAAATCTTAGCTTGGGAGCCTCTTTGCTTCTCAGATTTTCTCAGCATAGTAGCAAACCATCCTGCTTTTGGAACACAAACTGCTGCAGATAACTCCTATTGTTAATGGCAGCCAAAACTTTACCTGTTAGACCCAGTGATCAAAGATTTAGATTTTAGAAGGTACTATCTCAGCAAATGGGGTGACCACCCCTGTTGTTGATGGATGTCTCGCTGGAAGATCAAGTGCCAGAATTCATGATCTGTACAGACAAAGCACAACTGGTTATGGTCTCCACCTCCTGCCCTCCTTTCACTTCGGTGGGGTTTGGTCTCTTAATTTTGTCATATTACCACCAAATTTATACTAAAGTTTGTCTCTTGTTACATGTTTAGGCTCTTATAAAAGTAACAAGAAAAGAGTGAAAACAACAAGCTTTGTAAAATTTGACAAATAATTTATTTCCCTAGAAAAACAAGGTAAAATGAGAAAAAGAACTTACGTTCAATTAAAAATAGAAGTCCTAGTAATAAAAGTCCTTATGAAACTGAGTTCAAATTCCAATGAAATCCAAAATGGAAGGTGATGACATATGCTGTGATAAGCATCATACTGATGTGTCAACAATTCTTTGTTGAATAACAGAAAATAATATTCCAGTGTTTGAATTCCATGTAAATTTCAATAACTGTCCTTGTCCAAGAATTAATTTAGTGCACTAGTATTTCCAGGGAAAACAATCTTGAAATCCAAATAAAATTTGAAGAAAATAAAAATAATTAGCCCCAAAACTGGTCACAATATAAAACACTTTAACTAATCAAGTGTTAAGGAAAGTAATAACTATTCTTTCTCAAAACATCAATAATAAATCTAGCAACAATGCAAAACAGATGCCCAGATGTGGGTCATTCCTCTGGAAAAACCTAATTCATACATGTTATTTGTCACATACTCCAAGTATGGCCTCGATTTCACTTTATGAATCTTACTCTGAGAAAGAATTTAAAAATTTAAAAAAAAAGGTTGTTTACTTCAACTCTTACTGGTTCTGAATCAAGGTCAGGAACTAGGTCAGCATTAGATACAAAGTTTCTATTATTAGTTGTTTATGAAAAACAGTCAGGTCAAACAGAACTGAACTGAATTTCTGGACAAAATCAAATCCAGTAAATAAAGTTAAATTACAATAGCATGTAATGGAATAAAAAAAATTAAAACTAACAAACAATTAAATTAAATCAAATATAAATGAAATCAAATATACATAACACTCTTAGGATGGATGTATGTTGCTTACCAGAGCTAGATTTCTGTGATCCAGTTTCCAGGATTTATTCAAAATTGCATAAAACTGTGTCCATCCTTCCTGTCTGATCTGTAACTACAAAATGTTAAAGCATATGGACATAAAATTTGAGACTAACATATGTTGTACATGAAGATTGGGTCACTGTACCCTACTGTCCAGAATTTGTTAACAGTTACTTGAAAATTGTACCCATGCTGCAATGCTAACACCTAACCACTGTAATCAAACTTCTACTGAGAGTGCAACTTAGGATGTTCATGTTTTAAACCAAAGATTGGTCACTGTCACCTGCTTCTCAGATTTTATTCTAAGTTACTAAAAAATTAATTATTTGCATCCTCGATATATGTACTGTATTTTTTAAACCACTACATCTACTGACATGAAATGTACCTTTTTGCATATCATGGGATGGAAATGTGTCACACACCAACATTGTGACCTACATTTAATATTTAATATAAAGTGTTGACTATCATTTTTGGCTCTAATTTCAATACATCAATAGTTGCTATATAAAATTTTACTAAGAATGAAAACATTTCACACCTAGAGATTGGATGACTGAGACCGCTTTTACAGTGTAGTTAAGATGGTGTCTTTGGTCAGATTATAACAGTTTTGAACTTTAGAACTACACCAAGAATGCATCTTGGAATGAAAACATTTTACACATTAAAATTGGGTCACCTCAGCCACATATATAGGGCTTTGAACACTACTTAAAGATGGTGTCTGTGCCCAAATTATAACACATTTTATCACGTTTCCACCAAACATGCATGTCAAGTGCATATGGAAAATCAGTTATGTCACACTAAAAAACTGGGTTTTTGTGACCTGTATTCTGTGGATAAGTGGCCATGCTCAAAGATACTGACCCATTTCACAGTCTATTTTAGTAACAGTTCAAGTTTTGATGATTAAGACATGAAGATAACCAGCAAATGTGTAAGCAGGTGCAATTTCACCTCTACAATTTAAAGAAACTTAATTTATAAAAGGTGGAAGTAAATCCGAACAACACAGAAGTTTCTATCATATTTCCAATCCAATCTGAATATTCAGTGGTCCAGATTTTGTGCAACTTTTGATACCAGGTTCCACCATGTCTGTAAATTTCTGGAATGTTTTAATATTTTGAGGAAATGAAAAAGTGAATAATATTCAGTCACTTAATAAATTTATAAATTTCTATAGAGATTGTTTAGTTTTTGCAGAAAAATTAAAAATTGTTAGAGTCAACCTCTTATTTATTGTCTGGTCACGAAATGGATATAGAGGACGGGACATAATATTTTATAAGAAATGGATATAGAGGACAGGACATAATATTTTATAAGAAATGGATATAGAGGACGGGACATAATATTTTATAAGAAATGGATATAGAGGACAGGACATAATATTTTATAAGAAATGGATATAGAGGACAGGACATAATATTTTATAAGAAATGATGTGAGTTTTCCTTGCATTAATCCAGGCAGATATGTAACAATTTAAATGGATCTCATACTATTTTTCTATTTAGAAAACCTAACCAAATGTGTAGACTCTTATCTTATTGATGTAAAAAAATCATTTTTTGTTTGCTAGACATCCTTTATGATGAACAAAATATTTATCTCCTTGTTAGGTATTTTGTACAATATTCCACTGGTAATATTAGCAAAATAGTTGAACATATTAATATTAGCCATTAATTTAGTTATCAAATAAATAGGCCCAAGGAGGGAGGGAGGAAGGGAGAGAGACAGACAGACAGACAGAGAGTAAAATTATAGTGTAAACAGAAATTTTTACATGGTAATGATTTGAGATGTCTCTCCAAACCCATTACACAACAAATGATTTGCTTTGTCTATTGCTCTAAAATAACAGATCAAAAGTGCTTTATTGCTAGGAGAATACATTACTGTGAATTAAAACTATCTCTTCCCTTTAGCAACAGCAGTAAATAATCTATTGTCACAGAAATTAATGTCAAAACAGCATACATTCTAATGAAGTATTCATACCTCTCTAAGTAAGATTTTGTTAAAAGAGGCACATGAATTTTGAATAGCTTAGTTTTTATCATTGATTTAAAGATGTGTTGTTTATTGTTTTAATTTTACAGACATGTTAGGGCAGTATCTTCCATATTTCAGTGTGATTCCCCGCCATTTTATTGTTTGCTACATAATTGTCCCTTGTGACATCATACACAAGGAACCACTGATGTAGTGATGAAACTTGATAGGTATATCGATATTCACTCTATTAGTCACTCTTAACAAATGTAGGTTACATTTGTTTCATTTTACAAGCATATTCTAAAGTATAATACATTGAGGGGAAGCATAACACATTGATGGGAAGCAAAACAAGATGATGGGAAGCATAACACATTGATGAGAAACAAAAGAAATTGATGGGAAGCATAACACATTGATGGGAAGCACAGTACTTTAATGGAAAGCATAACACATTGATAGGAAGCATAACACATTGATAGGAAGCATAACACATTGATGGGAAGCATAACACATTGATAGGAAGCATAACACATTGATGGGAAGCATAACACATTGATGGGAAACATAACACATTGATAGGAAGCATAACACATTAATGGGAAGAATAGTGCATTGATGGGAAGCATAACACATTGATAGGAAACAACACGTTAATGGGAAGCATAACACATTAATGGGAAGCATACCACATTGAGGGGAAGCATATCACATTGATGGGAAGCATACCACATTGATGGGAAGCATACCACATTGATGGGAAGCATACCACATTGATGGGAAGCATAACACATTAATGGGAAGCATACCACATTGATGGGAAGCATAACACATTAATGGGAAGCATACCACGTTGATGGGAAGCATACCACATTGATGGGAAGCATAACACATTAATGGGAAGCATACCACGTTGATGGGAAGCATACCACATTGATGGGAAGCCTAACACATTAATGTGAAGCATACCACATTGATGGGAAGCATACCATTGATGGGAAGCATACCACATTGATGGGAAGCATAACACATTAATGGGAAGCATACCACATTGATGGGAAGCATAACACATTAATGGGAAGCATACCACATTGATGGGAAGCATAACACATTAATGGGAAGCATACCACATTGATGGGAAGCATAACACATTAATGGGAAGCATACCACATTGATGGGAAGCATAACACGTTAATGGGAAGCATACCACGTTGATGGGAAGCATACCACATTGATGGGAAGCATAACACATTAATGTGAAGCATACCACATTGATGGGAAGCATACCACATTGATGGGAAGCATAACACATTAATGGGAAGCATACCACATTGATGGGAAGCATAACACATTAATGGGAAGCATACCACATTGATGGGAAGCATACCACATTGATGGGAAGCATAACACATTAATGGGAAGCATACCACATTGATGGGAAGCATACCACATTGATGGGAAGCATAACACGTTAATGGGAAGCATACCACATTGATGGGAAGCATACCACATTGATGGGAAGCATACTACATTGATGAGAAGCATAACACATTGATGGGAAGCATTTGCTTTGTTCACTTTATGTGCTCTATTAATCATTACCATAAGAGTTTTTCAATGACCTTTAGTCAAATATCCATCTGTCATTCATCATCAGTCTGTCTGGTGTACAAATCCATTAGCACAAGATTATTATCACTGCTTCTCCAAAACTACTAGGAGGATTGCCATGAAACTGTACATCATCAATCTGTCTGGTGTACAAATCCATTAGTACAAGAATATTATCACTGCTTCTCCAAAACTACTAGGAGGATTGCCATGAAACTGTACATCATCAGTCTGTCTGGTGTACAAATCCATTAGTACAAGATTATTATCACTGCTTCTCCAAAACTACTAGGAGGATTGCCATGAAACTGTACATCATCAATCTGTCTGGTGTACAAATCCATTAGTACAAGATTATTATCACTGCTTCTCCAAAACTACTAGGAGGATTGCCATGAAACTGTACATCATCAATCTGTCTGGTGTACAAATCCATTAGTACAAGATTATTATCACTGCTTCTCCAAAACTACTACGAGGATTGCCACGAAACTGTACACTATAGTTCTTGTTGGTCCTGCATGAAAACAGGGCCCTTATACATCCAATATCTTGAAAATCTTGTTATCACTACTCTTTCAAATAGATGGTAATATCAAAATGTGCTTTTCATTAAAAAAAGTAAGGTTAATCCTAAATGAAAATGGTGCTGATGTGAGAACTATTTTGGCCTCTATAGGGACCATTTGAAGAATTTTATCACTATTTTTTCAAACAGTTGGTGATATCAGTATGGGATTTTCACTGATAGACTTCTAATGATGTCCACTGGGCTGTACATGAAAATGGTATCCACTTGGATATCCAGTATGGTCAGCACAGATGATATTGTTGCTACTCCTTCTGAATTGATTGTCATACATTTATAAAAATGTGGTTTTCTCTAAGAGACTTTGTATGATGTCTAGCTGGTTCTAAATGAAAATAGGATTGATCTGACATACAATATGGCTACCACAATGGACAAGTTGAAAGTTTTTCATCACTACTCTTTCCAAGCAGATGGTCTTGTTGATATTTTCTCCTTCAAATACGTTCCCCAATCACATTAATGTTAGGTATCTTAGCCCTACTATCTCCCAAATCCAGCCCTCTCAAAGACAAAAATTCTGGCTATTGACAAAGGTCAATAGCTCTTGCCCATTACCTCCCCATACTGCTAGTTTTAAACTTTCACTAGTGAACTGACAAAATTGTTCACTTTGACTTCCGAAATCAATGCCCACCAATTGAAGATTTTTCTATTTCCAACATATAATGGATCACAATGAGGGAGTTCCTCCTCAGATTGTTTTTTGCAACAGCAGATCTTATCCTACTGGATCACCTCTACATGAGTCCTTTGCAGATGGCTTTGCTATCTCAAGGGTGCCTATCTTCCCACTGGATCACCTCTACATGTGTCCTTTCACAGATGGCCTTGCTATCTCAAGGATGCCTATCTTCCTACTGGATCACCTCTGCATGAGCCCTTTGCAGATGGCCTTGCTATCTCAAGGGTGCCTATCTTCCTATTGGATCACCTCTACATGTGTCCTTTGCAGATGGCCTTGCTATTTCAGGGGTGCCTATCTTCCTACTGGATCACCTCTGTATGAGCCCTTTGCAGATGGCTTTGCTATCTCAAGGGTGCCTATCTTCCTACTGGATCATCTCAACATGTGTCCTTTGCAGATGGCCTTGCTATCTCAAGGGTTTTTATCTTCCTACTGGATCACCTCTACATGTGTCCTTTGCAGATGGCCTTGCTATCTCAAGGGTTCCTATCCTCCTACTTGATCACCTCTACATGTGCCCTTTGCAGATGGCCTTGCTATCTCAAGGGTGCCTATCTTCCTACTGGATCACCTCTACATGTGTCCTTTGCAGATGGCCTTGCTATCTCACGGGTTCCTATCTTCCTACTGGATCACCTCTACATGTGTCCTTTGCAGATGGCCTTGCTATCTCAAGGGTTCCTATCCTCCTACTTGATCACCTCTACATGTGCCCTTTTCAGATGGCCTTGCTATCTCAAGGGTGCCTATCTTCCTACTGGATCACCTCTACATGTGCCCTTTGCAGATGGCCTTGCTATCTCAGGGGTGCCTATCTTCCTACTGGATCACTTCTACATGTGTCCTTTGCAGATGGCCTTGCTGTCTCGGGGGTGCCTATCTTCCTACTGGATCACCTATACATGTGTCCTTTGCAGATGGCCTTGCTATCTCAAGGGTGCCCATCTTCCATGCCACTTGATTACAGGATCAGCACAACGAGCAAGATAGTATCATTCCTGGATCAGTGGTACAACCAAGGTTGGCTTACAACAGAATTACCTTTCAACCAGTCGCAACTGGATTTGATTGTGTGCAAAGATGCAAGTTCCTTTGGATGGGAAGCCCATCTGTTACCAAACTTCAACACTGTCAGTAACCAGTGATGTCAGGAGGACACAGGACTCCACATCAATATCTTGGGGATGAAAGCTATCATCAAAGCCTTTGTTTTCCAGAGCAACTGTCTTCAGAACAAGTTTGTTGTTACGGCTCTGTGGTTAAATTAAGTAACAGAAAAAGCAAAACCAAAAAGTTATGTTAAATTCAACAAATAATGTATTTGCTTAGGATACAATGTGAAAATTTAAAAGTAACTTACAGTATTGTGCACTAAATCCCAAATAATCCTAAAAGTTCTAATGGCTTGAATTTCTTGAAATTCAGGTGTAAAAGAACAAAGGATAGTTTCCTAAGTCATTCACATTGTTTTCCAAAGTGGAAACTATCCTTTGTTCTTTTACACCTGAATTTCAAGAAATTCAAGCCTTTAGCCAGGACCATGCTGAAGCTCCTTTTATACAAAACCTTTTTCCTGATAGCATTTGCTTTGGCATGCAGTGAATTCCATGTACTCTCTATTGACCCAGTCAACCTTCAGTTTCAATCAAATGGATCAGCAGTCCTTATGATGCAACCCAGTTTCATCATCAAGAATTGGTTGCCATCATTGGGCAATCAAAAAGGCATCATATGACCTCTCTCCTGTATTGACACAACCCAAAAGGCTTTCAAACAGGACCCAGTATGTTTGCTGAGGTGTTATCTGAAGTGGACTGAGCTAGTTTGTGGAACTCAAACATGCCTCTTTCTTGCAGTTAAGCCTGAGAAATTGCACATAACCCCTCAAAAATTCTCATTATGGTTGGCACACACATTCAACCTTCTTGTGTTTTACCTATGAGACATAGCTCCAAATCAGCAAACTCTGGATCTGGTAGGCTCAGTCTTAGTTGCACAAGCAGCCACCAGACCCAGATGACATCAGCACAATCTCCAGATGAGCACACTGCACAGCTTGCATTGGATTCACCCATAAATTTTATGCAGTAAGATGATCTCATTATTTCTTCTTTCTAGTTGTGCTGCTTGCAATCAGTAAAGTGGGTTAACCTTCATATGGGGAATCAAATATTCCACACTCAGAAATTACCCAAGGAATAGGTTGGAACATTCCGTCCACCTATTACCTATTCTCCAAAACGAATGTGATCAGGGAACGTATTTGAAGGAGACAGCCAATTTTTTTGGTAAATTATGTTTCTTCTAGGATGCTTCTAGAATGCTTACCCAGTCACATTACTTTAATACCCTCCCATCTTCCCCACAATGCAAGCATCCATTCACATGATGTTCTACTCATCTTAATATTAGTGGCACCTGTAGGTGACATGGAGAGGTAATGTGCAAGAGTTATTGCCCTTGTCTACATAATAAGGACAGAAAAAAACAAATTTCCATCGTTGGGAGGATAGGATTCAGGAGGTAGTAGGGCTTATATTCTTGACTTCAATGTTGTCAGAAAAGTATTCTAGAGGAACATAATTTACTAGAAAGTACTAAAAGACTTGTGATATTTTGTTTGTCCTAAATGATAATGGTGCTGATCTTACATTCACCTTGGCTTGAAAATTTTACTAAAACTACTCCAGATTGGATGAATATATTGCCATTTGGTTTTCATTAGAATACTTCTTATGATGTCAAGTTAATCTTATATGATAATGGTTCTAATCTAACAACCAACATGGCTAACATGATGGCTATCTTGAAAATCTTGTTAATGCCTCTTCTCTTAAATGGATTGTCATACTGACATGGTCTTTTCACTAAAAGACTTTTATGTGATGTCTGGCAGTCCCTAAATGAAACTAGCATCCTTCATACTTCCAGTATAGCCACCATATTGGCCATGATGAAAATCTTGTTTTTGCTACACCAGAAAAGATGGTCATATCGACATGAGGTTTTGGTATGTTGGAGCTGTTCAAGAATAGAGAGCATTCAAGAAGAACAGAAGGGCAAAAGACATTGACTTATCTTGGATTCCTGTAAACTTTTTGGACAGTAATTTTTTAGCTCCCCATTCCCATTCTTTCTGTCATGAAGATGAATTCTGCTTGTATAAATTTCATGTGTAACTCTATGTTTCTGTTTGCACAGAAAGTACGGGAAAGATGACATTGTTGTGAGATCAGGTGACCACAATAACAAGGTTTATGATGACCATGAGCAGGAGTTTAAGATTGATGTTCTCATCACCCATGAGAGATATAATGGTAAAGCTGGAATGTCTGTCTCACACTTCTCTGTAGTACATTGCATGTTGTATCTATTTTGGGATGACTATTGTATAGCCCATTACCAAACAGATTACATTAACATTTACAACATGTTGTATCTGCTTTGGGATGACTGTTGTATAACTCTTACCAAACATATTACAGTAACATTTACAACATGTTGTATCTGCTTTGGTATGACTATTGTATAGCCTCTTACCAAACAGATTACATTAACATTTACAACATGTTGTACATGCTTTGGGATGACTATTGTATAGCCCATTACCAAACAGATTACATTAACATTTACAACATGTTGTATCTGCTTTGGGATGACTGTTGTATAGCCCATTACCAAACAGATTACATTAACATTTACAACATTAATTCAAAAGGATTAAAATATGCATTATAGTGTAAATAGGCTGGGACACATGTTTGATAGTTTTCTATCAATTACATAGATAATAGTTTTTGTAAGACCCTTTGCAATCAAGATCCGCTTTATGAACATATACACTTTGCTGGCTATACAGTGTTGAGAAAGTAAGGCATCTGTTATGGAAGATTGTGAGGACTACGTCACTAAAGGTATGTTCTATAAAATAAGAGACCAATTCAAAATGGATGTATTAAGGCATGTCCTATGAAAGAAAAGACCAGTTAAAAATGAATAATATAAGCGTGTCCTATGATTGAAAAGACCAATTCAAAATGAATATAATAGCATGACCTATGATTGAAAAGACCAATTCAAAATTGGTAATATAAAGACTGTGTGACTAGAAATCAAGACCACAGATAAAACATGATTTTTATTGTGCTTTATTTACTGCCATTAAAATCATCTGTAACATGGAATGAACATTTAAATCAAGACCACAGATAAAACATGATTTTCATTGTGCTTTATTTAGTGTCATTAAAATCATCTGTAGCATGGAATTAACATTTAAATCAAGACCACAGATAAAACATGATTTTCATTGTGTTTTTTTTACTGCCATTAAATTCATCATGGAATGAACCTTTAAAGACTAAATGAATTCCGCATTTTGCTGTGTTATGCTTGATATGGGAAACTTTATCATGGACATTTTGTCTCTAGACTTTAAAAAATGATTAAATTTAATGGAAGTTTCATGTCTTCATCAAGTAATACCATCACCCATCAAGGTTACAAATATTCAAAAACATTAGTATGTTATTTATTTAGAGTTATGGTTGAGAGGTTTTTGTTTTCTGAAAAAAAAGCACTCATACTCTTTTCAAACTTCTTCGATGGAAATAGCATTTTATAATTTAACTATTATATACAAGAATGATCATATTTCTACATATATGTGTATGTTTGTGTCTGTAATTTGATGGACTGAATGTAATTTAGTAAAAAATCAAGGCTGCATTGGGATTTAGGAGATAAAATGAACTAATGTTAAAGCAAGAATAAATACATAGGACCATTGCTCTTTGTGAAATTATTATGCTTTTTCTCACTAACTTCTTCAGAAAACAACATTGTCTTTTAATTAGTATAACTGAGTGCTCTCTTTGCCCACATAAAAATGTGCATTTAGCAGTGTTTCTTTTACATTATTTGCATATGTTCTCATTTTCCCCATAAAAATGTACATTTAGCAGTTTCCTTTACATTATTTGCCTATGTTCTCATTTTCCCCATGATTTTATAAAGAAATCATGGGGTATGTATGATCCATGCATGTTAGTGCATGATTTGTGTATGCATGTGTGTGCATGATTTGTGTGTGCATGTTAGTGCATGATTTGTGCATGTTTGTGTGTGCATAACTAAAACATGCATATGTGTGCATAATTGGTGCATGCATTTGTGTGAATGCTTAATACAAGTGCATTAATGTGTGAATTAGTGCATGCATTTGTGTGCATGATTAGTGCATGCATGTGTGTGCATGATTACCTCATGCATGTGTGTGCATGATTAGTGCATGTGTGTGTAATGTGTATATGTGTGTGCATGATTAGTGCATGTGTGTGTAATGTGTATGCATGATTACCTCATGCATGTGTGTGCATGATTAGTGCATGTGTGTGTAATGTGTATGCATGATTACCTCATGCATGTGTGTGCATGATTAGTGCATGTGTGTGTAATGTGTATGCATGATTACCTCATGCATATGTGTGCATGATTAGTGCATACATGTGTGCACATGATTAGTACATGCATGTGTGTACATGATTAGTGCATGCATGACTAGTGCATGTATGTGTGTGCATGACTAGTGCATGCATGTGTGTGCATAAAGTACAGAAATTTGAACAGTAGAATTATTACAATAGAAACATACTAAGTTAAGCAATTATTAAACTCTGCTTTGAAATGCATTCATTTTTCATTTCAGAGATTAGGAAAGGCAAAATAGGTTACTTGGTTATACATATTTGGAAATTATGGGAGTTGTAATGTCTTTTTTATTATTATTTTTTAATGATTTTTCAGAGCTTTATTTTTTTATCGTGCCATAATTCTGAATGAATTTTCAAAATATCTCATTGGACAAGCTTAAGCACATGACACCATAAGTCCAATAATTTAGTCTTCAGAGTTGCAAAAATAAAAACTTTGAGACTGGAGAGCACTGAAGTCCAGTGTGTCAACTTGACCTATCCTTACTAATGTTAATGTCAGATACTAAATTTATTTTTTGGATTTTTATTTCCTCTTTTCTATTTGACTCTTGGAAGAGATAAATTAGAAGCAAATGATAAATTGAAGCAGGGCTGTTTTTAGTATAAATTAGTGTGATGCATTAGTAATGTTTTTATCTGTAGTGTATCAAACTGCTCTCTGGGGTGCAGCACATTATACCAGTATTTGCAGTAACGTTTAGTTGAAGAACACTTCCACTTTCTGACCAAGATGGTCAGTACATAACCTATGAAGTATTTTCAATGTATTAGAAATGTACAATGCATTTCATTCTGTGTTTGAGTCCAGAAGTTGTTGATACTCATTTTCCATAATTGTAGATGACACTGTGGATTATGACATAGCACTTATTAAGATTCGACCCCAGGATGGACAAGGCATTGTGTTCAATGACTATGTACAGCCAGCATGCCTCCCAGAAAGCAACACTGAGTATGAAGTGGGAATGAAATGCCACATTTCAGGATGGGGGAAAATGTCAAATGGTATGTAGAAGCTTGATGGTGCTCCAAAAATTTGCTGCTTACTCATCTGTTGAATGGTAGGTATGATATAATGATAGTTCCTTTCAGTTACCTGCACTTCTTAAGTCCTTAAGGTTAAGTGAACCTGTGGTATTGTCCTGATTATTGTTTGTGTCAGTATATCAACATTTGCTGGAGTTTTTCATCCCCACACAATCAAAGTTACGGGGATAAGGTGTACTGTGTTTCTTTGTTGATTCATGGTTCTTTATACCCTTTGTATATTGGAATCTTTTCCACCTACACTCATGATATTTGGTATTTGGTTGCATTTTGGAAAGCGTAACTCACCTTTATCAAAACTACATTATTGTGACAGAAATTTCATGCTTGAGCAACTTTTCATTTTCAGTAATTTATTCACAACACTATTACTCTTTTGGACTCTAACACATCACATTTGTATTTGATGCATCTCAGCAAGAGTAACTAATCAATAACTTGGTTAGTGTGACCTAATTTTTATTCCTACCAGTAGGTAACTTTTGCATTTTCATCCATTTTTTTTAATACTTCCTTAGTATCCTTTTTCATATTACACTGATGCTCTGTGGATGCATCTTAACATCTAAAACTTAACTGTATAAAATTCTAGCCCACTGTATTTTGAACCTGTCATATTTTTTAGCCCCTTAACACCTACACATAAAAACTGAGCATCATCCAGGTTCATTTTAAGTCTTAGTTTTTTATATAAATCTTGTTTACTGGAAAATTAGTCATTTGAACATTAACATCTGATCAGAATCAAGTTGTTATAATATTGTTGTGTAGTATTTTGATTTTGGCATACTTATTTAGTTCAAATAATTCTTCAGTGGAAATACAAAGTGCTCAATATTAATATTCTTGTACTTCAAGGCTTGGATTTATAGTGAAATTCAAATAAGGATATATTTTTGGATTGTATTATTGTGATTCAATAAAAGACTCTTGGCACATTGTCACAACACAGACCATAACAACCACATCAACACCATCAGTGTGAGATTTTTAGAATACCACTAAAGTGTATTCAGACTGTATTCATTAGGACTTGTGTTATAAATTCTAGGATTATTTTGGGATTTAATTCACAATACCATAAGTTAATTTTACAATATAATGATAATAATAATAATAATGAGGACTTTGTATAGCGCCTAATCTTTAGAAGCTCTAAGAACTTTACAACATTATACAACACCTATAAGATAAAAAAACATATAATGATGTGATTACAAAAAGAAACACCATGAAATTAGAAAACATAAAAAACATGCTGAGAATATTTAAGGTAGGAAGCATTATTAAGTCTTTAAGTTTGTTCTTGCAGTTGAAATTAGCGAGTTTTGAGAGCACTCTTGAATGGGATCACTGTGTCTTTGTGTCTAAGTCCAGTGGGCAATTCATTGCTGGGCCCTGGTATGCAAAAGAACACTGTCCATATGACTTTATTTTCATAGTGGGAATAATGAGTATATGATTGTCAGAAGAGGAGCATATCTTGCTGGTGTGTACACATGGGTGAGGTCGGATAGGTATGTTGGACTAGAGTCTGACAGTGAAATGTGGCACAGAGAACAAATTTTGTGTTTGATTCTGGATCGAATGGATAGCCAATGAAGGGTACAGAGCAGCGGGGAGGTGTGCTCTGATCGTGCTACTCTAAGTATGATCTGAGCAGCTGTGTTTTGAACTTTTTGAAGTTTCTGGAGCAGATATTGAGATGAACCAGACAGAATTGAGTTACAATAGTCCAGTCTTGAAAGTACTAATGAACACACAAGTGTTTTAGTGGCATCAACTGAAAATATTTGCAAATTGAGCTGATGCATCTCAGCTCAAGATATGCAGCCTTGCATATGTACATGACATGTTGGTGCAATGTGAGAGTACTGACCAGAGTAACACCTAGGTTTCATACTGATTATGTGAATTTAATGTTGGTGTTGCTGATATTTATTGTTTGAGGTAAAGGATGTTAATGAGAAAGTCTTTGTGTTGTGATCAGAATGGCCTCAGTTTTATCATCATTCATCTGCAGCTTGTTACATGTCATCCATGATTTCACATCAGAAATGCACCTCTCTACACCTTGGATGGTAGCATCAACTTCGGTTGGGTGGCTAGATTTGTATATTTGGGTGTCATCAGCCTACGATTGGTGAGACACTGGATGATGATCTGTGACACTTGAGAGCGACTGAATGTACAGAATGAAGAGAACATGTCCAAGAACAGACTCCTGTGCAACACCACAACATAGATCAACTGGGCTAGAGTGTATTCCATTTGCAGATACAATTTGTGTCCTGTTGACCAAGTAGGACTTGAACCAGAGTAAGGCTGTATCATGAATGCCAAATACATGCTGGAGACAGTGAAGTAATATATCATGGTCTATTGTGTCAAATGCTGCAGGCAAATCAAGAAGGGTGAGGACTGTAATCTTTCCGCTATCCAACGCAAAGAGAATGTCATTAACTACTTTTAGAAGAGTAGTTTCAGTACTGTGGCGAGGGTGATATGCAGATTGTACATTGCTAAAAATATCACTTTGTATTCTCGAGAAATAAATTATTTGTTGAATTTTACAAAGATTGTTGCTTTTGACTCTATTCTATTACTTATTGTAAGACCTTAGGTTTGTAATAAACAGTCACCTGTATAAAATGACCTGTTTTGCCTTTCCCCATGGGTGGCTGATATTGACATGTCTGATTGTACTGTAGATAACCTGTATGAAGTAAACATTTATCTCATGGCCAGTCATACAAAACTGTTAAGTGCTACAAACTAATTAGTGCTCCAAATGAGCTTTAGCGGTATAGGGATCCAGGTTTACATGTAAAGACCTTGCCATATTGTAATTTTTCATATCCATCAGTTGATTCTTCTACATTATTTGAAATATTGTGATAATGTCTGGTATTATTATTTCATGAGAATGAATGGGTGGCAATACAGGTTTCAGATCCTGAGCTGAAGCAGGGCATCAAAGGCCACAACTTCATAGGTAATACGGACACTTCCCTGTAACCTGAACTCCAGATGCCCTAACTAAGGGAGAGTGATCATAGTTAGAATTATGTTCCACGAAATTGAACAGATAACAACATGGTTTTGAAACCTATTTGCCATCATGGGGGTGGGGGGGAATGTGGTGGTGGGGGGATGATATGAGTTAATGTTAACACTTCAGAAACAAGTTTTGGATATTTGTGATGGGCTTTATCTGTATTTTTAAGCTTCTTCTAAGAATGTTACATATATTTAATTTAAAATATTTTTGGACTTTTCTTAATGATTATTTGTTATATACATTTATAATTTGTAATCAACCTTAGTCTAAATCAAGTTCAATGTGTACCTGACAAGGGGCATTGTTTTTGTAAACAACATAATACATAGCTAAAATTTTCTCTGTGATTGTGGATTCATTATTCAGATCATGATTAATGTAAATATTTGAATTAAAAGATGCAGTCTTGACTCTGACCCTAGAAACTTCTAGAATGGAAGTTTCCATTAAGTCACAGTATTTCCAGAAAATGGTAATTGTGACCTAGGTCAAGATGAGGGGTATATGATCTTATTTATCTTAAAATTATTAATTTTTTGCCTTAACATCTGAAGTAGAATCAGTTTTATTGATGTATTCAGTTTTTCATTTGGGTGGAATTATGTATTCAAATTATTATTTTTTTAAAAAACAAATTGCTTGTCAATAATATTCTTCAAATGGAACACTAATTTGGAATTATAGTGATTCAGACAAGTACATTTTGGATCATATTATTGTGAGACATCCATATGACTAAAACAAGAGAAATCCTTTATATAACATCTTTGTAGTAGCCACTCAGCAGAATTTGACCATATTTTTAAAGATAGCATTCTTGCAACACTGAAGACTTTTCATTTATATTACTATTTGATAAAATAATCAACAGAGGTTGACCAGAGGTCAGAGGAAGAATTAAAGTATTAAAGTATTTCAAATTTTGTATATAAATTATGCCAATCTGCCAACAAATGTGGCTGCCATTACCAAAGAATGGAAAATTATTGGAATGACTTGACTGCTTGACTGAACCTGAACAAATCACACAGATAGCAACCAGGTGTCAGTATCTATCGCATTTGTAAAATGATGTTGATTTTCCAACTGCTGTGGCTGCCAATCATTAAAATTGATAATTCTTGAAACTAATTATGAAAACATACTTGAGAGAATTTTACCAGGTGTGACTCATACAACATGGATATTGACATACTGCATGCATGTACATAAAGATATAGGTATGAATATTGATATGCTGAATACAGTGTACCATGGAGATATAGGTGTGGATATTGATGAACTAAATACATGTGCATAGAGATATAGATATGAATATTGATATACTGAATACAGTGTACCATGAAGATATATGTGTGGATATTGATGTACTAAATACATGTGCATATGGATATAGGGTATGGATAATGACATACTGAATACAGTGTACCATGGAGATATATGTGTGGATATTGATGTACTAAATACATGTGCATATGGATATAGGGTATGGATAATGACATACTGAATACAGTTTACCATGGAGATATATGCTTGAAAGATGCAATAATTTAAAAGAGCATGAATAAAAATGTATGAGTGCTTTATATAGAATTTTCTTTTTCAATTACAAAATATTCACATAATTTTAACAGTTTCAGTAGATCAAAAGTACATGAACTTTTTAGTGGCATATAACCAGGAAAACTAAATTTGTTAATAACAAATATTTTGTAGGTTATGATAATGATATCATAAAGTAAAAAATACCAAGAAAGGTATAGAAAAGGTTTTTGTTCAGTAGTAAAGCTTGAATCCCATTCCAAATTGTTTTCTGAAAATGTCAACTCAGAACTCTGGCAGTGACAGATCGCCAAGATAGCAAATTCCTTCTGGAAGAACTTCCTCTTTGTTGTAAAATATGGGGATAGGGGATTGTTAGAATAATGATGAATTCACAAGATATAGTCAAACTACCCCTATTAGATTCATTTTCTAGAGTTTATAAACTTATCTCAATGCAGGTGGATCATTAAACTGAGATAGTATGTGAGACTTGGTAATTTAGAGTAAAAACTGGAAAATAATTAGATCTTAAAATCTACTGATGATGATGATAAAAGCTATCCAAATAAACATAATATGAGAAATGTTTTACAGTCTTGACCAAATTATCTGCTGTTCTGTCCAAAACTGTAGTTGAGCAACTGAAATAGTTTGCTTCCTTGCTCTGGATAATTCATGATCATTAGTAATTTCCCATACTAGATAATTCATGATCATTAGTATTTTCCACACAGGATAATTCATGATCATTAGTAATTTCCAATACTGAGTAATTCATGACCATTAGTAATTTCCCATACTGGATAATTCATGATCATTAGTGTTTTCCCATACTGGATAATTCATGATCATGAGTAATTTCTCATACTGGATAATTCATGATCATTAGTAATTCCCCATACTGGATAATTCACGGACATTAGTAATTTCTCATACTGGATAATTCATGATCATTAGTAATTTCCCATACTGGATAATTCATGATCATTAGTAGTTTCCCATACTGGATAATTCATGATCATTAGTAATTTCCCATACTGAATAATTCATGATCTTTAGTAATTTCCCATACTGGATAATTCATGATCATTAGTAATTTCCCATACTGAATATTTCATGATCATTAGTAATTTCCCATACTGGATAAGTCATGATCATTAGTAATTTCTTGTACTGATAATTCATGATCATCAGTAATTTCCCATACTGGATAATTCATGATCATTAGTAATTTCTCATACTAGATAATTCATGATCATTAGTAATATCCCATACTAAGAGCATAAATATCTTCAGAATTTGACAGTGAAGGCCAGCACTTAACAGGGATGAGGGGCTTGAATTACCACTCATCTACACCAGTCTCCTTGTATCACAAGACCATTATAAGTCACATGATCAACATTAGTCGCTGATGAAAGCATTGTGTTAGTTTCGAAAAGTTCGAATTCTTAAAATATTTATGCTCTGAGTATGGGAAATTACTAATGATTCGTGTAGTTGAGCAGTTTATAGGAAAATATCTGATATGGCTTTTATACTTGTCTTGCAGAGTATCCAAACATGCTGCAAGCTGCCGTAGTTCCCATAATCAGTGAGAGTGTATGTAACCGTGTATACAAGGGAGAACTAACTCCACGGATGTTTTGTGCTGGTTACTTGTCTGGACGTGTGGATAGCTGTGCTGGGGACAGTGGGGGACCTCTTGTGTGTGACATAAAAGGTAATAAAATATTGCTATTGTATTGTTGTTTTGATCTGGTAGGCAGTATTGGGATCTTCTTCAGTTAAAGTTGTTAGTTTTTTGAGTAGCAGACCTGCCAGCCCTTAAGATTTTACCATAAAAATTATAGAAGCAACCTATAAATTGCAATCTTACAGAACAGAAGCAACCTATAAATTGCAATCTTACAGAACAGAAGCAACCTATAAATTGCAATCTTACAGAACAGAAGCAACCTATAAATTGCAATCTTACAGAACAGAAGCAAAAGATACAAAAAAATATAATCATTAATCAAAAGTCCAGATATTTGCCTTGCCAAGTTTTGTATGGATCTTGGTTTTCATGTTAGAGTCGGTGGAGTTGGTGACGTTGGTCAGGGAACCAGACAAATTTTACAGGAGTACCTCAAACGCTTTAATTGCTCATGGTTTTCTTACAGACTTACTGCATATATTTATTATTCAGGCACTTGGTCATGTTTGGAATATTTCTTTCTTTTTTTAAACTAGGAAAGGCAACAGTTATATTTATTGGATATTATGTGTCAGTTCTCACAATGTGGGCGACGATTGCCACTACTGTGTGAATTTAAAACAAGAATCCTTTAAAAGGACTGATTCTCTAGCAGCCCAAATTTATTTCCAGCAATTTAAGATAAGACCATTTCTTCATTAAAATTGCTAAGTTATGAAACCACCTCTGATATTCTTCAGCAATAACAAGACTTTCAAATTAGCTGTTGTGGTGGATATATTGGATGTCAGATTAGCACCATTTTCATTTAGGACCAACAAAACATAATAGAATCTCTTCTGATGAAAAGCTTATATTGTTTAGACTGTTTTGGAGAATTATGGATATCAAGCTTTTAAAAAAAATGATGGTAGCCATATTGGGTATCAGATTGGCACCATTTCCATGTATGTCTAACTAGACATTATGAGCAGTCTTTTGACATGACCAGCCATCTTGGAAAAGTAATGGTAACAAGATTTCAAGATGGACATGTGATGGCAATATCAGCAATCAGATAGGTACCATTTTACATCGACAACCAACAAGACATTGTAAGAAGCCTTCAGTGAAAATGTCACATGACCATTAGTTTAGGAGAAGCACTAATAAAAAAGTTTTCAAGATGGCCACTGTGGTGGCCATAATGGAAATCTGAGCTGCATCTTTTTCATTTAGGATCAACTAGACAGCTAGCAAAGACTCCATTTGAAAACTTATAAAAATCTGACTCTTCATTTAGGAAGAGTAGAAATGTTAAGATTTCAATATGGTTGTTGTTGTGGCTATGTTGGACATCAGATTGGCACTATTTTCATGCACAACCAAATAAACATAATATGTTGTCTTATGCTGTAAACCCTATGTGAATCTGACTTTCCATTCAAGAGAAGTAGTTGCGATTAGACTTTGGCCAAATTGGATGTCAGATTGGTATCATTTTCATTTAGGACTAATTAGACATAAGAGTGAAAATTCCATGTTAATCTACGTGTTTAAGAGAAGTAGCAATAGCAAGACTTTCAAGAGTTCCTTCATGGCAGCCATATTGAATGTACAAGTGGCATTATTTTCATTCAGTACCAGTTAAACCATGAGATTAATTTGCATTTCAAGTGTCATAGCCATCCTCTAGCTTTCTTTTGGAGGAGTGATGACAACAAACATGTGCTAATTAACAGTCCAATGACAGACAATAGACCATCCCATTAGTTTCTCAGAAGTCTATCAAGTAGTCATTGACCTAAAAGGGTTTTGGAACCACAGTTTCTGAAACTGAACTGGAGGTTATTAAGGCCACTTTACAAACTGTTTAGTTAATCTTAATGTAGTCATCAGACCACATTTCAAATCCTTTGTGTGTTGACAGTAGTAGTACATGATATATTCTTACATATTGTTACATCATATTGAAAACTACTCTAACTTTCAGTAAAACATTGATTGCCTTGCTAGCAAGGTCTTTGTAGAGTTGGCAGGTCTAGGCAAGTCTTGTCTCTCAACTATGGCTTTTGTGCAGTGATCGAAAACTGACTACAAATGATGTAGGGCACAAAGGCCAAAAGCAAATGTTAAGTGCAGGTTCTTTGTGGGAACTGTAGGCCTCACTACATTAGTCTCAAAATAAGAGAAACTAATGATTTCCATTATAAACAACAATTGTGTTGTTTACATGTTGACAATGATCATAATCTGACATGGGCTTAGAACATACATACCGGTATGTCATATTGATCATTATGGTTGAGCAGTAATTACCCCCATTTCTGTGACTTTTTGATCTGTTACTGACTAAAACACAAGTACACATGAAAAAGGTTTTAGAATAAACTTATTTAAGGATCATCAAATTTAAATGGTTGTTACACGTTTGTTGCCTGCATGCCATTTAGTGAAAATATAATGTTTGAAAAGAGGATTAGCTGTCATCCATGAGGAAAGACACATTTTGATAATGCCTGAGTCCTTTGAGAACAACATCAAACTCAGGCCTTTAGGTCAACAGTTACTTTGGTAAGAGCTCTTGGTATTTTTTGGTATAATAATTGTCTATGTCTTATTCATTACCTAATCACATTAACAATAGGAATCACTTCCACCACCCCTTAAATTCAGCCCTACCAAAAAGACCATCTTTCCTGCCTATATCCAATATAAAAATAGTATCTGTGGGGAGTAACTCTTCCAATATACTGCTATAATTACTGGCTAAGTGACTGCCTGTATGAGAAATGTTCTTCAATTTAAGCTTTGACTTGATAAAGCAAACATAGTATCTGTATAATTATCCAAATCAGTTGGATTCACCAGAAGTATCATAAACTGTTTGAAAAATTGGCATAGTTTGGTGAAATTATCTTTGCTTCAAGCAGCAGTAACTTTATGCTCATTTTTCATTGGTTATTTTGAATAATTTTCCAGCTCTGTAGATTTGGTCATTGACCATAGAGCTTTTATAATTTTGCTATTGGCATGTTGTAGTAATGTTGAAATAGCAGTTGCTGTTGAATTTTATTATGTTTTTAATTTATGTAAGGACTGCACTTTTGTGGCATGATATGCGTGATGTATTGTTGTATAGTATTGACTTGATGTATTGTTTTATAGTGTTGACTTGATGTATTGTTTTATAGTGTTGACATGATGTATTGTTTTGTAGTGTTGACATGATGTATTGTTTTATAGTGTTGTGACATGATGTATTGTTTTACAGTGTTGTGAGAAACGAACAGCTAATTGACCGAAGTGTAAAAAGTTCAAGGTCATAGAGGACACAAATGAGATATGCCTTTAGTGTACTAAATGTACATTATATCTAACATTCCAATACCTTCATAAGTTGGTTAGAAGAAATTTGGTCCATGGTTCTTCAGAAACACTTGAAAGGCAGGGAAAATGCTTTGGATTCAAGTCTTCAAATGTAAAAGTCAACCAACACCAACTCTGTTGCAAGTATAGTGGGACATGTCTGTTTGGCCTCTCATCCTTCCAATATTTTATGAACTTTGTTGTCAGTAATCATCATCTTCCAGACAGCTGGAGCAGGAAGAATGAAACACTAAGGATTCAGACATATAGCAACATTCTCATTTGCTCCTCATATCTCAGATACAAAGAATGATCCAAGGGTCCTTATCACAGATATGGAATTGAGGAGGTTTCCTTTCTTGCCCAACTTCCCTTCTTCAACTCTTGACATGGATGTGAAGAGAAAATTTGCTCCCCTTTTTGTCAGCTCAGTGGGCATAGGTCCACCCATATGCTAAACTATTTTTAAACTATGACCAGAGTGCATTCAAATCTCAGCATGAGGAATTTTCTGATGAATTTGTATGAAGTTTTTGCTCTTTGCAGTAGCCCTATGTGCCATTTGCGACCATCCCAGCTCCTAACCAGTCTGTCCAGCTGGCCAAACAGCTGTCCATTGCTACCAAGTATGTTTGATTGGAAGTCAGTTGTATCAGTCAGTTAGGCCACAAACCAGTCATCTATATCCAGTTATGGGGATCCATCCAATTGGTCCATCCATATGGCCAGCCCACAGCTGACTTCTTCAACAAGTCATACTCCACCCTGTTACCTGTCAACCAGACCGTGCCCTTAGCCAATACGGCTTCTTCCCTTCTGCCTGATATGATTAGTGTTGTTGTGAAAGGCTTCCCTGATAAGGCTAACCTACTAATATCATTTGTACACACACACACACACACACACACACACACACACACACACAGAGAAATGAATGCAGAAAAAACCTGGATCAACACATATACACTCCAGTCCTGTTTGGGAGAGGACTGATTTAAATTTAAAGCTGCAGCTGAAGAGACCTATTGGATCTGTATCTGGGTCACACATTTTGCATCTCTTCACTACAGGCTGGAGAGGGAGACACATCACATAAATCTTTTGGAATTGAAGGCCATATTATGTCTTTCATTCCTGGCAGAACCTTCTGTGGTGAGATGCCATCAATATGTCAGAAAATGATGCGGTGGTCAGTTAGCTTTGGAGATAAGGGATGGCCAAATCACCAGACCATTACTAGTTTTGGGTTTTTCCTTATTGGTTTATCTGGCATCATTGCACTGTACAGATAGCACATATGATGGGCAGGATCAATGTCCTAGCAGAGTGTTCATCAAGGAGTAATGTTCTACACAGACATTGATCTCTCCACTAACCAATCTTTCACTGGTTTTGCTCTTTTTGAGAACACCTATTGGTCACTTGTTTTATGATCAAGTGGAAGCACAAGCTACTTACCTTCATGTCACTGAACCCAAGAGCCCAGGTAGTAGATGCTTTGTAATTCATTTGGGGAAAATTTTCCATCCTACAATTCTTGTTCAAAGAGTGATTCAGAAATAAAAGATCACACTTGCAAAGTGGTTATGATTAACCCTCTCAGCTGGGAAAGGTCATGGGTCAGTGATCCAAATGATCTAGAGGTAAATATTCTCAGGAAGATCCAGACAAGATTGCAGGTGTTCTATCCATGTCTGAAGAGGCTTTTTATTCACACCTGTGTTATGTATATTTATTTTGTGTGTTCAATGTTTTCCATATCTGTACTATGTTTAACTTTTTTCCATGATTGTAGATTGGACATTAGGATAATGACAACCTGTTGAATTAGCCTTTTGACCCTAAAAGGTTGTACAAGGTGTACATGCTTATTTGTCTTGTTTGTATGTTATACATAGTTTGCTTACTGATGTTTGAGTTCAAGGTTTAGCCTTAGAATGTGGTTCTAGAAAAGAACTTGTTTACAAATTTGATGAGAAAGTGTCTCACATCATGGTCCCCTCATTATGCCCTAGTTTTTTTTTTATAAGGGTTTGAAGTAAACAACATTCTTCATTCTGATTTTAAGTTCAGTTGTGTTCAGACATAATTTGAGCAGAAACATTTTTTAAAATTTATTCATTAGAATGAATTACAACATTCTCATTGACATTTTGTACTACATCATTATTCTAGGATCATTGTGAATTCATTCCAGACATTCAGGATAATATCATTGTGGTATATCAAGACTGTTGGCATATCTGCTCTTCCATGGCTATTGGTACATCAGCACATTCAATACTGGAATTCATTCAGAACACTTTATTCTTTTGGACTTGAGATTTAATTCACAATAGTTTAAGTTCTTTTTCAATTTTCACCTTGTATTCTAGGTAAGTCATTTACTTGTTGAATTTTACTAAACTTGGTTTTGCTTCTTTTGTTACTTAGTTTACCTCCATAGAGCTGTAACACTGAAAATCATCTGGCATACAGGCAGTCACCTAATGGTGACAAGGGAGAGTAATTAGCACTAATTCAGAATGCCCAGAGGCTGGAGGAAGTAGGAAGTAGGATCTACAGGATATATACATATATATATATATATATATATATATATATATATATATATATATATATATATATATGTTACTATGAAATTTAACCTATGGACATTTACAAATTATTTGACAGATTTAAAATGGGAAATGAAACTGTACTAAACTTACTTATGCATGCAGTTGGTCAGGCATTTAATGCTTGATCCCTTTCAGTCTGGTCTGCAGTCCGAATATTTATTTACTCTTTCAGATCAAATTGTGAGTTACCTTTCTACATCAAGTATGGATGTAAAGGGGAACACCCATAACAATCATGTTGATATGGCAGGCTTCTAAAATTGATTTACAACTTCAAGAATTAAACACCTATATGCCATACAAAATCATTTTCAAAATTTGTGATCACTACCTTAGGAAAATGTAATACAGGGATGTTACCTTCATTGCATTCTTGAGGCAGTAATTACAATAGACCAATTGCAAACGTACCTTGAATGACTCATGGAATTACCACGTAATCTGCTGCATTCACCATCTCATGAATGCTCTAAAATAGCATTAAGTTCTTTCTAGTTAATCAACACAGATTTTATATTGTTATTTTACAGCTGAAAATGTTGTTTTCAGGTAAATACACTGTTGTAGGAGCCACATCATGGGGGAGAGAATGTGCCATGCCTAATGCACCAGGAGTGTATGCCAAGGTCAGAGAGTTCTTGCCATGGATAAAACAGAAAATGCAGCTATATTCAAAGAAAAGATAGATGGAATGTAAATTTGGCATGAAACAACTTGTGTATACCCATTACCTATATTTTTGTGTGATAGACATAATTCTCAAAGGGAGATGGCCACAGCTTCTGGTAGAACATGTATAGTATGATGTTTGTTATCAGATGAGAATAATGTCAGAGAAGAATAAAAATGATATTTCACCAATCTGCAATTTCTATGAACTCCAGTTTGCATTATATTTGCTACATAATGGAGAAGAGTAGTTCATAAATAAAGCAATTCTTGCAACAAAATTGACATTTTTTCTTTTCATGACTCCACTGCATTTTTCAGAGCTATAGACTGTCTATAGGGATTTGGGTATCAGATAGTCAAGGGGCCCTGAGTGGCTTTTAGACTATCTATAGGGATTTGGATATCAGATAGTCATGGGACCCTGAGTGGCTTTTTGACTATCTATAGGGATTTGGGGCATCAGATAGTCAAGGGGCCCTGAATGGCTTTTTGACTATCTATAGGGACTTGGGTATGAGATAGTCAAGGGGCCCTGAGTGGCTTTTTGACTGTCTATAGGGATTTGGGTATCAGATAGTCATGTGACCCTGAGTGTCTGTGTCATCTAAAGTGCTCACCATTATGGATCGTTGCCATCTCACCTCTGCCTTCGTGGGTTCAAGCCTCGGGTTCGGCCAATGTGGGTATGTTAGAAAGCTTACCAGTACCTTCTTGTGGGTTGGTGGTTCTTTCTGGGTTTTTTCCAAGTTCATCCTCTCTTGTGCTAAAAAATGGTGTTAAATCCTACAACAACATCAGATAGTCAAGGTAAAAACTGAAGTGTGGTAGACATTTAGTGAAAGTTTCTTTTGTTGTGGGGTGAAGGTGGCGAGAAGGACCTGTTTCCATGGATATGCATCATACTTTCAGACAGATTTTCTGATGTACATGGAGCATTCTTCAGGATTATGGATAGTGGGAAAAGAAGAGATTCAAGGTCACAAATCAATTGTAAGCTTTGCTGGTCATAAACCATAAGAGATCATGGGCTGGCCTTTTGTCTATCATATGTCCATCCATTAGCACAAGTTTCTTATCACTGTGCACCCTTAATTATATTGATGGTTACCATAAATATATTCATATACAGTTATCATGTTTAAAATATACATGTGATTCAACTAAGCTGTTTGTTTTGAATGTCTCTCCAAGCATCTGATGGAAAATAACTGCATTTTGGAAGCAATTACATTTTCTTGTACATCAGTATGTACATTTGAATATGAAGTAATTTATGTGCCCTACCATTAAATATATTATCATATGTGACTAATTTAAGTGTCACTAAACACAATAATCGAAGGGGCCCCGAGTGGCCGAGTGGTCTAAAGCGCTCTCCGTCACGGATCACTGCCATCTCACCTCTGTCTGCGTAGGTTCGAGTCTCTGGCTCGGCCAATGTGGATATGTGAGAAAGCTTGCCAGTAGCTTCTCGTAGGTCAGTGGTTCTTTCCAGGGTTTTATTGGGTTCTTCCTCCACCATTAATACTGACCACCATTTATAGCCTATCTTGTGCTGAAAAATGGCGTTAAACCCTATAACAACAACAACAACAACAATACTCGAAGGAGGAGCTGAACTAATGTAAACTTCAAAATGTTGTAATGCCAGTATCAAAGCCAAACATTCCTTCTCAATTGTTGAATAATATCTTTGGTGCTTATTTAATTTCTTAAAAAATTTTTTACTTATCAAAAGCCTCCTGACATTTTTCAATCCAAAGGAACTTGTTTTCTTACTCAATGAATTTGTCAAGGGTTCAGCAATTATAGAAAAATTGGAACAAAATTTCCGATAGTATCCAGCCATACCTAAAAATAGCATCAGTTACTTTTTACTAACAGGCATTGGGAATTCAGAGATAGCCTTGATCTTAGCATCTATAGGTTTAACTTGTCCATATCCCACGATATGTCCTAGAAAAGCTATACTAGCATGGCAGAACTCACTTTTGGATAAATTATTTGTCAAACTTGCATCTGTTAGTCTGTTGAAGAATTTCTGAATTATTGCTAAATGTTCTTTCCAGGTTTCATTGTAGATGATGACATCATTGATGTAAGCAACATAATTATCAAGACCAGAGGTGATCATATTCATTAGACGTTGAAAAGTATGTGGCAACCCTTCATCCCAAATGGCATCACTTTAATTGATATAGTCCAGCTAGAGGCATGAATGCCAAAATTTCCGTTGCTCTTTCCATATGTGAAATTTGCCAAAGTCCTTTCAGAAGGTCAATTTAGTGACATACTTGGCATTTCCGATCTTATCAATGCAGTCATCAATTCTTGGGAATGGAAATGAGTCTGTTTTCGTCAAAATTTTCACCTTCCTATAATCAGTGCACATACATACAGGAAGTTTTATCTGGTTTCAGAACAAGTGTACATGGCGAACTCCAATCACTTTTACTGGGCTCTATGAAATCATTCTCCAGCAAATACTGAATTTCTATTTTCAAGTATTCCTGTTTGAGAGGGTTCATCCTTTAGGGTATTATTTCACAGGTTTGGAATTTACAATCTCAACGTCATAAAATTTTTGTTTGTTCTTGTAAGAACATCTGGATATAAGTGCTCATATTCAAATAATAACTGTTTCAGTTCATTTATTTCTTGCTCTTGCAAATGTGACAGTTTCTAGTCCAGATCTTTCATAATTTCTCAATTCTGAAGATTTGTCACTCCAATATCAGTAGAATCCGATGATATTCCTTCACTTAAATCTTTACTGAGTGGAACAGGTACAATTAAATTAAATCAACATCATTCTCAAGAGCTTTCTTTGCCATAGCTCTGGTAACTTCTCAAGCTGAGAATAAATCAGGGAATGATTTTTCAGTTGGATCAACTTTCTGATTCAAACATGGCTTGTCAGTTACAAGTGGATTAACCACAACCTTATCTCCAGCTAGGTCGTTGCCTAGTAATAAATGAATGCCCTCAACGGGTAAAGCAGATATTATTCCGAATGTCACGGGTCTTGAAACTAAGTCTGATGACAAATTTACACAATGGAGACTCAGAGGAACATTACAAAAGCCTCACTCTATTCCCTGAATAAGAACACTTTCATAAAAGACTCTGAGAAGCTCCTGTGTCCCATACAATTTTAATAGGGTTAGGATTGGCTAAATCACTCAAGAGCGATGTAGGCCCTTCGATTTGAATGGTTCATAATTCTCCATAATAAAATCAGACTGGGGTTTATTAGACACAACAAATGTAATGCTTTCAATACATGAACATGAACTTGACCTCTTAGAAATAAGAGCATTTGTAATAGGTCTGTCTTGATTCTGATGCCTATTTTTCAATTTGTAGCAATCAGAAATAAGGTGTCCTTTCTTGCAATAGGTACACGTGGGAAGAGACAATGATCTTTGATCGAGTTTATTTGAAGCTTGATTGTTAAAAGTTATGCCAGTTTGAAATTTAGAAGGGCTTGTCTTAGGCTGAAATACTTTTCTGCCAGAAGACTGCTGAATGGAAGACTTGCATACAAAAGGAACTTTATGAGTTAAAGAATGCTCTTCAGCAGCACGAGCAGCATTTTTCAAGGTTTCGATCTTATGCTCGTCAAGATATGTCTTTATGTCATTATGGACACAGTTCTTTAACTCTTCAAGTAATACAGGTTGTTTGAGACTTTCATAATCTGGTTCAACTTATTTGGCTATATACCATCTATCAAATAACTGCTGTTTTTCTCAAGCAAATTCGGCATGAGTTTGTCCAGCTTTTTTATTATAGTTTCTGAATTTTTGCCGATAAGCTTCAGGGACTAACTCACAACCTCTTAAAATGCATTCCTTAACCTCATCATAGTCACCACTTTGTTGAACTGACAGTGAATGGAAAATATCACTAGCTTTAGCAAACAATACACATTGTAATAATCGAGTCCAATGCTCCCTTGGCCATTTAAAATTTTCAGCAACTTTTTGAAAACGAGTAAAATATTTGTATACTACTCTTTCTCATAAAGGGGGCACTAACCTAATATTCTATACAACATCAAAACTTAAATTTGTATTTGAAGTAGGAATGTGCTTTTCACTTGCCAGCTCCATTTCTTTTATCCGAATTTGAAATTCCCTTTCACCTATCTCTGATTGTAAATGCATTTGCTCTTTTACTGTATTTGTCTTTCTTTCTTTCTCTCTTTCTTCCTTATATAACTGCATTTACATCTGTTTTTCCTTTTTCTCTTTCCTGTCTCTCTCTCTCTCTTTATTCTCAAATTGTAACTGCATTTGCTTTTCTTCTTTTTGTAATAACATTTGTTCTTTCTCTTTCTCCAGTTTCATTTGTTCTTTCTCTTTCTCCAATTGTAACTGCAACTGCATTTGTTTTTCTTATTTATCTTTCTGAACTTCCAGCTTCCTCGACCAAGATTCCATCATGTAATTTTAATTCCTTTACTTTTATGTCAGAGTCTGATACAGACTTACTGATCGAAACCATAGCACTTTTATACAAAACATTCTTTTCCATACTGGACCAAAATATATTTCAAAAGGTCTAATTGTTCCTGGGTAGGGCTTGAAAGAAAGATTTCCACTTTTTATGACATTGTAGAAAAAGCTTGCTGATTTCAATAAAGATTTCAAAATTGTAAAATTAATACTTGGGATTTAAAGAATTTCAAAAACATGGGGAATTCACATTTCAGAAAAACAAAGTTTTCTGAAATATTTTTGCCAAAATTCATTTATCCAAGGACGAGCAACCCCGATTTTCTTTGTTACGTGTTTAGGCTCTCATAAACAGTAACAAGAAAAACGTGAATACAACAAATTATTTATTTCCCTAGAAGGGGCCCCTAGTGGCCGAGTGGTCTAAAGCGCTCTCCGTTACGGATCACTGCCATCTCACCTCTGTCTGTGTGGGTTCGAGTCTCGGATTCGGCTAATGTGGGTATGTGAGAAAGCTTGCCAGTAGCTTCTCGTGGGTCGGTGGTTCCTTCTGGGGTTTTCCCGGGTTCATCCGGCACCATTAATACTGGACGCCATATATAGCCGCCTATTGTGTGCTGAAAATTGGCGTTAAGCCCTACAACAGCAGCATTTCCCTATAAAAACAAGGTAAAAATGAGGGAAAAAAACTTAAGGTTTTAAGAATCAAATTTTTAAAAAATCCAAGAATAATCCAAGAATTAAAAATTAGAAGTCCTAGTAATAAAATATTCTAATGAATTTAAGTTCGAGTCCCAACGAAAATCCAAAACGGAAGGCGATGACGTATACTGTAGCTAGTATAGTATTGACGTGTCAACAGTTCTTTGTTGTACCACGGAAAATAATATTCCGTTGTTTGAATTCCGAATAAAATTTCAATAAATGTCTTTGTCCAAGAATTCTGTATTAGCACTTACATATTCTCAGGGACAAGAATTAATCTTTTAGAATCCAAATAATCTGAAGAAAAATTAAAATGTAATTACAACTGGTCACAACGGAAAAAACAATACCTTGACGTCGACGTGTTTAAAAGCCCAACTGAGATTATTTCTCAAAACATCAGTATTAAACCTGACTACTGCGCAGTGCCGGTAAAACCAGCATTTCAAAATAGAGGCTATTACATATAAAAAGTCACGTACAGCCAGTACAGTCTCGATTCCACCATAAAATCCCATACTATGAATGAATATATATATATATATATATATATATATATATATATATATATATATATATATATATATATATATATATATATATATATATATATATATATATATATAAGAAGTTGCTGACTTCAACTGTTACTAATTTTTAATCAAGGTCAGGAACTAGTTCAGCATAAAGATGCAAAGTTCTATTATTAGGTGTTTACGAGAGAAAAAAAACAAAACAATCAGGACAAACTAATTTCTTGTAAATATCAAATTCCAGTAAAATAACATGCAATGGAATAATAATAAAAAAATTAAATTAACAAACAAACAATTAAATTAAATATACATAACACTTCAGGGTGAACCTCGACCGGAATGCAAGCATTGCAACGTCCACAGAAAGTGGAACACATTCTTGCTGAATGTGTCGATTTCCGCCCTAAGAGACATAGTTAGTTTGACCTAACTGCTTGAAGAAAAACTGTACGAGGACGTATCACTCGATACAGTCTTAAACATTTTAAGGACATGAGGATTAATGCAAGAAATTTTAATCATGTTATAAGGATTTTACATGTGTTACCGTAATTCGTTATTTCATACATATTTTACAGAATTTTGTTATTTTTACGTTTTCTATTTTATTTTTGTAACTAAAGTTTATATTTGTCTAGAATGGTTTGTCTTCCATTCTAGTGTAATTCATTTTAACATTTTCAGAATTTTACCTTTAGTTGGCACTTCGTAGATACTTTTGTGTTGAGGTACCTTAAAATACTACATACACACGCACATACGCACGCACACACACGCACACAATCACACATACATACATACATACATACATACATACATACATACATACATACATACATAGTTACATACAAGTACTCACACTCCACACTGACAACGGGAACAGCATGTGATATCGACAAAACAATGGACTTGGTGATAATGACAGGAAATGGTGTGGCAGTACTCATACTGATTTGAAACACTTGTAAGTTGGCAATGTTAAGGACCCCCTGGCGACAATAAGGCTGAACTTATAAATGGATGAATTAAATGACAATGTATTGTGCATTTTGATACCCTTGATGCTTTTTGTTTTTAAAACTGGTGGTGGGTGGGGGGTTCAAACAAACGGGAGGTTGAACAAATTCTAGAACATTATAAGGGTGTATCAAAGAGGTTTGAAAGTATATGTTACATTTTTCTTTCTTTCTTTTTTTTTTGTTTTATTCTTTTCTTTTTTTGTTGGTGAAATTTTAAGACAGCATTTGGCAATACTTATATGTTGAAAATAAACGATGCACGTTTGAATGAACAACGGACGACCATTAGTGACTTCTCACCCGTTTGTATTGCTTCACTAAAGCAGAACGTTAGAAATAAAAATTAACGCGTTCAAAGTAACTTGTGTGTTTTAACACTTTAGATGCGATTCGAATCGCGTTAGTTCATGGCGTTGTTGATGTGAACGTCTTTGATATATGGGTCAATCAATATAGCCCTAATTCAGCAAAACATCGGACAGAAAACGTTTTAGGCGTCCTATGCAAGACCGACGAATTTATACAGGACAAACAATGAGTAAATGACATTCGTATAATCAACTCCTAATGCCTGCATAAGTTCGAGTCTCGAATTCAGCCAATGTGGGTATGTGAGAAAGCTTGCCAGTAGCTTCTCGTGGGTCGGCGGTTCTTTCCGGGGTTTTGCCGGGTTCTTCTCCATCACTAATACTGGCCGCCATGTATAGCCTATCGTGTGCTGAAAAATGGCGTTAAACCCCACAACAACAACAACTCCTAATGCTCTTCAAAACGATGGCATTGAAATTTAGGAAAATAACACGCACTATCCTTTATCGAACTTTAATTTTCCTTGTAGCTACGCTATTGCACCGACTACCCAGAAACATAAGGAAACACACTTTTTCTTCTCTGGGTATGTGCGTGTGAAGGCACGTTTAATTTCATTTTTGTGTGTGGCTCTTATTATGGAATTCCTAAGTATGAGATTCATTCAATATATATTTACACTCTAGAATGGGGGCCCCCGAGTAGCCGAGTGGTCTAAAGCGCTCACCGTTTCGGATCACTGCCATCTCACCTCTGTTTGTGTGGGTTCGAGACCAAGTCTCGGCTAGCGTGGGTACGTGGGAAAGCCTGCCAGTAGCTTCTCGTGGGTCGGTGGTTCTTCCCTGGGTTTTCCATGGTTCTTCCTCCACCAGTTATACTGGCCGCCATGTATAGCCTATCTTGCGCTGAAAAATGGCATTAAGCCCTAGAACAACAACAAGAACAACAATCTAGAATGGCACGCCTTTGGAGTGTAAGTCAAGTGCAAGTCGAACGGTTTCATCACTCAAGTCATTGTTTAGCAATATAAGAGTGATCACTTCTTGTTGTTGTTGGGTTTAACGCCATTTTTCGGCACAAGATAGGCTATACATTGCGGCCGGTATTAATGGTGGAGGAAGAACCCGGAAAGCCCCGGAAAGAACCACCGACCCACGAGAAGCTACTGGCAAGCTTTCTCACATACCCACATTTGCGGAATCGGAGACTCGAACCCACGCGATAGAGGTGAGATGGCAGTGATCGGCATTAAGTTCCGAGTCAGCCAATGAATGAGTAGGTAAATGAAATAGTTATTAATATGTACATTTGGTGTAATAACGTGTGCAATATTTAGCATACAGTACATATTTATTATTATTATTATTATTATTATTTCAAACTTACCAGTTCCACAAATCCTGTCAGGTCGCCTACAGCAGCGATCAGAAGCCAAAGCTTCTTGATCAATCAATCAACCAATCAATCAATCAACAAATCAATCAATTAATTAATTAATCGATCAATCGATCCGTAACGGAAAGCGCTTTAGACCACAAGGCCACTCGGGGCCCACGAGTGATCACTTGAAACTGTTGTAAAACTGGCATTGACTGCCAGCTAACACACTTTGATTTGGACGAGCTTTTTCAATCCCAAGGCAACCAGTGCATCAAAACGCCCAAAGTTAACATCCCAAATGTAAGTTAGTAATCCCAAACGTCAGTTAGTAATCCCAAACGTTAGAAGTCAGGAATCCCAAACGTCAAAAATGGGCAATTAGAAATAAAATTTTCATGCAATCATATATTTTGTTTTCAAATATAACGATTCCATGTGTATTGCTTAGCTTGAAAACGACTACCATGCCATGAAATTACAACCGTCGTGTAGCTTCCTATCAAGCCTAATATAAATACGTCACTTCGCTAAATAAACCAACAACTAGAAAGGCTTAAAGTGAATTTGTTCTCGAGTATACCTCGACGGCAAAAACAATATTTAAAAATGGAGTTTCGGTTTTTAATTAATCGCGGTGCGATTTTATACGTGTGCCTCACACAACCACACTACTGTTCCATTTACATGGGGTTCCGAGTTGTTTCGCTCTAAATATCAAGTTCCGAGTCAGCCAATGAATGAGTAGATAACTGAAATAGTTATTAATATGTACATTTGTGCGTAATAACGTGTGCAATATTTAGCATACAGTACATATTTATTATTATTATTATTATTATTATTATTATTTCAAACTTACCAGTTCCACAAATTCTGTCAGGTCGTCTACAGCAGCGATCAGAAGCCAAAGCTTCTTGATCAATCAATCAATTAATTAATCGATCAATCAATCAATTAATAAATTAATCAATCAATCGAAGTTTAACTTTCAAACAATAGAACAACAATATTTTTTTTACACAAAATAAGCTAGATATAGTATAGACGGCAATAAGATGTATTTTGCGACCAGAGTTAAAATATAGCTTATTAAGTTCTGTTTGATACTATCTAGAAGTGAGAGTGAATGCCGTTTTGTTTAATTCATTGAAGATACCGAACTTTAATACCTTGTGATTGCTGTTTTATGCTTTCCTGGTAATCATGAAGCGTATTCAGCTAAACGTGTTTTAATGAACCTTTCCATTGCCGTCGTCGTTGTCGTTACTATCCTCTTCATCTGACTTCTTTCCAATATATACTTTTTCGGCTGCACATTTGTCACGACTTTTAAAGCAAGTATTGATATTAAAACTGTTCATAAAAGTAAAAAGTAACACCTATTAGCTTTTGTAAGTTTTAACATATCAAACCATGTTTTTCTTGTCTATAATAACGATGGCGAGACAGATATGGGACATACAATGTAGGGTTTAGACTCGGCTAATATACATATACCAAATAACAATGACTCATTGACTTTGGCACTAAAAGGGCCGATATATGCATAAGAAGGTGAACAATTAAAAAAATGCACACACACGCACATAGCCAAACATATGAGAAAAATTAGATCGTCATCTTTATCTACATAGAACAGTGCGTTTTTTGCATCTTTCTAAATTAACCCATGGTCCCAAGGTCACAGTGGACTACTTTTCTTACACTTAAAACATTTGTAGCTGTTGTCTTCCATTAAATTATCCAGATGTGTAAAACAAGAGACCAGTCTTCCGTGTAGTTCAGACTGTGGCGTGCAAAGTTGGTTATAACATCGCGATTTTTTTCACGACCTCCCCTACGCTAAGTCAAATACTTAAGAGAAGGGATGCTGGATGTTTAGGATAGGTGATATTCACTCAAAGGACGAAGACTAACAGCGGAAAATGCACAAAGAATATTGCATTTATTGACATAGCAAAAATAATGCACATACATTCCCACTAACACTACCTCCGTGATGATATTTTTTTTATAAATGAAATAAAAAGAATAGAAACTGATTCAAGTCCTATTATTCAGCTGAACTCTGTTATTCAGTACTACAGTTTTCCTACTTGTATCCTGACCCGAATATCACTCCACAGTCTGACTCAGTTTATCATTCATAATTCACCATCATATAGATATAGACGTATTCTTCACGAATTAACATCTAAACATGGCCACAGTAATTAAACACTATTCATTGTTCCAGAATTCAACATTGTATTTTTGTTTTTCCTGCTTCTGTTTTAGAACAGAACGCTCGGCGAGGTTAGCATATCTTTACTCTACCTGATCACAATTTAGAATCTCTCCTTCACCGGCCATAACGCTCGGTGAGGTTTGTATATATCTGTTTTTCGTACTCCCATTTTATACGTGCCCCTACACTGGCTCAAACGTTCGGTGAGGCCCGTCTGGTGGAGTCGCACACTCCTACACTTCTATCTCTATATGACTGTTTAATATATCCCCAAAACACATCAATGTACGTATGACAACTTGCTTCCATGCAGTACAGGTATCTTGCAGGAACACATGCTTTTCCTTAAAATCGCAGCGTCAGTATTGTTCTATGAATAAATCATGTATTTACTTTTGGTAACAAGTTACGCTCAAACTATTAATTTGGCGGGTTTGTGTGGCAATTTTATGGATGCTGAATCCCTTGGTATTGGCCCTGTCGTCAAATCGATCTGCTATCGTTTCCCAGTTAGTAAACTGCTCGAATTATTTATTCTAATTTTGTAGAACTGGAACAAATGGTTACATATTGGGGTTGTTTCTGTTAGACTCGATCAGTAAATTACAAGATTCCTATAAACCGTCATTCCATAAACATCAAAACTGAGTCTGACCGCGAAGATTATTTCAAATTCTTGTGTAACTATTAACATAGATCATCTGTGACAAAACTTCAAGTATCTTTCCATGATCTTACAGCTGTGACTGTCAGCGATAAACACGTATTCTATCCTCACTCTTTACTCCTACTTATTTGGTTTTACCTTTCTGATTCGCAAACTCTCTATTTAAAAGACAGGATCGATAACTTGTTTTTTTTTTTCAATTTATTTTTTATTATTATACCTTAATATGAAACGCGATCCTGCTTTACAGAGAATAAGAGTAGTAGTAGCAACTGACAAATACCGAAGATGGATGTTATACTTGTGATGGGCGACACTAATGCAAAATTTGGCAAGGACAAATTGGACGGGAACTCATCATGGGGAAAGACAGCCTAGGAGAGATGAAAGGCAACGGAGAGCTCTTTACTGACTTTTGTGGACTAAACGACATTATAATCGACAGGAATGTGTTTGCGGATCTTAAGATCCACATGGTTAAATGGAAGTCCCCAGATTCAGCAACAGAGAATCAGATCGACCACCCTGCTATCGCCTGCAGATGGAGGAGAACTCTTTATGGGGAGGAAGTCAGTAGAGGAGTAAGAGTTGGCTCAGACCATGCGCTGGTGATGCCAAAACGGGATCCGGAATCAGCAGCATAAAGAAGACTAGACTGCAGAAACACCCACGATATGATGTATCGAGGTTTATGACTGTTGAGAAACAGTAGGTGTTCACCATTTTCCACTTCAACCTATTTCAGTCCCTTATTGAGCTTAGTGATGGCTTATTATATAAAAAAGTCGGAACAAATTATAAATACACTCAAGAGCTTACTGTCAGAAGATACAATCAAAAAGACTGAATATACAATCAAGAAGACTGAAGATACAACCAAGAAGACTGAAGATACAACCAAGAAGACTGAAGATACAACCAAGAAGACTGAAGATACTCTTATGTCACTTATTTAGGCTGGAATAAGCAGTAACACAAGAAAGAGTGAAAACAACAAGCTTTAAAAATATACAATAATTTATTTCCCTGGAAACATTCTGTAAAAATAAAAAAATATGAACTTACGGTTTTATAGAATCAAATCCAAAAATAATCCAACAATAATCCAAGAATAAAATTTTAGTAGTCCTAATAACAAAATGTTCTAATGATATCACGTTCGAATCCCGACGAAGAATTCAAGATGGAAGACGATGTCGTATGCTGCAATATGCAGTGTTGAAGTCTACAGTTCCTTGTAGAAACAAAAATTATCACTCCGGTTTCTGCTACCTGAATAAATTGTTATAAACAACTGTCCTTGTTCCACAATATTACATAAACACATGTATTTTCCATAAAAATAACATAATTAATCCTTCTGAATCCAAGTAATTTGAAATAACTCCAAACCAAGTAATTTGAAATAGCTCCAAACAGCACAACATACAACTAACAGTTTAACAGCCAGGCTTCTACTGAGATGAATTCTCCAAAACATGAGTTACATGGTCTTTCTAAAACGTAAACAAGGGGTTACGTGATCATCTTTTGGAAGGTTATAGAAACAAGTACTTGCTACAGATCACGTTTACCCAGTGTGACCCTGACGAAAACCAATAATTTTTACTCTGAGAATTAAAAAAAAGATAAAATTGTTTAAATCTTAAAGACAAAGTCCCATCATGACCTTGGAAACAACCAATCATTTTAAAACAAAATAGAACTTGTTTACGAAGGTTGCTACAAATTATGAAACAAGGTCAGGATTTATATCAACACCTGGTGTTTATAAACTAACAGTCAAGGTCAAACTATTTTCTAAAATAAGTATCATCTTTAGTGAATAAATTTACATTGCAATATCATGTAATGAAAACTATTAAAAATTAAAAGTGACAAACAATTAAATTGAAATAGATATATATTAAATCAGATATAATTAAGTCAAATATTCATAACAATGCAATCAAGAAGACTGAAGATGCAATCAAGAAGACTGAAGATACAATCAAGGAGACTAAAGACAGCCGAGAAATCAAGCAGATACTTGAGAGGCAAAGACCACAGAGGAGAAAAGGCGTATTCAGGAGGTATAAAGGACGACGGTTAAGGAAGCCAAGAAGAGTGCAAGGAGAGATAAGCAAAAGCTTGCCGAAAGACTTACTACAGATGCAGAGAAAGCAGCGAAAATAAATAACATGAGGATCCTCTACAACGTCACATGCTAAGTATCCGTGTGGAAAACAAACTCAAACAAGCCTGTATGCGGAAACAAAGAATATCCCGAGCAAACCGGCAGAACAGCTCCACACATGGAAGGAACATTTTCACAACTGGCTCACATGCACACTTGTAGAAAACCCACCCATCACAGAAAAGGAAGAGGATCTGGACATCAACATGGGACCCATTTCCAAGGAAGAGGTGATAGGGACAAACAGGAAAATCAAGAGTGTCAAATCACCTGGTCGTCCTTACACATCCCTCCAGAAGCCTGGAAGTATATATGCCACAGTTACAGCAGACACCTTCAGTGATTTCTAAAGGGAAATAAGGGATAAAATCAGGTGCCACAGGCGTGGCTAAATGACTACATTTTCAAGCTTCCGAATAAAGGAGACGTTAACGAGTGCCAGAACTGGAGAGATAGCTCCAATCTCTTCCGAGCAAGATTCTCTCAAGGTTGGTTTTGTAGAGGACCAGGTCTGCAATAGATTCCAGGCTGATGTTAGAACAAGCAATATTCCGGGATGGCAGGTTTGCGACCCTTGTAAAAATCGAAAATATATGACAAGTAAACATTTAGTTTGGATATGTACACGTGTAAACTGACATTCAAACTACATGCACGTATGAAATAATACAAGTCCTCGAACACCTGTAAAGTTCATAAAGCGGTAAGCTTCATAAATTTAATCGGAATACTTCATAGGAATATAAAAAATGAACATTCAATACAGGTATCCATGTCAGTTCCACTTCATTCAGATCTGCCATTGGGATTATAATGCCTTTATTATTTAGCTGTCTTCGCGCACGATGTCCTAAATACATGACGCAAAATCAGTGCCGGATTATCAAATAGGCAGAGTAGGCACCGGCCTACGGGCCAAACGCCTATTAGGGGGCCCGCGACAACGGATCAAAATAATATTGATTCGATCTTGAAAGAAAATTACAATCAAGCTTTCTCAAATTGTTTCCAAAAGACAGACAAAAATGAATCAAAGAAACGAAAACTTTATGTTAAAGACTCCTTGGAGAAAATACTGTATTAATGTAAGGGCGAGGGGGGCCCCAAGATTTCGACTGCTTAAGATCCTCCACAGGGTTTAATCCAGCACTGCGCTAAGTATTAGTTACATCTAGTATATTCTAGATGTAAACAATCATGCCACAAGGTATATATTTATCTCCAACATGTACTCATCTTAGGTCATTTAGTATGCGACACTTGATGTCTATACATCATACATGAACTAAAATGTGATTGACTTTCATTTCCGCATACAGGGTTTTCCGGGAGAGATTTATCTACCTCTTAAATTACTTTAAAAAAACTGAGTTCAGTCCATGCCATGCTGAACAAGCGAAATGCATGCAATTAGAAAACCGATAACCTGAAGCTTTCTATCAGTGGATTGCACAATAGCCAGAGTACTTGTAAAATCGAGTTAATGTTAGACAGTAACATAAAAAATAAAAAAAAAGTTTGTCTGGAAGTTTATGCATTATACCTGAAGTAAAATGTGATGTCTACCTTACGGGGGCAATCGTCAGCTTTAGCGATTTAAATATAAAACGGCATTCTCTTTACGATGTCTGTATTAGGTGGTAGAATTGTTTGATATTTTAAATGTTCCAGTATTTATTCTAAATTTTGCTAATAGTCAGACCTATGTCATACAATGTCATCTTATTAAATACACCGTTGTCTGTTGCATGTATTAAAAAGGATAAGAAAATATTCGAGTTCTTACAGTTCTGTAAGATGATTCTTACCTGATACAGCTTTATATACGAACCTGATTACTATAATACTAATCTTGTACAGTAGTGGAGATAAAATCTTACATATAAACATCCACATTTGCCTTTCTTTCTGTGTATAACGCTTACCAAACAAGAGGTCGCGAGTTCGAAACTCGTGGCGGTATAAATTCATTCTTTAATACCTAGGTGGTAGATGCAACACTGTTCTTTTTTGTGTACATTTCTAAACATTGATCGTCAATGGTGATAGATCCACAAGTCAATCATATTTGTTTATAATTCATTAATTCTTATTGATTACTTATTTAAGTTACATGATATAATTCGTTCCAATTAAGGACGGTATCATTTCCTTATATCAGTTGTATAACTCAAGTGCGCGACTTTTGTTAAATCCTTTGTTGGGTTTTATGCGCACGAGTCCGATGTCAGATCTAATCATTTTTTAAGCACATTTTGAATAAGCACCTGATTCACGAAATTGCTTTTAATGTCATTGTTATAATGGGAATCCAACCCGAATCATCCTTGTTATAATGGGAATCCAACCCGAATCAATCCTTGTTATAATGAGAATCCAACCCGAATCATCCTTGTTATAATGGGAATCCAACCCGAATCATCCTTGTTATAATGTGAATCCAACCCGAATCATCCTTGTTATAATCGGAATCCAACCCGAATCATCCTTGTTATAATCGGAATCCAACCCGAATCATCCTTGTTATAATCGTAATCCAACCCGAATCACCCTTGTTATAATGGGAATCCAACCCGAATCATCCTTGTTATAATCGGAATCCAACCCCAATCGTCCTTGTTATAATCAGAATCCAACTCCAATCGTCCTTGTTATAGTCGGAATCCAACCCGAATCATCCTTGTTATAATCGGAATCCGGCCCGAATCATTCTTGTTATAATCGGAATCCAACCCGAATCATTCTGTTACAGCATGAAAGGTAAAGGGAGTGTATTATATTGAAATTGGTACAATAACACAATACTCCTTAGAATATTTTGACACTGGACCCAATACACTGTAGTGTGTTATGAAATTGGAATTTATTGAAACTGGAACCAAACTTTAACATTTTTTTTGTTCCCAAAAGTAAATGCATGAGGAATAATGTTCTAACAAAGCAATGTGTGCTGAATTGAAAACGTAGATTTATGAGACGTAATCGGTATAACATGTGTTCAGCATGCGGTAGACAGAAACGATACAGGTCACTTCAGGGGGTAATGTTATAGAATGCTAAGGTTAACACATTAACCCCTACCATCCCGCCACGACCACCCAAACTTATAAAAGAAACAAATAAGATTTTTTAAAAAAAAATTAGTTGTAATCACGTGTGTAAAATGCTTAGTCAAGCGCTCTCCACTTTTGACCTCAACCCCGTGATGAGACAATAGGGTACATGCATTAATTTTTCGTGTCCGGCAATTTAGAAAAACTATGACTGACCCTTTAAAGTAAAAAGGGGTCCTGGAACAATTTCAGTCACATGTATAAATTTATGTTTTGATGCCCAGTAAATGTTTATATAGTTTTAGGGTGGGAATCTGGACAGTTTTCAAGTTATGGGCGAGGGGATAAATCCATAGGGTCAGGGAATGGATTCCTCAGTCAATGTGCTTTGCATATAGAAATTCTTTTTTCCATGTCCATTGAGTGAATATTATATTATAAAGTGTAGATGCCAATTGTTTCAAAGTTATCTAATTTGTCCAAGTCTTTTGTGTAGGGATGGACCATTTCGGTTGCATGTATAGAAGTGTCTTTTAAAGCCCAGTAAGTTTATATATGGCTCTAGGGTGGGGATCTCATTAGTATTTATGCTTTGACCAAGGGGCTTAATTCCTAAGGGTAGAAGTGGATCCCGGTAAATAACTATGAAGGGGAGGGGGAGGGCGCCAGAGGTCTTGGTGCGCCAAAACCCCTTTGGGCCCTTATCGTCGCCCTCTGGCGCCATTTACCCTTTGTACGCCACTGCTTGGTTAATGTGATATGGTAATTCTCAAATCTGTGAATTATTCAAAGTTTATGTAAAATCAACCATGGTTCCGTATCCCTACATTCGTGGATGTGGTAAAAATTCTGAAAATATTGACACAATTGACACCCATAGAATTATCAATGACCCGTGTTTCACGTGTCTTGTGTTACTGGTGCAGGAGTTCAAGAATATTAAATATGCGGGTTAGTACGTACGGGGAGACGAACTATAATCAGAAATATCCCGGGTTCCCCAAAGAGAGGGCATAATGTAAATGAAAGAAAGGTTAGTTAGTTGGTTTGAACTAATTATTGCTGAGTAACGGGGTCAATGACCAACTCACAACAAACTCTTCAAATTTTTCGTTTGTGAGCAAGTTTGGTTTTGTTGGAACAAATACGCTTGCATACAGAAGGTGTCTAGCCGTCGTCAATCACACTCATTGAATTGACCGCGTAAATTTACTGTATATTTGAATTATTTATTGCTTATTTGCTATGCTGTCGATTGGAGAAATATCAACAGGAGACGACCAATATCTGTTCTGTACAGGTGGGATATGGTGAATTGGATATATGAAGGATAAAGCAGTGTAGTACGTGTATCAACAAAGCTTGACGGAAATATGGGGTATATAACACGCAAACATACATTCGTTGGACTTTTGGTGATATTCACTATCTTAGCGACCCTCTCTTTCTACAAAGGACTGGGCAATCAAAGGATATTTCAAGTAAGTCCAAAACTTTACATTTATTATATTTATTAGCAAGTACGCGCGAGAATATGTTTGTTTTCTTGTACAATGTACTTCCACTTGTCTACTTGACCGTCACGGTAAACCGAAAAATAAACAGTTTCTCACATTGGTAACCTATACAAAGAATATACACAATTTATTTTTGTCTGAGCTTAATATGAGAAAACGCACGAGTTCACCTATATGAGAGGTATAGAGAACGTGTTTTCACAGTCAATGATAAAGTCCAATAGCGACAGTAGTTGTATGGGACGAAAGATAATTCCTATGTTAAAAGGGCCAGTGGGTTTAATATAGATATGGATTTAAAGGGACAAACGTGTGCATAGGGACAAACCGTAACAGTGTTACAAGTGGCTGACCTCAACGAGGTTGAAATGACGACAGTGTTAGAGTTGACCTCATTAAGTGCTTATAGTACGGTGATGCAACGGGGTTGAAATGATAAGTGTTAGAACTGATCCCAGTAAGTGCTTATAGTACAGTGTTACAAGTGGCTGACGTCAACGGGTTTGAAATGATGACAGCGTTAGATCTGACCCCAGTAAGTGCTTATAGTAAGTATAGGAAATCATATGATTAATGGGTCCCATAGTTTTAACATGGGAATGGTTTTATATGGACAAAAAGGTTTATGGGGAGATAATGGTTTATGGGGATAGATGGGTTTATGGGGAAAGAAGGGTTTATGAGAAAAAATGAGAAGGGTTATTTTAACAGGACAAACACACATACCAACCACAAAGATAAACACCTATGGTAATACTGGAATAGTATCTCTCTTTTCTAGGCATTTGGGTGGCCCTGAAAAGGGCCGTTGGAATTTGTTGACCAAATCGAGTTATAGTAATTGGCATCTCAAAGGTATTCTTTCTTTCCTAAAACTATGACCCTCTTCCCGCACACTTTCCTCTCCCCATAAATCCTTCTCTTCCAAATAGCTTTGTCCGTAATCAGTATGATGGTCCATGATGATTTTTCATACACCAGATAGTTCTGGTTGAACGGCATCACCGACACGAGAGTGCATCCTTGAACGGCATCACCGACATGAGTGTGCATCTTTGAACGACATCATCGACACGAGTGGACATCCTTGAACGGCATCACTGACACGAGTGGGCATCCTTGAAAACCATCACCGACACTAGCATGTATCCTCCACAGTTGCTAAGATGGTGTACGTCTTCGACTTTACACTTGCCAACATGGTATGAATCTTGGTGGTTGTTGAGAACAGGTGAAACCATGGGACACAGTACTTGTATTTACAGCCAATGCCGGATCGAAACGGACTGAATTCTTCTCCAATCCAAATTTGTGTTTTTTAAATCCAGTTAGAGAAGGTAGTCTCTCTTCCATATCAGTAGAGAGCGATGCATAACGCCACATACAGTATATAGGTGCGCCAGCGTTCGTACGCATTTGATCAGTACGACATAGTTTGATTATGTGTGGCTAAAACCAGGACGTCTATATACTGGAGTGTGCCTGCTGTGAGGAGTGATGGTATGGCGGCTACGAAAACAGCTCTCATGCTTCCAGACGAGGATGATTTTAATTTGAATAGCGGATTTTCTTTCGTTTTCACAAATATATATGCTGGCAATACTGCCATCACCTTCTTCGCCATCATTACATTTGGTAGAAAATTTTAAAGAGAGACAGACGGAAGAATCGGAGATTTTTTTTTTTTTTTACAACGGCAGAAGCAAACAGAACAATCATTTGCTATTCAGCTGGAGCAATAAAAGGAAAGATGAAAAGGGGAAAAAGAAGAAAATTTGAGAAAGTGTGAAGGAGCAGGACAGAAGAATGATGTTGAAAGCAAAACGTTGTGTGTACTTCAAGACATTTAGTTATCTGAGACAAAAGTATCAGTCTTCTTTAACCGAAGAGAAAGAAACTTAAACGTTCCAAGCACTCAAACCCAGTCAACACTACATTTATGCTCACTTCCACTGAGATGCCACCAGCAGCAGTTACTATCAAAACATCGCCAGCAGCAAGAGAAGTAGGACTTAGTCGTTGTAAGGGCTTAAAACAGTTAAAGCTCATCATGTCAAGTCCATGAGTTTGTCAAAAACAAACGGTCCTTTTCAGAACCACCAACATCTCTAGAAAAGATATCACTACTCAAAGATTGCAAAATCAAGTAAAACTCAAAACTCCTTTTCATGTGATTTAATTGTGTTTGTGAGTGTGCGTGTTCAGGTCACTGTGTATAAAACATCAGAACAGACACACGTTTTCTTTTTTTACTACTCTTTTTGAAATCAAAATGAAAATTTCACAGCACATCACATACGTTCGCTTTCTTCTTTAACTGAATGTCTTTCTTTTTAGATTTCTTCAATGGCATAGGCTCTTCCATGTCTTCACTTATCGTGGCCTTGATTTATTGTATTTCTTGAAGGAAACGGGTTCGCATCCTCTTCCTCCTTCTCGTTTTTTTTTGTTGTTTGTTTTCTTTTCTTGCAGGCAGTCTGAAGACCAGTGTTCTTTCTCCTGACAATGATAACGGGTATCTTGACCTTTGTCTCTCATTCCTCTCATAACATTGCTTTGAGACTGTGGGTATTCTGGGGCCCAATGCATTTTCTCCTGACAGGTATAGCAAGTATCTGACTTTTATCTCCAGAAGAGGAATAGTCCTTCGTCTTCTCTGAAGCATACTTTCGTATGGCTCTCTGCAGATATCTGACCAGAATGGTTAACTTTATTTAATCTTCCATCTTGACTGCTTGAGAGCTGAATGAATACTTCTTGGGTCAGACACTATGCCTATATCTAGCGCCCGTTGCGTATAAAACATAGTCAAATGAAAGTTTGCAATCAAGATGAAACGATCGCAGTATTCCTATGAGAAAGCAGAAGAACGTAAGAGGTAATGACGTGCCGTATCGCCTCACACGCGAGCTGAGGTTTTGGCTCAAATCCATGCGAACGATTTATAAACGACATGAACAAGCCCGAATCAATACCGTCTACGTCGGCCCCGAACAAGTGTAAGTGCACTTAGATCAAATGATCCTCAGTTTTACGAATCCAAAAGACCAGCGCCACGGCCAGCCAATCCTCAGCTGAGCATCTATGCCATGAAAATTCTTGCAGGCAATTGTTTTAGTGCTCAACATCTGGTTGAAACGATTGCCACTTTTTCAACGATCAGTTTGGCAAAGCCCTAAACCAAACTAAACGAAGTGTACCATGAAATAGATCCTTGTCTGAATAGGATTTTTTCGAATGCCAAAACTTTGCTCTACACTTTCTACCCAGTTTGTTTTGATATTCTGGGTGGATACGAAAATAGCAACGAATTCAAAAGACATAAACAATAACGAGCGATTTTACAAGTATTTTCGTTACCCTGTGGAAAGTAACACACGATTTAATTTGGTCTTCGTATACTCCCATGTTGTGGAGTAGAGCGAGGTGGAAAACACAGCTGAGCCGTTACTGATAATCATTCCTTTAAAAGTGGATTTTGCCATTGCTGCTTACGAGGAAGGTGGAAACGCGTATTACGTTCACCTCGAATTTGAATATCCTTATTATCTTTCTGTCAACAAGTAGTATTTCGAAAGTGTCAACAGTGGTATTTAAAAAAACTAGATATGGGACAAAATTTTCCATTCTCGAAAGGAAACGTCATGGTGAAACTACATTTTCGAAAACTTCTGTCCAGCGAATTGTAATCCATGTAGACTAGGTACCAAGGAGTCGCTGTATAACAAGGACATGGATTAGGAGATTTGTTGACATGCGTTTTTTCGTATGGTGGGACCCATCTTAAAACCCATGGGCTCTCGAGAATTGCACGCTTTGAAAGAGGCAACTTTGACGCAAACAATAATTTCTCCAAAAATGTCTTCATCGACAAAGTCCCAAAGACGCCTTTGTGAGAGCAGGCATAAGAGTGTTGCTTCAAATTGGAAAGGAACGTTTGGGTCACCGAAAGACCGTTATAAAAGGGCTGTGCGCTTCTGGTCAAGACATTCTTTCCTCTTCAACTATACAACAAGGATAAGACAGAAAGAGGCGTCGAACCCCCATCAGAGCTCATGCACAGAAAAATTAAAACAGAAGAAAAAGACTAAGAGACAATAATGATGTCGAGATGACCAGAATAAGAACAACGTTTAGTCTCTTGTTTTGTTTGCTTAGGACCTAGCTGAAGGAATTACATATCTGACTCATGAACATTGTTTTGGATGTCAAAACGATCATCCTAGTCGGTTTCAACATGATAAGTGTATGATGTTGAACCAAGAAGAGAAATCTGAAGAGTACCCAAATGACGCTTGGAGTCTCATCTCTGAAGAGAAAGCGTTGAACAAGTGGTATAAAGACTTGAATGATCATTCCTTCCCTCCCGTGAGATATCTAAAGGTCCATCGCATCAAAGCGTTCGTCACAGAGTACGGAAACGATCCGATAAACGACTCACTTGACAGACATTTTCAAGGAAAGAGTCAAGTGTGAACTGATGACTCATCATTACCTGTGAACAAAATGGATACCGAAGAACTTCATTGCCTTCTTATGTACAGTCCGTACACGGCTTCTTGGAAACCTGTGGTGTGTGATAAAGATGAACTTTCACATCACTGACCTAGAAACAGTCAAGCCTCTGCCATCAACACAGACGACAGTCATCAACCAGGAACCCATTCTTTAGCCGTCTACTTTCCTAACGGTCACATTGTGGACTATTTTAATTCTAATGGATCGTTGTCAGATCTTTACGTAAGACAGTGGAGATCTAATTTTAGTCAGATTGGGGTTTTCAGTGACCCATATTCCGAGTGAAAAACATGTAAAAGTCTCAAAGGACTAGCCATTTATCCCCTAAGGCATCCCCTTCACGTGTCTCGTTGCGCCACAAGGCACTTTCTTTCATATTTTTAGTTAGTCGTGGCCAGTCTGCAGAATAGCTAAAGACAAGACTTGCGTAAACAAGCGGCGGCTGAGGGCTGAATCCTACAACTTTTAGAAGCCTCCAAACGCCGAAATAAGCCCTTTAAAAAAACGCGTTGACGTTTCGTTGTAAACGCAATTGTCGCCGCGTTTTGTTGTCGTCGTCGTCAGAGGGCACCGCCTACAACTTTTTAGAAGCCTCCAAACGCCGAAATGGAGGGCGGATCCTACGCCGTTGTTGCTGGGTTTTGTTGTCGTCAGCCCTCCGCCGCATGCGGTGAATTAAAAATTTAAGTTAACAATAATGGCCAACATTGGAGAAGCACATTCCGTTAGACTAGCTCGAGAGCGACTAGAAGCAATAAAAAAATTTCTTCCTGTGAGAGATTCTGTAAGACAAAAATTACAAGCGCGGCAAGAAGCACAAGTTGAATTTGCGACAGGTGCAGAACAATTATTTAGACCTGTTACGACAGCTACTGAAAAAGCTGCGGTGGTCACTGAAAGAGCTTTACTGGGAGATCCTAAGGATGATATTAAGGAGGAAGAGGAACGAAGAAAGGGTATTCTTCCAGTGCTAAAACAAACCGCCGAGCAGACTGAAAAAATTGCTTTGAAGAACTAAAAGAACAAAAAAGCTTTTACAAGATCTTCCAACTGATATAGCTGCAGCTCAACCTCCAATCACCGCTGAAGAAGGCACTGAAGTCGCCGAAGCTGCCTCACCCAAAGCAGCAAAAGAAAGTGTTGAACTGACTGCAAAAAAAAAGATCCTTCTTTTATTAGAGTCCTTAAGAAAGCACCAGAAGAAAAATTGATATTAGCAGGTTTATATAACAAAGATAAAGTTTTAAAACCGAAATATATTTCCGTGACTGATGACAATTTTGTTAGATGGGTGTATCGTGTATACTACGACAAAAAGGCGGTCAAATCTAACGATCCGAAATATTCAAAACTTATAAAGGCAACGCGGGAGCTTCACGAAGGTAGACAACCACAAGATCCTCCACCTCCCTATTCACCGCCTGAGCAAACTTCATCGATGCAGCAAAAAAAATCTCGAGCCACACCTGTAGAAATTTTTACCAATAAAGCTCTTAGTACTTTTACTGACCGGGATAAATTACTCGATATTGCTGCATATGGTTATGATTCTAGAAAAAATTATCTAAAACCCCAACACGTTAAAGAAATAAAACCCGAACATTGGACTCCTTTATTATATTTCGCTTCTAAAAATTTGCCTGTTGATGCAGAAGATCTCGGGTATAAAAAATTTATGAAAGATGTAGAGGGGAAAAAACGACCACAATCTCCAGAAGTATTTTACGATGCACCCGACATTGGAGCAACTGGCAGTGGTTTGGGGGGTGATTTTATTCCCTGCCCTAACAATACCATCAATAACGTATCGCGGTTAGAAGTTCTCTTAGGAGGGGCGCGGGCTGGAAATAACTCGCCAGAAATCATTAATGAAGCGGCTAATATCTGTCAGCGATTATTTCAAGGTGGTATCATGGATGCTCACATTTATCGAGAACTTATTGATGAACTCACGGACAGCAACTAGTTAGATAAATAACTAATTAAATAAAATGATCGTACACAATTCTCATCGTAGACCAGTTATGGTCAGGGTTGTAAACTCACGAGTATCCGTATACAGGATGACGTACGGAAACGGACTTGGTGATGTTGTTCGGGGTTTATTCGCGAGGATGGCACCTAAAGCAATACCGATCGCAAAACAATTATCAATGAAAGCTATTGACGTTATTAAAGATAAAGCTACTGGCGCTGTTGGTAGCGCTGCCGGTAAAGCATTCTTGGAAATCAAGGACAGACTAGCACGATTAATACGTAGACCCCCTTGGGGTCCGTCTCAAAGGGTTCGCCACCGGTAAAATTACCAGCCACCGCAGACTTGCCTGCAAATGTTAGTAAAGTAATAAACGAAGCCGCAAATCAAAAACTGGCAGCGCTGATAAATCCTGAACAAATAAACACAAGTTTGGTGGCGGGAAGTGGTCTTCGTTTTAGACGATAACTTCTATAATAAAATGTTAAACGGGAATCCGACACAGCATTCGACATAGACGAACCGGCTCTTAAAAATGAATCAGTGCGTGATTATCAGTATTATTCTTATGACGCACGAGAACCAAATAAACGAGGACGAATTGAATTACAGGTTCAGGATACAAGTAGATATTTCTTGCCCGCTGAAGCATTTATTGAAGTAGAAGGTGAAATTATAAAAACAGATGATACAGTATACGGGGATGCGGTTAAAATCGGTTTTGTCAATAATGGAATTATGGCCTTGTTTGATAGTGCTATCTACATGATTGATGGAAAAAAATATTGAATCGATTCAGAAGGATGTCGATGTTGCTACAACAATCATTGGTCTAGCAAGATATTCTGATGATTATACAAGATCAGCTGGTCCATCAATGATGTTTACCAAGGACACTTCTAATTATCCTAACAGTGATCAGTTTATTATTAGACGACCAAAAAACCGTGCTGCCCCTAATCCTGCTGATATCGACGTGGAAGACATGATTATTAGCGTTAATACAGAATTTAATTTAGGTTTCGCTGCACGTAGACAAATGTTGAAAGGTAATCGTAGAAATTTTTCATGTGCCATTCCGCTGTCGCACATCTTTGGATTTTGCAGAGATGTCAGAAAGGTAATTTTTGGAGCAAAACATACGGTCGTGCTTGTTAGAAAAAATAACGATAATGATGCTTTATGGCGACCTATGGGTGACCCTGGTAAGGTAGAAATAACAAAACTATCACTGTGGATGCCGGTAATGACTCCTGCAATTACTGAAGAACAGCGACTGCTTTCTTTTATGGATCAAGGTGGTAAAGTGTTGTTATCGTGGCTTACAACAACCACAGATAGTATTCAAAGTGCCAATAACGGTTTATTTACCTGGCATATAGCATCACAGCAGGGGGTTTCCGCGCCGCGACATATTTTCATTGCTCTTCATGATGCTGCACGAGTAGGTAATGAAACACGTTCGCATATGATATTTGATCAACTTGGTATCACTGACGTTTCTCTGAGAATAAACGGACATCAAGAACCGTCTGAGAACATACTGTTAAATTTTGGTAATAATCATGTTGCACGTGTATATCAACGATTGGCGAAATATCTAGCGCGTGATCTAAATATCGATACCCTGGTTTGCAAATATCACAATTGGATTTTATATCTCATTATCCAATCTATTACTTCTCACTAGAGCATCTTGATTTAACTAGATAGTCTGTCGTTGATATACACTTTCGGGCTACCGTGAATAGAAATGTGGCTGAAGTAGCTAATTACAGAGCAATCGCTGTTATACATTCTGATAGAACAATGTTACTTAAAGGTGCTGGCGGCCGAATGAGATTCGTTGATGCACCAGTGGAAAACATGTAGACAATTAGATCAATCGCGTTTATTATAAAAATGTCATACAGTCACGTTAATGTCACTCTGACTCCTGGTCAGGTGAAAAAATTACAGTCGAAAAACGTGAGCGCATGTGGGGAAACGATAACACTAAAAAATGATCAAATCGCTAATGGTGGTCCAAACAAGTTATCGCTGACTAAAACCCAACTAAAACATTTCAATAAAGCGAAGCAAGCGAAAACTGGAACTCAACTTGATTTCGCTCCAAAAGCTGTCAAGGACATGATTTAAACCGGTGGTATATTTACTCTTCTCGCAGCAATATCAGCACTGATAGCTGCTGCTGCCCCAGCTGTTGCTAAAGCAGCCGCGTTAGGAGCTGTTGGAACAGCTGCTAGAATGGCACTAAAGAAAGCCACAGGGAAAGGATACAAAAAAGGGACGCGGGCTAAGTCTTCCAGGAACTCCACCATCATGGTACCCAAAACGGTTTTTAAAACCACACCGATGTCCAATTTTGATTTGCTCGATGCTGTTAAACAATTAAATATAAAAAATTTCAGAGGCGTCTTTATGAGAGATCAACTACCACGACAACCGAATAATCCAGAAACCGGAATTATTAGTCTTGATAACAGCGATGGTCCAGGAACTCACTGGGTTGCTTACGCGATCGATCCACGTGGAATTATCTATTTTGATTCGTATGGGTTAGCACCGCCAGTTGAATTTCTCAAATATACAAAAGACATCCTCCTGTCAAAGACAGGGTCAAAAGTTTGGCACTCAATGCTGCCAACACAAACACTGACCGATCCTCCGATATGTGGCCAACAAGTATTGAATGTTCTTGATGCGATATCAGCGTCAACCAAACCACCTCACAAAGTTGTGCACGAGTATACCACGGGTCGATTTAAACAGTTTCCTATCAAATAATGGTTGATATTTACGGAAGATCTCTTCTCAACAGAAAAGTGAAGCGCGCTGATATAGATTTATCAAAATATGTGACCAAAGATGAAATCGATAATCTTTTAAGTCTAACCGGAATAGACCCAGATGAGGTTGTTATTTTTCAGGACCGACACGGAAAACTAAAAACCAGTGATATCAAATGGCATGAAATAATTCGTAGGGTTATTGGAGCTACTCCGGGTAACATCCCTGTGTTCACTGATAGCGGAAAAATCAGAGATTCGCTGATATCAATTGCGGCGCTTCGAGATGATATGCAGAAAGTTGCAGTAAAAAAGACCGGTGATACAATGACAGGTGAACTCAGCATGAACGGTAACAAAATAACTGTGTTAAGAGATCCAACATCCCCGGAAGATGCCGCGACAAAAATTATGTTGACGCAAGCGCTAGCGCCATTGACGATAAATTATCCACGTTACGAGCCGAGTATGATGTTCATGTAAACGCGTTCACAAGACTTCGAAGAAACTTTCAAAAAACCGATGAGGCCACGGATAAGTTTTTTGGAACTCCTCCCGTCATCGACATGAAACTTTCTGATATCAAGACCAACACTGACACCGTCAAACAAACACAACAGGATATCGTAGTGGGGATTCCTGAGATCGTTAATAAAACCGGTTTGATTAAAATCCCATCTGGAGTTACTCCCGGGCATATTACCAATATAGTATACACAGTATCATCTGGATTTGCAACATGGTTCAAACAAAATAATACTATCAAATATACAGCAACAGTCACTGGAGTATATAGACTGTCTGTGTTTAGTACCGCTAAATTTGAAATCTTCACAACGTATCCCTGGAGATATTCCACTGACAAGTATTCCGGGGTTGTGACTATCATATTAAACAAGGGAGCCGAAGAAACATTTATACTGGAATCCGCCGACAAGAAATTAACCGCAACATCTTACTGGTGGTGTTTGGAATTTGTAGCTGAAACGCCTCAATTGGTTACTGCGTAAAATAATAAAATGGCATTAATGAAGTCAACAATGGCAGCATCAACGACTACACTGGATGCGCAACAATACAGATATGATCAAGTTCACGAATGGCAATCAGATTTAAAAAAATACCATCAGCGAATGCAAAGCAAAGGTAAAAAAATACAAACGGCGTGTAACCATGTTAGACACAATAGTGTATTCAGTGTCAGCGTTAGTTGCATCTACGGGAGTATTATTGTCAGCGTTAACACCAGTGACAACTGCAATCGCGGTCACAATTACGGTTTCAACATCAACGACAATTGCAGGAGTTGCTAATATTATCGCGAAAAAAATATCCTCGTGTGCGCTAACAAAATTGCACGAGTATGAAAAGTTAAACAGCGCGGCCACGAGCACCTACTCGAAATTGTCGTAGTTGATATCATCCAGTCTTGACGATACAACAATATCAGATTCCGAATTCGCCGAAATGGCAAAGATGTATGAAGGCTACACTGGTCATTTGAAGCGACAAAAGATAAATAATGACGGAATTACTTCAACAGATAGTCGCAAATACAAGCCCAGCGCGAACTTCTTTAATAACAATAATCTCAACTGAACCAGAATTCAGTATTAATTTTCCAACTGCGATTCCAGTAAGCGAGATCGCATTAGCACAATTACGAGTATATCACAGTTGGCCCAATATCAGATCAAGATTGTTTGGTGGATTACCAGCAAATAATTCGTTTGTGTTTGCATATAAAAATAAACCCGATGGCACACCAGACTGGAATGTCGTTGGGTTACCGACCGGGTCTTATCAAATCGAAGAAATCAATGAAGAATTACAACGTCGAATAAAAAATATCACAACAAAAGTATCCAAAATAGCAATAACTGTTCATGAGCCAACGCTGTCTTCTGCCATCGAAATAAACACCCCAGACTACGTCGTGGATATATATAATAGTTCGATCAGAACAGTGTTAGGATGGTCTAAAAATCCACCACGGGCAGCGCCGCCGCTACCTGGCGAACCTATGAAGTCTGATTATACCTCAGACAAGCAATCATATCATAAAATCACTCCATCGTATAAAAAAGATCTGGATAACATAAAAAAAGACGCCTGGCGGCGGTATTTCTACCTATCTGGGTGATATTTGGTGGGGTTTTAATACTGGACAAATTACCTTTTCTTTTGGCGAAACTCAAGCAATTGGATATTTTAAAGGAATTAATGAGTTACATAAAACAGAACTAGAGCAACTTCGGCAACTTTTCCAAGAACATCTTTTTGATATAACAAGTTCACGCAGCAAAATTATTAAACAAATTGAGATATTAAATCAGCTTATATCCGACGTGGAATATCTCAATCAACAATTAATTCAGGCAGTAATTGGTTACGATGACGACCATCCCCCCAAACAACAATTTTTAACTAAATACTCGCTGACAAAGGCCACTCTGCCAAATTTTAAATTTCCAGGGTATAATGCAACCGAGCTAAAAAAATCTGTCAATGATCTAATCAATGAGTCCTTCGACGACATTCTTGCACGGCACAGGCGAACACTACCGGAGCCAACTATCCTCAGACACAATAACAGTCAAATCAGCGATGGCAGGCATGTATCTCCGGGCATCGTAAATATAACCGAAGTGGTCGAGGTCAGTCTTGTGTGTGATGTCATTGATGGCAGTTACAGCCCGGACACGACAGTATCAAATCAAGCCCAGCAAGGATTTATTCTTTATTCATTTACTCCGAAAGATGTACCACCTGGATTTCTGATTGTGCAAGAGCCGATCAATCCGGTTCATCCACGATGTCATAATCCGTGGCTGACCAGAATAAATTTCGCGCTGACAGACCAGCGTGGTCATCTTCTTGATTTACGGGATGAAACACTACATATTAGTCTGCTAGTGAAATCGTAAAACGATTTTCATTCCTAGGGATTTTTCAGTGAAAAATTAATTTTATTTTATATTTTCTGCAACGCTGACAAAGTCACTGAAATTTATAGGGTAATTACTAGTAAAAATCACACAAATCGACCAATTTCTCAATTTGGAAAGGTAATTTACTAGTAAAAATCATGCGAATTTAGTAAAAAGCAAAAAAAAAAAAATATATATAAAATAAAATAATTTTACTGTAAGACCGAAAATCGTTTACAATTTCACAATTAATCAAGCAAGTATTATATAATGTACCACCGCGTGAAATGTTTCATACATAATACAGAACTTCTTCATGAAGCTGTCAGCGGGGGAAATGTTACCCCGGAAAAAATAATTGTTGATGAATACGGTAATGACGATTTTATACTGACTGATACGCAACTACAGCGACTAAAAAAAGATCATATTGTGATCGCGCATTGCTGTATACATCAAATTTTAGAATATATACGCGTATTTAGATCTTAGATTAGATTTATATGTACCACCACATAAATGTTTTCGTGTATGACAAACAAGCGCTTGAGCAAGCAGTTAGGGCTGCATTTGCACAAGAAGAAATTAACGTTAAATTCATTATTGACGAATACGGAGACGAAGACTTCTTACTAACACAGCAACAGTTAGATAGTCTCAGACGCAAGCATATTATTTCAATTGTATGCGACAGAGATCAAATTCTCAATTATGCGCATTCTTGCGCTAGACCCCACCGACTAAGGGAAATATTATTTAACTCGGACTGATGTAAGTAAAAAAAAAAGTGATATATTTTTTTACTTTCAATTTCATTTCCATGTACTTGACTTCTAGGTATCCTTGATGATCAAATCCTTGACTTTGTCAAGGTGAGATATTTACTTCCTTGATTTCGTCAGCCTTGATTTCGCCAGCCTTGATTTCAGAGGATATACAATTCTTTAATCTTCTTACACGAGTATTTATTATCTTTCTTGTTTCATATTCTTGAGCTAATTCCAACCTAATCTTTTCAATTGAATGAGACAATGAAACAAATTCATCTATTTGTGCTTCTTCTACTGTAGCCAGTGATTTATACAAATTGGCCTGGATCGTCTTTATAAATCGGTACTGAGCAGGAAGAATATAACGCCCTGCGCATTTAGCTTCATGTAGTGATTCAAAATCAGACATAATTGTTTCAGGATTTAGTGATACATTAAATCCGCGTTCTTCTTATTTTTTAATAGCAGCAATCACATCATTGATATTTTCGTAATTCATATATATAATATTATATATTTAAAAGAAAAAAAATTGACACCACATCTCCTTGAGTCTCTAGCTTATCAAATGATAGGCTACCAAACTCAGGAGCGGAAACACAACCCCCATGTGAGCCTCTGACCTGTCACATAACAGTCTAGAGAGTCCAGAGGGCGTGTTTGCGAAAGACGAAACATTCCCCATGTTGAACCTCTAGCTTACCCAAATGATATGCTAGCAGGTTCATATAGGGACAGTACAACATATAGTATTTATATGTATTTACATTTGTAAAGCTTCTAAAGTGCCACCGCATCTTAGCAAACTTACAGTAGGACAGTACAACATATAATATTTGCATGTATTTACATTTGTAAAGCTTCTAAAGTGCCACCGCATCTTAGCCAGCTTACAATAGGACATAGTATTTACACGTATTTACAGTAGGATATATTATTTACATGTATTTACATTTGTAAAGCTTCTAAAGTGCCACCGCATCTTAACAAGCTTACAGTAGTACATAGTATTTACACGTATTTACAGTAGGATATATTATTTACATGTATTTACATTTGTAAAGCTTCTAAAGTGCCACCGCATCTTAACAAGCTTACAGTAGGACATAGTATTTACACGTATTTACAATAGGATATAGTATTTACATGTATTTATAGTAGGACATAGTATAGTAACTAAGGACGGCACAGACAGATACGGGGTTATATTCTACGCTCAACAAAGTTGCGCACCCTCCCCTAAAATCAATCCCACGGAGTGCAAAATATCACCCCGTCAGGGTGATAACGCGGAAAGTTGTGCAACTTTGTTGGGTTTCGAAGCCCCGTAATAATTCGGACGCTATAGTATATAAACCGACTGATAATTGGAAGTTCAAAAATAGCTGAGTCGGTTTTTTGTATTTGTTTTCTTAAATATAATCGCAGAAAAAATACAGATGAACCATAAAACCGAACAAATGTAATAAAATAAGGACTTTATCTGTGAAAAAATATATTATTTATTGTACACCCGCCCGCGTTGACAGTTTTTGATAAAGTCACCTTGACAAAGTCACCTTGACGAAGTCAAAGGGGAAGTAATTGGAGACCGTGTTACCTGTACACGGAGAACTGTTTACCCGTTTGTGGTATATATCGTTAACAAATTCTAAATTTTAACAAGGTTTATGAAAAATAACACTTATCTGTACTGACAAATGCGGACGTGTAGACTGTAAAAAAAAAATAATATACCCTTCCGCCGCGCTGGATAAATTGACATCTCAAGGAGTGTTACGCAACACTTCCTGATGAAATCACCTTGACAAGGGGAAATAATTGTATCATTGACTTTACACAGTCGCTGTAGAGTTATCTGCATCTACATAAGAAAATATGATCCAGCTATCAAGCTTGTATGAAAATGATGATTTGATTATATTTTCTGCAACACGTTGAACCGAACGCGGGTTAATACCGAAATACTTGGCAGCTGAGTTAATCGATTGAAATATTTTCTCTTCACAGGTACTTATGTTGAAAGATCTGACAGCTCTTCTTGCAACGCTCTTAAATTTACCGGTACTTCCTCGTGCAGAATTCTCACTCTGCGTGATGGCTTGTAGATTAGATAATCCATTATTAAGTCTTTGTCCATTAATGTGATCAATTACAAGACCGTCTTCGATCTTCCCCAAGAAACACTCGAACACGAACCTGTGATTATAATAGCTTTTATCCCCAGCAACAGTAAATCTAAGATAACCAGAAGTATTAACAACACCAACTGTTTTTTTCAATCTGCAGTGCCTAACTATCCCCTCACGATTCGCTTCGTAATTCTTAATGATAGGATGTGGGACAAATTCTTGGCTCATTTATATAATAATGTATTTGTCTAATTTATAATTTGTCTGAAAACTTAGTTATATAATCGCGCTCGCATTTTAGCGCAACGTCGTTATTTCTTTTTTTTATAATATCGCTTTAGTTCACGGTATCTCTTTCCTTCGAACATGCACATAACTGTGTTTTACCCCTGACCCCAACACCACATCGCAGACACAGTATTGGTCCTAAACTTCCCCTTCGGACGCTTTGGGAATGTGTCCCGCAGAATTCTTTTCTGCAGAATTTATTACAAGGAATTACGGATCCAACTTGAAGCCACTTGCATTTATTCATTATATATAATATTTCTTATTTAAATGTCTGTCTTAAATATAATATGGAGGAGTTTGAAAGATTATCTGCCATTGGCACCGGGAAAGCTTCTAGATTCGATCTTGACAGACTAACCCCTGACTTGCGGAGACGGGCCCTGACTGATCTGTTTAATATTACCAGGAATGCCAAAAAAGAATTTCGTAAAGACGGCGCATCCCACGTATGGTTCACATTTAAAATTATACGCGACATTGACGGAGTCGATGTTGACGAAGTCATTGATGCTACAATGAATAAAGCACGAGCGAAAACAATTATTGATTATCTCTTTGATAATCAGAAATATATTTTCAGAATAAAATTTATTGTGCAAGCAGATTTCGATACGTGGATTTTCCGTGACAAAAATGACCCTGTCCTTGCTAATGGAAAAACCGTTCTGTTAAGTAAAGATTCCAAACCAGGAATGCTGACTGGGATTGATAAATCAGATTACGTTCGAGCGTATCCTGTGACCGCGGTCATTTATGGAATCTATCCGATAAAAAACCAAAAATCAATAAACTTACCCCAATGAGATTGTCAAGGCTGAATTGTGTAGCCGAACGAGTAATGGAACATTTCAATAATGCGATGCGCGGAAACGGTCTAACTGATCTAAGACGTTCCAAGATAGCAGCGTGGGTTGAGCGAGTCAAGGACACAGGAGCATCAATAAACGATGTTGTCGAGCTAGAAAAGGCATTAAGATTTCCCATAACCGTAACAACGATAACAGAGGAAGTATTATACAAATCGAAATATAATCGAAACGGAGCTCCAATAAATATCATTGATCATAACGCTCACGCTTGGACTAACGCAGTTACGATATTTCAGCGGGATCGTGTTGTGAAATATTATTCGGGATATATATTTGATTTTATTAAACAAATAAGCAAAAACGACCCTGTGTCGATGTGGTTGTTTAAAAGTTCCGAAGATGGCGAGTATGATCAATTTGTAAGACCCAGCGGAGAATTATACCGGACGAAATCTCTGCAACAACAAATGAAAAAACTCGCAGAGAAATATGTGAAAATCGAAGATTTTAAAAACACTGAGCAGTTATTAACTAATTGTTTTACAGTTCCAAGTGTTGCCGCTCACACCGCCAGAGAAGGAAATTTGTGGAGGCCAACCCGAAGTGAGTTTCTCGAAGACATACAATTGAGTTTTGTCGAGTATGGACACGGCGGTTTGTGGAATACCGAGTATGACCACAGCGAGATAATTTCCGTGGATATGATTGCGTGTTATCCGGGAAGCTTTCTCGGAATGGGCGAGTGTAACGAATACTTTAAAAGATTTGGACATCCCACGAACTCTATGACACGAGTTGCTATAAACGGTCCTTTACCCGATTTTTCCCCGACAGGATTTGCTCGTGTGACGTCGTTTGAATTTGCTAAAGAGCTTCATCCGTGCTGTTATGTTTGGTTTGGCAGACACTTTAGTGAAAAGCGTTAGGCACCAATAGTGTTGTTGCGATATATGCTTGACAGACTAATACTGGTATCGTTGACTGTCAGTGAAGCAATCATATCATATCGACCGCAGACCTCAGTTTGGTTACCAACACCGGAGCGTATCAGTCTCGATGAAGTCATTGAAGAGTATGCACGAGAGAGTCCAAATACTCCCATGGATGTCATTGTCGGTGAGGCTCCTAAAGTTCTTAAGATTAAACTCAGCAATAGTGAAAAAACAGCAAAGGATCTCGGGAGAAGAATAATCGGTAAATTTACTCAAGGTGGTGCATATGATGATAAACTCCATCACTCACGATTGATTATCGATGACGTTGAATTAAATTTTATAATTGCTGATGCCGCTGCGAGAAATATATTTTGTAATCGGGAGGACGCGCTCTTGTCCGACGGGAAAAAGTTAGGCACAGTTGTAAGTTATATTAATGGAGAATCACCTCAATACACACATTTAAGATCTTCGATGCTGGCTTATGTTTCTATAAACATGCTACCAATGATAAATCGATTTCCTGACACTGCAGTTAGAGTTGCAACGGATTCATTTTATATCAATAAAAGATATTCAGAATCACTGGCTCGTTTTACAAGCAATGATGAATCATGGAGTTCGTGAAGAATAAAAAAGGGAATGTTACATGGATACTGTGAATCCGCTGATGTTGAAATTAAGGATGATTATTGCAAATCAGAATTATCAGAAATGTCGAATGCACCATCTGTGTATGATCCAATCACCCGACACAAAACCGTTTATTTGAACGGACCGTGTAGGTCAGGTAAGACATCTCGAGCGATTGAATTATTTCGTGGAAAATCGAATATGATTGTGCTAACACCTACACACAGACTCGCCAGGGAGATGAAACAACGAGGAGTCAATTCTTGTACGTATCATAGCTTTTTCAAATACAGCGGCGGTGTATGGACTCCAGATCGAATGGGAACAAAATATATTCCTGGGAAAATAATCTGGGACGAAATAGACACAGTATCGTTAGATATATTAAAATTGTTCCTGGATTGGCTGCTAACAAAAAATACAGCTGTGATAATGTGCGGCGATCACGGTCAGCCACCACCTTTTGTTGGTCCATCTCCCCATTTATGGTTAAAAGATTTTGTTGATTATTATGAAGAAGTGTCTGATGATCATAGAGCACTTGATGCAACGCTGAAGGAATTTAAAACATTAATCAGATTACAACCGAATAAAATTCAATGTGAAATCATGCGCGAGACGATTCCTGAAATTTCAATTAGCGACTTTTGGAAAACATGGAAACCAGACGATTTGATAGTGGCAAGTAGAAAAATAGTCAGAGACACACTTCAACAGCACTTATTTCAATTACAACAAGAAAAATTCCCAATGTTGCCAACGCCGCTGTGTTATAGACCAGCTGATGCGCGGTTGCAGAATATAGATGTTGATATTCCTGGGACAGAGTCAAGGAAACAGAATTTAGTATTGACTGATATTGTGCTAGTTGATATTAATGCTGTCAAAGACGCACTAAAAATAAACAAATCCCCGTGGACGCTAGGATACGCAATGACGATACATTCATCTCAAGGACTGACTATCAGTGATACAACTGTCTGGATCGTTGATGATCGAATCCAATGGTCAAATTTAGTTTACTTATCTGTGTCCAGAGTCAGAAGAATATCTCAACTGCGAAGAATTGTCTTGGATGAGTCAATATCTGATGAAATTAATAATGAAAACAACAATGATATAATAAGAAAAAAATTAGCCGGTTACAAGCAGACTAACAAAAAAAAAATAATAGAGAATTTGACCTCGATGTTGAATTTATCATGACACTGAACCAAAAGCTGAATAATCACTGTGCGAGCTAATTGTATAATGTTGTGGCAGTATTCGAGTAAACACCCAAAACAATTTACCGTAGACAGAAAAGATAACAATCTTGATCATACACGACAAAATGTGATGCTGACCTGTCTTGAATGTAATCGAAGTGGTGGTGCAGGCACCCTTGGTGCTAGTTAAGTGATCGGGGTGGTAATTGAGTGTCCTCGGGAATTACCTGTAGTTGTTCACGTGTGAATCCACGTTGAGGAGCAGTCGAATCCAACCTGTAGATTGCTGGTCTACCAGTAGATCTAGTTATGTTAGATATCTTGTGTGTGGTAATACTCCGGATAGGATCAGTCGCTCTTTTTTCACCGCCTTCAAGTTCACCTGGTTCATATAAATATCTCACAGTGACAGTATTGGTTGTGCTGAAAAACCACGTCGTTGTACAGGTATATGTTTTTTAGTGACCGCAATGGCAGGTTTCGTGTGGGTTGTTCGAGTAATTTCATTATTTAATGCAGCTATCACGCTTGGTAATCTTGCAAGCCATTCGCGCGATCTCTTGTCCTGAATGAATTCCTTCGCGTATTGATATCCAAATAACCGCTCAGCAAGTGTTTGATTAAATCGCTCAACAATTGCCTGATCACGGTGAATTGCAGTATGTCCTCGCTTGATGGTGACGTTATGTTGCTTCATCAGCAATGATACTGCGCCTTGAAATTCTCTGCCAGGGTCAACTTGTAGCAGCTGTGGCCATCGTAGAGGTCCTCGTTGATAAATTGGTTCAAACGCAGAAGCAACCTTAGATGCTGTTTTAGTCGCTAACGGTTCCGCATCTTTGTATCTACTTGCAACATGAACTACAGTTAACGCGTACTTGTATGTTTTGCGACGAATGGTATCATGTGGCAGAAATAATATATCTGCCTGATGAACTTCATTTGGCACACTAATATTAAAATGTGCAAAGTGAATTTGTTTAGGCGGTGGTTGGTAAATTTGCCATATTGCCTGTTTGGATAACCAATCTGCTGCAATATCACGTGTGACTTTTGCTGCGTTGGCAAGCTTGCCGATTGCTGCGCTACATCTCCAGTATCCTCTTGGGGAATAATAAATTGACTCCATTATAACTAATTACCAGCGCCTAATACAAGCTTAGATTTCATTGCAGATTTTATTAACCAGCTAGCTCCATTATAACTAATTACCAGCGCCTAATACAAGCTTAGATTTCATTGCAGATTTTATTAACCAGCTAGCTAACTTTTCTTTGAAAGATTTATCAGTAATGGAATTTAACGCGTGAATTAATTTCACATCCGCGAGATGGCGCTGTTGCAAATCCTTACTTCGGTAAGCTACATCATGGACATGGCATGCTTTATCGATAGCATTTATCGGATACTCACCTGGTTTTGGTTGATCTTGATCATCAAGTCTGATATCAAGTCGGGTTCCAGGACCACAGTAATTATATCCTGGTAGATGTTTTTCCCCTGGGTATTTAGCCCACGGAGTCCCTGGTAATTTTCCTAACTTGGCTGCGATATCACCTCCTTTTTTTTTTAGTTGACTTTGATGTTGGCTTTGGTTTTGGCGCTCCACCTGAAGGAATAAATTTAAACCTTTTTGTGCCGCATCGTTCACACTTGCCTGTAAGCGCTTGTCGATTATTTTTTGTTGTAGTGGTTGTTATGTCTGCAGTTGGAGTACGTGCTCTACATTTCACACAATATAAATCCATATTCTTTATATGTTACTTTAATGGAGATCACTGACTTTTCTGCTTCAAGGAAACGAGAACCAGTTAAGCATCACGCAGCGCTACCAAATTATGTTCGTATGATTATAATTGGCCCATCTGGAAGTGGAAAGACGCAGGTGTTACTTAATTTAATAATGAAGTGGATAAGTGGGACAAGTTGTATTTGGTAGCGCCAAGTGTAGACGATCAACGATGCTACGAAGTGTTGAAACATTTTAATGAAAACGCAAAATCTTTAAATGAAAACGGCGATGATGTTGTTGTATTTATAACTGACATTAATGAAGCGCCAAGTATTGATAATATTGATGGATTTATTAATAATTTAGTTGTGTACGATGATGTGATGTTTTATAAACAATCAAATCCTGCCAGGATATTTTCCAGAGGCAGACACAAAAACATAGATGTGATTTATGTAACCCAGCGATACACCCAAATTCCTAAAGTGATCAGGGATAACTCTAATATTCTTGCTGTGTTTAACGGAGTTGATACACACACGTTACGAAATATACATCAGGCTTGGTGCAGCGGTGATATGGACATAATTAAGTTTAGAAATTTATTTAGTCAGGCTCAGTCAACCACGTACGGATTTATAACAATAAATTTACATGATCCTCGAACACGGTGTCGAGTCGGGTTAGATACGATTTTTGGATAAGTTTTTACACGCAGGCGGCGGAGGGCTGACGACAACAAAACGCGGCGACAATTGCGTTTACAACGAAGCGTCAACGCGTTTTTTTTAAAGGGCTTATTTCGGCGTTTGGAGGCTTCTAAAAGTTGTAGGATTCAGCCCTCCGCCGCCCAAGCATGAAGTCCTTATCGTTGAATTTATATTGTGCAAAGGGCCCTCTTAAAGGCCTCTCTGACGTGCTTCAAAGAAACTTGATTTGTTGCGAGTGTGTATTTAATCACCTACAATTGATTGGCAAAAAGACCGTTTTGTTGTAGTGGTGTTAAAATTAAATTGGTTACAACGCAAATATAAATCACAAAAGTACACAAAGTTTTGAACAGTATTGTGACCCAGGTGCGTGTTTATCGTGAACGAATGTCAATAGTCAGTATGTCATGCTAATAGTAAAAACTATTATTTAAGTACATGTGATTTCTATAGAGCACTATAGTATCAGTAGAGATTTTTAAAGAGTGCAGAAAAGTACATTGTGTTGTAAACATCAGTTGTCAAAATCTCTTTTGATTTTGCAACAAAATGGACTTGTTGTTTAAATGGAACTAATGCCAGCAATAGGTGGAAAAAGAAAAGGCGAAAATTCCAATGGACTGGTTCTTAGAGTATCATCAATACGTAATGTGTGTGGGATTTCATCATGCTCCGATCTTTACATTATATTAACTCCACGTAATGTACAACCTTTATTCCATACAACCCAGTCTTAAGACACTTAAAAATTAAAATTGATCCTTTTGTGCATATATGCTGCTTTGTGTATTTTTGCATTCTCTCTTTCTTTCATTTCATGATGGAAGGTTATGTTTTGTACACGGCACAGTGGGAGGTGTAACGAAAGTAGGAAGGTCTCATAATTAAGTTTCTGTGGTGGGAATAAAAACTGCACAACATTCTGGGATTGAAATTAATTGTTGATGATTTTATTTCTGTGATTTTGTTTATTTATATAGTCATTGAGTTCAGCTAACGTATTCTGCCTGATAACCACGAGGTCTTGACTGAATTCAGATCTCACCATTCTTTGTCGTACTTGAGAAGGGTTATAACCCCATATTTTGAGACCTTTCTACTTTCGTTCTCCCCCCCCCCCCCCAGCAATAATCCTTACTTAGTATTGGCTGTCAACCAAGTTTGGTATGCAGCATGATTTTCATGTAACCTTGTCTGTACTTGATTGTCAGCGTTCTGGACCGCTTTGCGGAGTCAAACATTGAACCTTTTTCGTTTCTGAACAATAAATCCCATCATTATTACTGGATTTCCATCAAATTCCATACAGTAAATCCCGTAATTATTACTGGATATCCATCAAATTCCATACAGTAGATCCCGTAATTATTACTGGATATCCATCAAATTCCGTACAATAAATCCCATAATTATTACTGGATTTCCATCAAATTCCATACAGTAGATCCCATAATTATTACTGGATTTCCATCAAAGTCCTTACAACGAGCTGCTTTTTAGAACTGAATTTGAACCAAATATTGTAGACATTGTAATATTGATATCTTCTATAGCGTTTTATAGCCCCGTTGGACCCATATACTTTCATTTCTGCACAATGATTTCGCTTAATTCATTTATCAGCATTATGTATGATTATGTATGAAAAGGCGGGGTTACATCGTCTGAATGTCAGCAAGCAGCCTATTGCGTTTCTGGACGTGAATAACTCCCTTATTTGATTTGTAATCAGATTAGTGGGCAACTTGATATTAATTAGACCGCGGCGAGTTTTGATTGTCCCAGTTGCCTAAGTATATCTTATAACAGAATTAAGACCTCATATTGTCAGATTTACTTTGATTGTATATTGATTTTTTTCAGCGTTGGATCTGCATTATCATTTAGCAGTGTAGTTGCACCTGATTGCTGGACCCATCCACTTTTGTTTCCAAACATACATTCTCTTATTATCATTGTTGGAGTTAAAGAAATTCATTTCTGTACTGATATAACATTAGCGTATTTTGATAATCAGCTTTCTTTATCAACGTAGAGTTATGACCATCACAGGCACGCGTGCAAACGGGTTTCCAAAAATGTCATCCAGAAATGTTTAGAAGCCAAACTTGACTAAACCCGTACTTTCGCGCACAAAAACATTCACGTGCATATTATCCCAAATGCAACCAAAATTAATCCGCGCAAGACGTTAGGCCACTTCGGTCGTACTAGAGACTGTTTTGCGGCCCTGCCTCGTTATGCTGGCTTGTGAACAGCGTATAAAACGTGATATTGGTGTGTCTTTGCACATTTAGATATCAATCCGAACGAATATTGGTCCCTTATGTGCGAGGCTATTATATTTTATATATAATATCAACATAACTGCCGTCTGACACATATAGTAGTACTGAGTACTGTGAGGGAATATTTACGTCTGTGGCTGACGGGGAAATTAAATTAACTGTTTGATGGTGCGTTTGTGCAGTACCAGAACAAGTCAAAGTGTTGTTTATAGTATTCGCACACCTTCCCGTTTGTTTGTACCCCCTACCTATTTCAAAAAAAAAGAAATGCATCAAGATACATAAAACTTGGTCATTTCATTCGTTGATTTATAGTTTCTAAACTTATTGTTGCCATCGGGTCCATCACACTTGCGAATTATTGTCATTTTAGCGCAATAAGAAATTCCGATATAAACAAGCAGTCAGATCGTTTGCTGTGCATGTCTGGGTTCCAGAATAGTCTATTAAAGTAAAACCGTGTCGTCTGCGTCCAATATTTGCAATGTCTAGTTATAATATTTCTAAATAAATTGAACAAATAAACAGGAGGAACTCTTTAATACATGTGTTCAAAGAGATGTTAATCCAAAATTTACGGATTTACTGAGATTCGCAAATATGATGAAATACATCACATCTGTTGTTCGAAAATACAGACTGGCCCAAGCAAATAATTTGACCGTGTTGCTAAAGAAACACTCTTTTGATTCAAAATGCCAGCACGTTGACGGTATTTGGGATTACATGGCGACAATCAGATTAGAAATTATAAATCAATGAATGAAATGACTCATCTTTATACATTTTTATTTCCTTTATTTCTTCTGTTTTTTTAATGGGGAAGGGTAGAAACAAATAGGATGGTGTGAGAATATTAGAGCGTGAATGCATCATACCAGTTTATCAAAGAGGCTCAAAAGGTGGTGTATGATTTTTCAAATACGTATCTGGAGCATATTAGAAAAGGAGGAATCGCGTCAGAAAGCGCATGCCAGACACTAGATAAATGGATATAACGAAAAACGTTAAAAGTCCTTTTATGATATTGTGCAATAAAAACTTAAATTGTTTACCTTGAGTGAATCTCCTAGCAATACCGAAATGACCAAAGAAGATAGTGAGATGAGTGACTAAAAAAGATAGTAAGGATACTAAAGACAACGTTGACTAAGGAAGATAGCAAAAACCACTGCAAATAGAGAAATGCGTTCAGCATAATGTATAGAAACACCAATGGCACTCGTTAGAGTCGTATAATTACACACAAAATTGAATTCATTTGCGATAATAAAGAATATGGCAAAAATGATACGCAACCCTGAGTAAGGTTGTGCGTTCTGTGAAAAGTTATTTCATTGCAGATATACGGGACCCGTTGACCCGATAGTCAGGAACGGTACAGTAATCGCAGGGAATTTCAAGTCTGAGCACAAGTTCACCAACACGCTTGAAATTCTTGGATGTCAATGTACAATAAATGACAAGTTTCGAGGTGGCGTAATGCATTGTCGAAACAGCAACTGAGCAGTGATTTCGCCTAATATGCGCTTGAAGAAAATTTTTTTCGCATGGGAAGAACTATTTTATTTCATGCTGAGGATGCTGACATGCAGTTAAACAGTTTGTTTTCGAGACGTGTTTTTATTACAGTCATGTCATTATACGCCATCAAAGGACAGAATAATGTGATAAATGCTCCATTGGATTTACACAAACCACTAATGGAGGATAGGCCGTAAAGTATTTTCGAATAAGGAATCCTCGAGTAAATAGAACGTTCAAGGACACATGTAAATAATAAATGCAAATTTGTATGACATGGAAAATATTAACTTGCTGCAGAACACACCATTACGTATAATATAAATCACACTCGCTCGCGCTACGTATTGGCATTATGTGCAAAGTGAGGAGTTGATGTAAAGTCACGCAATCAGCTATGCCAACTATGTACGCTAGTATTATTTAGCGTGCAGGTAAAGACTTGCCAAAATAAGAGTGGTAAACTTCGTTGATGCTGTTGATGAAATGGCTAATTATTTCGACGTCGAAAAAGATAACAGCAGTCAATGAACTATTATGTACGATTGTGGCGACTGTGGTTAGCAATATTTATAAAGCAAAAATAATATTACACATAATGTATGGTCCGAATATGCAATTAGATGGTACATATATTGTAATAATATGCCAAATGTGAACGAGCTTTTAATGTTTGCGCGAGAACCTGAACTAAGATTGCCTAGAGAGGCATGCTTTCAATGTTGGGACGTTCCCCAGACGAAAATCAGTTGAGTGTCAAGCACCTTCATGAAGGAATAGCGCAGTTATATTTCTAAGCTCCTTCATTGGTAAGGCGAGCCGAAATTGCACGTATGGTCGCCACGCCGCTGAGACTATCTTGTATTGTCGTCAAGGAGTCCAAGTCCCTGAGTTTAAGTTGCACAAGAGCATTGGTGATTTAGGAGTACTGAGCAATCATCCACACGCATGTAGACCAGGCAAAGATGCTATAAAGCTTGTTCTTATTTATGCGTCCGGGAATCATACTAATGTAGTAATGCCGTTCAGGACCAAGTCCAGTTTTAGGTGAACATTGTTTTTGTTGCGAATTTTAACGTGTCAATTTTCTCCAAAGATGGCATCAGAGCAGTTAAAAAATCTCGCCTGGGCACAAACACCATGAAATTAGAAAACATAAAAAAATGCTGAGAATATTTAAGGTAGGAAACATTATTAGGTCTTGAAGTTTGTCCTTGCAGTCGAAAATAGACAACGAAGCAATTGGTATTTGATAAACATACTCAAGAAGGCTCAGGATGGATTTTCTCCAGATGCATATCAGCTTATGTAAAGGTTTACCTCTATGAACCTGTCCACGGGTAAAGTTATGTTCCAGATCCAGTGTGTATTCCACTGCAGACAGTAAGACACTTTATAAACAACAACAACAGGTGTTTTGAATGTGTATATGCAAAATTCAACGGGTGCCGTAGTTTTGATTGCGCACTGTGCGGATGGCTGCTAACATCTATATGAATACAAATAAAGCAAGGCCATATCAAATGAGCTAGAGAAGGACTTATTCAAGCATATGAATAATGTCGTTTTGGGGAAGACAGTGGACAATTTGCACAACAAAAATTCACATCGACTCGTCTGGGACAGTGAACAAAACAGGCATTGCAGGCTCATTGTGGACCTAGCGTTCGAGTCACGTTAAATATTTGACGGCGGGCTTGTTGTATTGCACAACGATTCCGGCTAAATTTTATGAAAGCTATTTACGCTGGCGCGACCGTGTTGAGTCCTTCAATGTTTCTCATGCATGAGTTCTATTACAAGTTTAAACTGCCGTTCTTCGACAACATCAAGATGTTGTACGCTGACACGGACTCGCTGCTAATGAAAATCACCACAGATGTCGTTTACTTGTCCGTTAGTAAATGAATTTTACACGAGTGAATTCCTGAAGGATCGTCACCTATTCAGTAAGGCTGACAAGAAAATCATGGAAAATTCAATGAGGAGTGTACAAACAATCTCATCGGCTTATTCATTAGACTGCAACCCAAAATATGCTCGATACAGACGGGCAAATCAAACATCGAGAAAGCCAAAGGAGTCCCACTCATGGTTATGCAAAATCATCTCAGGCATGACGTGAAATGTCCTCTACAATGACGTGAATTCAGGCACGTGGCAAATCTTATCCAGTCGCGGAAACATCTCTTGTGTATGTATAGTTGTACTCAGGTGAGTGGACAAACTACATATGAGTACGGGCACCACACGATTAGGCGACAATTGACCCTGGCGACAATTCTATATTAACGGCAATGACTTGTAATTTTTCTCGCACAAAATTACCTACTCGGTGGTTGGACTGCATATCTATCTCACGTTCATTCGTCCACTGGCGCCAATTTGTTCCAGAATATGAATCAGGTCCCAGATCATGAACGTATCGATGAACGACGCCGAGTCAGTAGCACATTGTTGTCCAAGTTCCAGTGATGTACATATACAGAACCAGATTGTCCTGAATTAAGTCTAACGCGCGGTTGCAGTAGCAAAGCACCTTGTGTGACTACGACATATTGGTCCCTAATCACATCAAAGTTTTTAACCCGTTCATACCTGCGGTTTGATTGTTCAGTGCTGCTATCTTCGACCGAAGCCCCCTCATGCATTCGCGAGATTACTCTACAGTCTGAGGCAACAGTTCTTGCGTGTTCTGGTGTGCGAATAATGTTTCGTCAGGTGTGTAGTTGAATCGATTCAAAATAGCCTAATCGTCATCATGCATGCCGGCATGCCTACAGCGAACACATGATGTTTCACCAACAACGCAGCAATGGCTCGAAGAAATTCTTTACCAGGTACAATCTTCAGAAGTTGCAGCCATTTTAACGGTCCATGCACATTTGAATGCATCTGCGATACTTGTTGAATCTTTCGAAGTGAACGGTTCAGCTTCCTTTGTGTGTACACATACGTACCTTAGCGTATGGAAGAAACAAAAATTAGCCTGATGAATTTCGTTGGGTGTCCTCACATCGAACCATCCACAGGAAATTTTCTACATTGTGGGTAGATAACTCTGTCGCAAAGCTAGTCTGGCCAGCAACAGCTACTTCATCCTTCCAATAACCACGCAGAGTGTAGTACATTGATTTTTCTTTGACACAAACCTTGTTGGTAAGATTGAGCCAAATACAGCTGTATGTATCGAAATATGTAATATGTGGATGTCCTGATTAGATTTTCATGCAATTAATTTGGAGAATTTAGACTTTTAGGGGTTTTCTGTGTGTTTTTATGCATATGTAGATGACCTGGTTTTATTCTCAGGCCATTAACGCAGCTGTTTAGTTTGTGGGATTATTTGGTGCTCGCGGTGACGTCCTTCCACGTTTCTGTTCTTCGTCTGATTTCCGCTACCAAGGGGTATCCAGTAATAGTCTCAGTTGCAAAAAGTGAAATTTTTAACTACTTTTTTTGCTACAAGACCCGATTTACCCGTTCTTTGGCATTTCAGTGGCAGACACAATTTGACACAATGGGAATGTTACAATAGATGGCGCTATAATAGTTGTTTCATTTTGTTGATTTCCTGTTGATTATGTAATAACTCATATGACTGATGAAAAGCACATATTCCAACTGTACATGTTAGCAGATTAAAATACATTGCAGCTAAAGTAGAAAATAAACACCTAATTACTTGATTATTCTCATCACATTAAAAAATATAGCTTTAATTTTAGATACCTGGATTTTACCACAGTATCAAGAATACAGATCTGAAGGTACAGTAAGCTTTCTTTTGAATTTGAACCCCTTATCTTCCCAACCTTCATTTACAACAACCTGTAGAATGTATTAAGAATTGATACAGCTTTCAAAGAGCAACGAATTCAGCAGGCTGATTTGAATGTAGTCCACAGCCTTAGTGCACACGTGTTTTGTTTCCTTTGGTTTGTCTATTAATGTTAATTAGATTTGTGCCTGTTTTCACATTGATATCATTATTAATACGCATTACATTCCTATCAATTGAACTATTTTTAGAACATGCCATCATTGTATTTATTAATTCTCCTTTAATTCCTAACAGTTGTACTACTTTTCAAACATGATATAATAATAATAATAATGAGGACTTTGTATTGCGCCTAATCTTTAGAAGCTCTAAGCGCTTAAACCTATCACTGTGTTAATTAATACTCGTTAAATTCCTAGCAGTTGTATTACGTTTCAAGCATGATATCACCTTATTAATTAACCCTGTTTAAATTCCAAGCAGTTGTACTAATTTTCAACACGATATCACTGTATTAATGGCATACGTACATTTTAGAGGAGGTACACCCACCCATCACATCAGAAAATGGGGGTTGGGTGAACAACCGATTTCCAACCTAGAATTCACTAACGATTTTCTATGATGAGTACTAAAATCTAAGTGTTTCTGAGGAGATGTTCATGTGCAAACGCTCTATATTGTCCTGATCCACCAGTGATTGTGGGCTGCTCAACAAGCTTTGTTTAAAAAATTGCTGAACGAAACTGGAGATGGTCTCCAGCCTCAAAATACCCAATGAAATTCACATGTCAAATACATGTAAAAAATTATTTGATCCCAAACTATCACAAAGATTTTTTAAAATTTTATTTGACTATCATTAGCATATTTTTTCAACAGGAGATACTGCGGGATTTTCGCGAAGCCATACAAGCAACCTTGAGATTTATCTATTACCCTTAGCGTCAAGATATGCAGTTCTCATACCCTCAGATGAAACAACGTGCATTTGCACATTATACTGATTTGTGTGACAAACATTTGGATCATTAAATCGATGTTATTTGTCCTCGTTTTTGTCCAGCTATCATTCCAACCATGGTATCAAGTTCGTTTGTCCAGCTATCATTCCAACCAAGGTATCAATTTTGTTTGTCCTCGTTTGTCCAGCTATCATCCCGACCATGATATCAATTTTGTTTTTCCTCCTTTGTCCAACTATCATCCTGATCATGATAAGTATGGTGTGTTGTTTGTCCTCATTTGTCCAGTTATCATACCGACCACGATATTCGTGTTGTTTGTCGCCATTTGCAGATATATCATTTGACTGTTATATTCATGGTGTTTGTCCTCGTTTGTCCTGCTATCACACAACAATGATATCAGTGTTGCTGATCCTCGTTTGTCTTGATATTATTCCAACCATGATAGTTGTGCTTGTATGTGGCGATTGTGTCTTATATTGCAATATGAGTTTATTTCAGTGAATGAACACAAGCGCAGGAGCGAGAAGTATATAGAAAAAGTATAGTCATTTGTAAAAGTTTAGATCTTTTGGTATTCCAGTATAATTACGCTCAATGTTTGTAAAACCCATTAGCATATTTCTCAAATGAGTCGCATAATCAGCTGCAAATTCAAAAATATCATTTAAAAGGGGTGGGAGATAAGCAGATAGGCAAAGTGCCTATGGAACAAAACAATCAGCGGGGGTCCAGGAAGAGGAGCTTTCAGAAGCTCTTGCATTTTAAGTTTTTCTGGGGCATAATTATAAACATCTAACTTAAAAAATACTCTTGGAAATGTTCAGGTTGTTTCATGTTTATTCATTAGAGTAAAAAGAAGATTGTTCTCCCCCGTCATGTTAATCAATGTGAAACACATTGAAATATCACTGAATAACCATAAATTTTCAAAAGCATTATTAATTAAATTATTGAACACTGTTTAAACCTCATGAAGATTATAAGTAAAGCGGTTATTCAAGCAGAAACGTATTATATTAACCAATATTTTCAATGCTTGCATTTACTCTGAATGAAAAACATTGATATATCCACAGTGATATACATTTTCAGAATAAAAATAAAATTATACATAATATAGCAAACAATTTTTTTGTGCATATATTCCTTTATTCCATGCGATCTCAAATCATTGTGATTTTTCGATTGTGTTGACTTGTTTAATTTTCAGATTATAGAATTTTATTCCAATGATTCAAGAAAATGTTTAAGATTAAAAATAATAGGCAGGTAGAAAAACTATTAACCAGACAGCACCACTACTACTGCTATGATAATGTTGCTATTTTTGCCTTTATTTTTTCTTGAATCCGCAAGGAAAACAATTTAAAGATTGCGCAGAAGCCGCAACTGTACGGAAGCCATAAGGTTATAATATTCTGCTTGTAAGTAAACATCTTTGCATATCTTTCACGTATCTTTACAGAAGTCGAATTTGTCATCACAGGAAATAGAAGATCTAGCGAAACTGTTGACCGACACAGCAAAAGTAAGTATTATTTCATCCGGGGATCAAACTTTGTCTATTTATTAAATGCGAAAGTTACTGAAATTTTAACGGGATATATCACCTTGGCAGCACAGTGCTGATACATTCTAAAAGGGTATAATCAAATCAAAATTCTTTGACTCTCTTTGTCAAATTAAAAACAAAATAAGTACAATATTGTGATTATAAATATTACATGATGAATAGAAAATAGAAGAAAAAATATCTAATGAAGATTAAATCTTAAAGGAGACCAGAAATAAAACATTTCCTTTTATGTATGTAATTCTTTACAAATTTTAATTAGACTAATGTTTATAAATTAAATATCGTAGGCGGGTAGTGATTATATTTCGCAGAAGATACCACGATTCCATAAATTGCCGAGTTTTTCCGTGTTTTGATGAGACGACAGATCACGTGGTCCCGTGACGCAGTACTAGCCAGTCCTCGAATACAAACAGAAACATGGCGAGCGAGACAGACATGAGGAGACCAGATTGGGGTTGCACATTAAGTTGAATCTGCTTCCGAGATATGCTCATAGCTATATCTGTTGAACTGTGTGTTAACAATGTGTATAAGACCTGACAGCAGAAAAGTACAACAGTAAGAAGGTGCTCATATTTCATATTTTGGAATTTAAAAAAGCAATGTAATTTTAAAATAAATACTTATACATTTTCTGCTGTGCAAAACTGTGATAAGGATTAAGTGATGGTACCTAATGTAAAAATTAACAATTTACCGCAATGCAATAAATTCATTTAAGAAGGATGCGGTTCAATCGTATTATATGTAAATGACATTCATTACCTACCCCTAACAGACAGACAGGCACGCACACACACCACCTAAGGACTAACATCTTGAAAATATACATCCAGCACTGAAACAAAGAGATAATACTGAATTCTGGGCAAAGAGACTAGAACGGGGACCGACTTGTGTGTGAAACAGTATCCATTACCGGGGATGTGTAAAAGGCATTGAGAACGGTTTTCATCGATCGTAACTTATGCATTAGTTTTTCACACACACACACACACACATAGACACACACACACCGCATCCCCACAAATAAATCTGCAAAGCAGAAATCATAAGTAATTAATTTAAACATTAAGAAGCTTCCTTCTTTGGATTCAATTACAGTGTATTTTACATGCAGGCTATAGCTAGCATACTGACAAATATGACAGTATCTACATATCCGGTATAAATAGTTTATGTACTGTCTTGGTCAGTGCTCAAAGAAGTTTTTTTAGGCACAGGCCCCGGGCTGGTGACTTAAATAAACTCACTAGCCCTGACTGAAATTCCACAAGCTCGGACAGTTCATACCTGTCAACTAAAAACCTCCCGATTTGGGGGTATTTTCACACCTACCTCCTAATCTCGTTATTTCTCCCGATTTTTCAGAGAACTCCCGATTATTACATTATGTCTGTCCATTTTCATTTCTCAGAAGAAAAAACCCAAACATACATGAATAGATATAACGTATGCAATCCACAGATGCCATATTCTATTTTATCACTTGTGAATATTGAATTGACGAAATAATTAATATCACACGACAGTTTGTGTTCTTCAGTAAATAGAATGTTAAGATTAAGCATTAATCACGTAAATTTCAGATTTTTTGAACTACTACAACAGTACTGCAGATTTGAACTGTTAAAATGAAGTCATAGGCATCGTAAGTTACAATAAAATAGGGCATCGTATGAGGCGGCGTAGCGGACAAAAGCTGGTCCAATCAGAATGCTGTCGTTTAAATTTTACTGTCATATGTCCAGAATTCCAATTTCACTTGTTGTTTTAGAAATGCTTGTCCTTAAAGTTCCATTTTCTAGGTCGAGATTTTAGAATGTATCTGTTGAATTAAACAGTAGTGGTTGAAAGTTATATTTTCTATGTCGAGGTTTTAGATTGTGTCGTTTGAATTACGCGTCAGTGGTTGAAATGTCAATGCCACACGTCGAGAATTCCTAAGTTACGCATTGGTTGAACGATTTTATGTTGAAAGTTCCATTTCATTTGTGGAGTATTTAGATTTCGCCTGTTGAATTACACATCACTGATTGAAAATTCTATGTCCAATGTCGAGTTTTTTTTTAGATTGTATCTTCTGAATTATACTGCAGTTGTTAAAATTTTAATGTCATAAGACAAGAGTTTCAGTTTAACATGCTGAGTCATATTGATTGTGCTGAAAGTTCCGTTTCGTATGTTGAGTTTTTATATTGTATCTGTTGAATTACACAACGGTTATTGTATATTTTATTGTGCTTGTCAGAATTGTTATTTTTATATGGTGAAATGATGTGTTAGTGTTAAAAGTAACATTACATAATGTCCACTTTAACAATTCAAAATAATATCGAGTAGTACGATACATCATTCGTGTTTACAATTATGAGGCGCCTTTACATTTCATGCATTTACAGTTTGAAAGTTACCATTTACATGTCGAGAATTACTATAAAATTTCTTCGCTAGACGGCTCTTTCGTGAACGGTCCGCGTTATTTTTAAACAAGGAGGCTGCTCATCGTTGCTGTGAAATTCAACAGATGAAATCTAAATACTCGCCATATTAAATGGTACTTTCATCGCAAACAGTTACATACAACGTGTGAATTTGGGATTCTCGCCGTATGATATTGAAATTTCAACAACCACTGTAATTCAAAATATATAAATGCAAGGATAAAGATTAACCGTTAATTAGTCAAACTGACTTTACTGCTTGTGTACTTAAATCAAAACTTTAGCTATTTTGCAGCTTAGTTACAGCTGACCAGAATATGAAAAAAAGGGGCTACAGTAATTTAACAGCACATGCAAATTCAAAAAGGGGGGAAAATGCCCCCTCCCCCAATGACGTCCCTGTATATAAGATGTACAAGAAATGCCCGAAGCTTTTGAGACGGTTGTGGCAACTTTTCCAAAAAGTGTGCAGGAAGGGGAAAGCTCCAAGTTGTTAGCAACAAGCCGAAGGTTGCTTGACACCAGAAGAGAAGGAATCCGGATCGATCGAGCACTTCAGGACAATCTCGGTGCTAAGGATTTCGTGACTTTTTATGTGTTCAAATCCCTACAGAGAAAGCTTTCACACTTGAACTGTAGAATCAGGAAATCTAAAGTATGTGTACACTCCTGTCCTCCCTCTGATCCTTAGGTAAGGTGAAGGTCATCTGAAAATGAAAACAATTTTATCAGGCAAGATGGATGGAAAGATGCATAAAACACTTGGGATTTTATATTTAGCTCTGTACTTCTCTTTTAGGGTTTGGGCGGAATGGAAAAGAACCTCATTCAGCGATTTGAAGAAACTGTAGTCGTAAGTTGAAAACTATTCTGATCTTTTTCCTTTTTTTGAAAGAGTTCTAAAATTGAATAATTTATTTGGTTCATATAACGATTTGTGCCATTACTCCTTTATCTCTCTAATTACTGTGCATTACTGTATATGACAGCATTGCCAACATAAAAACACGTGTTATTTAGTTAATGCTATTTAGTTAATACTCTATTAATGCTCATAAATTGCCTTTAACCCTTACCTGATATCGGTATTAAACTTGCCCTGAACCTTTACTGATATCGCTATTAAATCCATATCTGATATCTTTATTAAAATTGCCCTTTACCCGGTGTTGTTCGGCAGTATTTTCTAGCCTGTAATTTTGTAATTAACTTCATTTATTCTGTTGGTGATGGTGCAAACAAGTTTTTTCAAATCGTTTCTTTAAATTTACTTTACAAAAGAAGTGAATTAATGTTCTCATATATTCATAGTAATTCATCATTTTTCAACTTTGTTTTTTACTTTACTCGTTACAGAGAATTAGTGCTGGTACAAGCGCTTATAAAGACCCAAAGGTTGGCATTTAAAAATACCTTCAAATCTGTCATGAACTAAATTTGCTTTATCGATCTTTGAAAAAGTGCAATGCATTTGTAGAAAATTCTTTTTTGTACAATATAAACTTATATTTGATAATTTCTATTTATATTAATGAGGCGCTACCCGCATTGTTTATGTCAAGAAAACGACATAAATCATTATATTCCAATTCTTTGACTGGTAGATGAAGATTTGTGTGTATAAAATGAGAAGAAAAAAAAGTCCATCAAGGATGCTGTGCCTGTCATTGTGAGCTTAGTGCTATGAAATAATGACATCGCACCTTATGTTGATGTGAAATGACGAAAAAGTCACATGGTGTATATTAGAATCTGAAATACAGCATATATACCAAGGCAATCGAGTACTGCTTGGTAAAATTATATCGACATTCAATAATTACTGCATGAGTTGCTAAAGATAGACAAACATTTGGTCTTTGTTAGGTTGTTTGTAGTTGTGGATGAAACATGTTTGGTCATTATCTGAAAACTGATGATTTGTGGGATTTTTTATTGGGTTTTTTTTCGCAAGGAGGGCTTTAATCTTTTCCAGAAATATCATTCCATTGCAAACTTATTATTGGTTATACGTTTAAACATCAATGCTGACACTTACAGCTTTTATCCAAATAGATCCAATACATGTTAAACCAGCTGACCTTTAAACTGACCAATCCGCATAGGACAATATCAAATCTTAGTTGCAATACAGTATTGTCCTATTTATGAAGGGTCATCTCCAAACAGTAAACTTTAATGGGATTGATCAGCAAATTATGTTGATTAATTTGGATTGCATCGTTCTATTTGATTTAGCTACGTGTTGTATGCACTAGCCGTTGATTAAACTTCACAAAGAATTACGTGTTGATTTGGATTGAGCCTAAGTTTCGAATTAGAAAACCGTTGTCATGACCATCAGTGAAGGATGGTTTTGATGATATTTTAATTTTTAAGGTGAAGAGTGTGAAAATGTTGAAAACATTAAGCTGGGACCATATATAGCAGGTACTCGAATGATTGAAGTAAGCACCATCAATAGAATCGAGTACTTTTGTTTCAGACAATTTGCAAGTTTCCCCTATCGATTCAAAGGAAATAATTATTTCAAATTTGTCAATTTCGCCTTTCCTTTAGTTTATTATATAAGCAGCTATTGCGTATACTGAGTCAACGTGTGATTTTCAAATCAAAGTTCGTCCTGTACAAAGTCTATCTTTGTGTTTATCGAAACGATACAAACTCCACTTGTGAAGTTAACTAGATCTTCAAGCTTTACTGAAAAATACTGCCGATACAAAATTGCGCATTTGCCCTCGTCAAAAATATGTATTGTATTCTTTATTCATACTGCACTGTCGTAACAATCTTGGTCTCATGGATGATGTTACTTATCTCGATGTCAGCATCATTGTCAGTAATTATTAAATCTGTATAGTTTTGGAAATAGTAGAGTACATTAATTCTATGTTTGAAAAGACCAAATTGAAACGTGACTATTCTTTAATGTTTTTCTTCAATGCAGATAGTTTTGATCATATCTATATTTTCTAAACATGGTGATAAATGGTCAATATCGTTGATAGCAATATTGTCTCCATAAATAATCTCGTGAACAATTCCAATCACTTCTCTAAAAAAAAAATCACCACAATGTACATTGTGCAATTGTTTATGTTGTGTTAGAAATTTCAGATGAAGATGAATACTTTTTGACAGACATAGGAATCAATTTTGGCAACATTGCGAAGTTATTTTCAGTCCTCTATCATTATCATTCAAAGTTAATGCAGTCTTGAAAACGGCTGCCAATACAGCAGGCAAAATATTTTGAAGTCTCACCTAAGTTTTTCCATTCAGTGTTACTGAAAACTTTTGATAGTAAAAACAATTACCCGCTGTTGAATTGGATTTAGTGAAGACGAATACCCCGTGGTATAATTAGATTTAGACAACATTGTCAGACATAGTATTTTCAAAATTATATATTTTTTCAGAAGTCGAATACATCCTTAGCCAAAGAATCCAGTCTAAAGGTTAGTAGATGTTAATATAATTTCGTCACGTGGTATCACAAAACTTAGACAATCGCATGGTCCCTTTCCACGTTTTCTCCTTGATTTCTGTCCTCAACCATTTGTTCGTTCGCTTCCACAGAAATGTGGGAGACTTTATATTATATGGCATGCATTGTCAGAAGAGGCGTGGTGTTAAAAATGTGTTTAGATAAATGTTTCGAACACTGTTGTTTGTCCTGTAATGAAACTTTATGTGCATAGAGCTTAAAAGTACAGAACCACCATTCAGAAATGAGCTACAGTGACCTACCTTTCATGATTCCGCATTCATTTACACAATTTTTATATTAAAGACAATTTTCTGGACCCTTTGGTTTGTATATTCTTGAAAATCTTTTTTGTTATGGATGTTATTATAGCTGTTATTATGGATGTTATTATGGCTATTGAGGAGTTCAGAAATAAAAGATTGATATAATGAATCGTTTGTTGCCTTACATCACAGCAACACAAGTAGGCTATGTTAATGTCCAGCCAATTGGAGTAAGTTGCCTTGCCAAAGGACACACCACAGTAACTGACCCAAGCTTGTGTAATGGCAGGATTGGTACCTGCATCCTTTCTGCCACGAGTCCGGTACACTAACCACTGAGCTACCGAGTCTCCAAATTCCATGACATGTCTTATGTCCATGACTGAGTATCGCAGGCCCCATGTATATGACTTGGAACCGCTAGTCAAAATTGTTCTGCATATGTCCATGATTGGATATCACAGGTTCCTTATTGTTCTACGTATCTTTGACTTTATTGTTATGAAAATCTTTGTCTTTGTTGGAGTTGCGTCAGCATTCTGTTAAATATCAGTGGATGTCCATTATAAATTACATGGGGAAAATCTCTAGACTTTGTTTTTGATGTTCTTGCTGAATCGTCATTCATTTTGAACCTCAGTTGTAAATAATGTAGTAAATAACATCCATGCTTTAAAAGACTACTGTATACATTTTCTAACACACATGCTCAAACACAGCTCGACACCAAAACACAATTCAGTCTCCCTCTCTTCTCTCTATACATACATACATACATACATACATACATACATACATACATACATACATACATACATACATAAACACTACACACATAAACACATCTACATACATACATACGCCTAAATAACCCCAATCTCATATCGTTATACAGGTGATATAATATATTCAATGCATACAGAATCTTTGCAATTGCGTTTCCCAGTATACTATTCTTCACTATATACATATATATATATATATATATATATATATATATATATATATATATATATATATATATATATATATATATATATATATATATATATATATATATATATATATATATATAATAAAGCAATTCAGAATGGTAACGATGATGACGTTGAATCTGGAAGCATTCGTCAGATGCTTTGAATACACTACCAAAAATTGAATGGGTCAGCTATAGTTTGGTGTAGTATACCTGTGGATACAAACGATATAGTTTGGTTTAGTATACCTGTGGATACCAAAAAGAAATAATGTGCCAGCCATTGTTTAATGGCCTGCCAATATATTTATTGTGGCCCAAGGCCCGTGTCTTTACTTTACACATGCGTATTTATGCTTTTGTTATAGACACAAACCATTTGCATTGCGCCCCACTTAGTTTCAATCAAGGTCGATTCTGACCTATATAAAATTTGAGTTGTGAATCCCTGGTTTAGCGCATGTCCGCGTTCTCCTTGTGGATAGAAACATTTTTTTTTTGTCTTTGTCTTTCAGCCGCCATCGCCCTCGTACAGAGGAACTCCACCAGTTGTAAGTTGATCCAGTCTCCTACATTCTAGACAAATGAGCAGATATATCACCAGCAAACCAGACCTAGTTTAGTATAATTTTTTAGATTTAGGAAATAACATACAATAAAGCGTTTAACCTCTATCTTTGAAAGATACAGTCCGAGTTTACACATATTTCATCTGGATATTTGCATTAGAGATTGCAAAACAGACGTTGGATTTTCATATAAATTTGTTAAAATAAAATATAAAATCAAACAATGTGAAAGAACTAAAAATAATTAATTTACAATGTATGCATTCCTAGAATACTAATCTTAATTGTACAATCAATTGAACCCGTCCAAAGGTATTCCTAATGAAGGTTCTAATGTGTTTATGTGCTAACATGCTAGCACCACTGAAGAATCAAATTTCTAAATTCAAATGTTTTTACTTAAAGATATTCCCGTGAAGGTAAAATATCACTGAAATCCTTGAAAGTTTCACACAATCCTATACAATTATTTAAATATGCCAGTTCTTGAATAAATGTGCATAATTCGATATGTACTGATTGTTAAATTAAAGAGTTTCAACTTTTATAATTCAACGAACAACTATTATAAATAAATCACTGTTTCTTCTCAATGACTCGTACAGAAATGACACAGGCTGAATAATAGAATACATGATGCATGTATTCTCATTATATGGTCTTTATGTGCACCAAATCAACAAAATCTGATTCATTAAAAGATTTAAAACCTTCGATTTTGAAATAAATTAAACAGTCAATTGGTGACCTTCTCGGTCATTTGAATCAATCAACAATTAGATTGTTTATGAATGCTAAACGGGGCTAATTCACTCTTAGTTTCAGTTGATGTTTTTGGAATCACCATTCTAATTTATGCGTGGTATATTTGACCTAAACAGTAAATAGTTGTTGACTTCGGCAATCAGCCTTGTTATGAATTCAACAAGGCGGCCACGGAATTACAGAAACTTAAAATATAACTGGCATCAACCACATGACTTAAATAAAACTTTCTTATAGTTTTAAAGGTGATACAGAGATCCGTAACAGACCTTATGTTTACACTTGCACAAATGCTGGAGCTTGGGTAAATTGGTTTTCTAACCAAACATAATTTCTATGCTGACATAACCTCTAGATAAGGTGCAATCAATTTATTTATGACCCGGTAAAATACACATGCACATGCTAAAATTAAAGTTGGAAATGTTCGAAGACCCCCTGTCTGACTTTCATTTTCAATTTATGCTTTTGTTTTTTCTTGTGCTTTTAAAGGTAATGCGTATAATTCCGGATGTTATGTGTATGGCGGACACAGACTATAATGCCAGTCCTATAATTTTGGACATTAAAAACAACGAGAATCTGATGATACCACCGGAAGCCACATTAAGCCAACTGACATTTGAAGAACTAAGTTCTCTTTATCATAAGTAATTAATACTTACATGTAACCCAACAAAGCACAAGTATTAAAACAGGCCGTTTAATTTAATTGTTTGTGTGTGTGACGTTTGCACGCATTGGGGTGGGGTTCTTCCAATATAATTTAATTAAATTATGATGAAAGTTCCACTCTGGCTCGTGAGGTTAGAAAGTTAAATTAGTGACGAGGTAGATTTACAGCTCTGAGCCCCCAGTCAGCTATGCCGACGGTTAAATTATAGAGAACACGAAGATGAAATTCAATCAATAACAATTTAATAAATTTGATAATTTAATAAACGATAACTTCCAATCAGTCGTCTTTCCCTCGACCAAGTGACAGCCTAATTCATCCCGTGATTTACAGTGTGAGTTCGATTTTCCCCCTGTCCTTGCATCTACTCATCTCTTTCTTTCCCGCTAATTCCTTCCTTCTTTCCGTTTCTCCAACTCCTCCTTCGTCTCCGTTTCCCTCTCTGCTATCTCCTCCTGCAATTTCGCTCCCAGACTTCACCTTCTCCTGACTTCTCTCCTTTCTTCTCCTTTCCTCCGTCTCTCTATCTGAGACTACGGGACCAAACTGTAACTGGTCTGTCCCTCAAAGCTTCCTGTGAAAAACCACAAGGCGTTAACATATGCTTTATCGAATCTTACCTCACACTAGATCAACAATTAATCATCAGATAAGGCTATTACGGTCTCTGTCACGCATGCGTACACATCGAAATTCCCACACACTTCTTGCAGGGTAAACAATGGCGTAATAACACGGTATCAGCGAATTGTCATACAGACATCAATACGTATTGCGTCACGTCAGTATATACACATATATAATTAATCTCATCGTACTACAATCTGACAACAATCAGACGCATAGTCTGTACATTACAGAAATATTCAACAATGGCAAAATCTATAATCACATGAACACATGTGTTAGTCTACTATAAAATACCCACACAGCGAATTACAATATTAACTTTTACGACGGCTACCAAGCTATATAATTCTTTACAACTATCAACTCATTTCTTCAAAATATTCAAACATATTAACAAAACAACGTAATTCTTCGTACTATGATTCTAGTAATAATAAAGTATACATACGACCTACAATTAAAATGCAGTCGCATTCCATAAAGACCGAACAAATAGCTCACTGACCTTATTTGAAGCTGTCTGTACTTAGAATTTCCTGTTCTAAGATTTTCCCGCCAATAACGAATGGCTATTCGGAGTTACGCTAACCTCTCCTCTGGGTAATTTCTCTTAGCGAACTAATTCTTGCCGGAAGACGCGGAGATAACTATCTACCCAAATCAGGGTCTCTCCCCTACTCGATTCTGATTGGGTGGCGCTGTGACCCTGTCCAATCGTCTTAGCGGCCAGTTCAACCTGTCTGTCTGTCTGCAGGGAAAAGAAGTTAAGACACTCCCACTTCTTCAGGCAACTTCTTTTGATCTTGGACAAACGTTTCCACACCTAGGTGATAATTGGCTATCTGGTGGCTTCGCACTCCTAGGTCCGGCTCTCCACTTCTAGCCACAACAATCTTACGTAATGGATTAGTGGTAGCCTGCGGCAATGTTTAACATCAAACAATGGCTTGTCAGAATTACTTTGATTATACATGTTTCAAACTGGGTCTACTCTGGGTCGGGGTAAACATGACAGTGTGTGTTTGTGTATGTCTGTAATAGTATTAAAAAACACAAATGTTAGACATATATTGGTTGATTATAATATGTATAAAAATTGAAATCACATGAAATATGTTGAATTCCTTTCTGGATATAAAGCAGTATGTGTTTGTTATCCATAATTCTTGTTTTGATTCAGATCATGGTAGCAAGGTCTTAGCGGATAACTGCAATAGATAATGGCAAGAAATTTCAATATTATGGTGAATTTCTCCATCAAAATGAAATCCACTAACATGCTCATAAATGTCAAGACTCAATAAGTTTTTAAACGAAGCAGTGTCATTCTGATATTATGAACGTTGGTAGTATGTTGTATGAGTTTACCGCATCGATTGTTTTGAGAGGACTTTCTTGACACTTTCTAATGCTTTATGCACATACTAAAGTTTAATCTGTCTGTCAAAAGTAGATTTAAATCACTGGCTTAGATTGGACAAAAAAGCGACAGGCTACTACAGTATTTGAGTGGTATAAAACATAAACCAGTATTAGAAATAAGTACATATGAATTAATATAAAGACTTCATTCTGTATTGTATATTTTACAGCCTCTACAGCGGACTATATGTCATTTTCTGTGTTAATGATTTATGTTAATTATCAATCTGTAAAGTGTATTAGGATAAACTAAACACTCATCATCTAATTCATTGAGTTTTTTAAATTTATTTTTTGTTTGTTTCTTTTACCTCAGTTTGTACACATAACGAAACAAACACTTAACGGGTATAATAAAGTAGGGGTTTTTTTTCCAAGGAAAAATACGTATATCTATTTGGTGATATATCTCCCAAAGTGGTTTCTAAATTATTTAGTATTCTAATCGGATACAAAAGTTTAGCAGACAATTCTGACAAAAGCTACAGACTTTAATGGAAGCTGTCATGTTCATTTTTAAATATCTTTGTCAGCTATATTGAGCGCCCACAATTACTTTGCCCGAGAAAAATTCGCATGGGACTTGTTCAAGATGGCGGATGGTTTGTATGTGATATGGAAAAGTTCAAACCGAAGTCACCGTGTTTGGTGTATTCTTTCGGGTATGTACAGACTGTAATGCTAACTGAGGTAAAGTATGGCAAATTAAAAAAAAATTGAAGTTTGACCTACTGATAAAATGCACATGAAATTGACACTATAGAAGACACATCAGAAAATTTAACACACATCAATAATATATGGAAAGTAATTAACGACTTAAAATATTATGTAATATTGAGATTATTTGAGGAAAATATACATTTCGTGTATCATTATTTTAGACATGCAATACAAGTTTCTTTATAACAAAGAATTTTTACTTTCTTGATTATTACAGAATGAGATAAGTTTGCACAACCCAAATGGTGGTAACATCATATGATTATCTCGAGTGGGTCGTACTAAAATAAATAAGTGCATCATTAATAGTTCTCAAATATGATGTTGAATTTGTTGGTTTGTTTTTCAGAATTAACAATGATTTTTCATTTGACGATGATGTAATTAAATATTACGGCTGTGAAGTTCATTCGTTCGATCCAAGGTATAGTGAACAGTAATGTATATTAACCTTTATTTGCCATGTCTTCTTACGTAAAATACGTCAGATTTAGCGTTCGTTTCATACAAATTTATCTTTGTCATCCAGGATTTAACATTTATTCTTTGCGACAGCATTTATATATCAGTACACTGAGATGGAAAATGAATCATTAACTGGATACTAGATTTGTTGAAAATAATTTCAGCGTTAACAGGAAACGCAACTAGTCTAATTGTACTAAACTTGTATTCACATTGGTGTCACAACATTTGCCTTCATGTCGATGTCATGATGGCTGAGACACAATACAACTCTTGGTTGTAGTTTGATGAATACAAGCTCACCTACCCGGACCTACCTCCTTCGTCCTCCGTTATTTGTGAATTGTTCGTCCTTCCACATTTGCCATTATGTCCAGCTTCTCACAATGCGCTACACATTTTGACTAAATAGGTTGCCATGGCAGCACACCATTTTAGGTATTGTATAAAATGATGTTTTGACGTCAAGTATACTCATCGTCACCAAATATATCAAAGTACATGATATATATTAAACTTTCACACATAAAATAGTTGGTTTGTTTTATTCTTTATTTATTTAATGTCCCTTTAAATTACATGGTATACATATATTAGAGATTCAAACCATTTTTCTTTTATAACCAAGACAGACAAAAAGTGTTTTTTTTGCATCAAGGCATTTTGCATTTGTACAAACGATACTGATTTTTGTTCATATGTTTGCTGTTACTTTTTATAATATTGAATGAAGTTTTATCACAATGTTCTTAACAGACTTTAAATAAAGTTTATTGTAAGGTGTTCAGTAACAGGTCATGTCATTTTCTCAAACAGCTCAACAGAGTTTAGGTAAATCAGTAGGAGCATACTGACATAGATATCTTTTCAGCTTGGATTATTCGGTTGATTACTGTTGCGTTTTTGTTTTAAGGCCAATATCAGTCAGGTAAACACTTTGCTCCGTTAGGGCCTCTTGTTATGAATCATGTCAGGTTCAAAATTTCCCTTTAAAGAGAAGAAGATTGGCAAATTTGTAATAACGTTTTATCATATATACAGTTTCACATGATGATTGCGCTATTCTGCTTAATTTTAGTATGAAGTTGAATGATTTTCGGCGAAATTCTTTGAATTATTTCCACAACCTTGGACTATCTGGAACTGACTCTACCAACGGCTGGCGTATGATGACTCTTGGTTCCATCAAGAAACTACTCAACCACTCGGATGTGAGTTCACTAAAATGTTGTTTTCATTCTCTTCCTCGTCATCCTCCTCGTAACCTTCTTCTGTATCTTCTCGTAGCTTTTGCAAGACCATGAAACACTTGGGTGGTGTTGATGATGGTAGTTTACTCTGTGTGTGTGTGTGTTTTTGTGTGTGTGTTGCAGCGCAACCGTCATTACGGTGACAGTTCACTGTCACTGGGTAGTCATTAAGTCGACAGATGAATTTGGCTTCAAAAATTTGTGTCACCCTGATATTTGCTATCATTGTGTACATTACCTCGCTGGCTGATTCACATACAGAAATTCACACAATTATTATATATTGTCGAATACTAGTATTTCCACATTTTAACGCAAGGTAAGCACGTGCATATTAATTATATTATGCAAAAATTTAACCGTATGTTACGGATGTTTTTTCTCCCACTGTCAGCGAATAATCATTAAGGCAACATTTCCAAGAAAGCTTCCTACTTTATTAAAAATTAATAAATATTTTAAAGCAGTGTTTCCCAAACGTTTGGCATGCGTACCATGTTGATACGTGAAATGGTGTCAAGGGGTACGTGGCAGAAAATAAATCACCAATGCCCCAAAAGTGGTACAAGAATGTTATAAGTTTTTGAAACACTGTTTTAAGGTGATGTATTTATTTGATTTGAATTAAAAAACACACCTTTTTATTACATTTCTCTCAGATCAAATTTATTATCAGAACAGAACACGCGCAGCTTTTTGAAACCCACATGTACTTAACAATATTCGGTGTTCTCTTAAAGTTGGGTTTTGAAAAGAATACTAAAACAAAACGAACTTAATATGCATTTCATAAAATAAAACATAAAAGGTCCAAACTGTTCATATATCTGTGTATTAATGAATGATACATTTTATTAAACTTTCGCACATAAAATATTTGGTTTGTTTTATTCTTTATTTGTATAATGTCCCTTTTATCTCTTTACGTAAAATGTGTATCCGTTTACAACTATGACCTGGAAAGTATGAAGGACATTTATTCAGAGAATGCTGGTCATGAGTCATGGTCAGTGTTTCTATAAATCTTTATTTGCTTAATTATCCATCCTGGGAATAGAATCACATGATAAAGATTAAACATAATAATCAAAAAGTAAAAAAATAATGATACAAAATTAGGGTGCGCGAATTTAAAGAAATTTTGGAGATAAAAATTAAAAATGAAGTAAAATGAAGAACAAAAAATTGGGATGCCACGAGTTTCAAACTCGCGATCTCTTGTTAATTGTATCGCTTTACTCGATCTTGCCGACCATTTAGCGTATTTTCTGCTCGCCTGAGGTTCGTGCATATCATGTGACCTTGTTAAATGCTGCTTTAAAGAGTATTTAAGTTGTGACAACTTCCTTTGGAATTCTGTACCATGCATCTGCTTGAATATATTCATCCTTTGTGAGGACAAATAATGAATAACAGGATAAACCTATAATAGATGGGCTTCAAATCGATCATTTCCTTGTCCAAATGTAGTATTTAAAATTTAAAATATCTTTCAAATATTCTCTATTTTGTTAGGTAAAGCCTCATCTGTTGCATCTTGAATGAATTACCACTCATTTAACTTAAGGAGGTTTATATTTTCCATATTTTTTCCATTTTATACCTCAACCAGTACTGACTGCTGCTTTAAACAATTACAGACTGGCTAAATTGACTGAAAACATATTGGTAAAATTTGCAGTTTACCTAAATTATCTCAGATCTACGCTTTGCTAACAGAAATTGTTTAGGATGAAGCAGACGGTGCCTAACCAGTTGTAAACATCGCGGTCCACCTCTTACATCGTAGAACTAACACAAGTACCTGATATGCAGCCATAACCAAATTCATAAATGTAAGAGGGCGTACAGTGTACTATGTGCATCTACCTGGCACTTTTATCATAGTAACATGCATTTTGAAGATGAAGATTCGTGCATATGGAGCACAGACCCTTTGGACCCTTACTCAGGCAGCAGACTTCAACAGGCTTTGTCTTTTTTTAGGTGACCCACACTTAGACAAATACGATAAATGCCAGCTGGTCGTTACAGATAACAGAGATTACATTACTGAACCACTCTGTATATAAAAGCGCCATTCTTCTTCAATAAACGACTTGCCTTAATCCACAAAACACTGAAATACACATTGTTATGAAGATGACATAATCTTTGCTCTACCTTCACTGTACTTGACCAGATAGGGGAGCTGCACAAGATATGTGTGCGATATTTGGACTATTGAAAAGTGTATATCTTTAAAATATTTTTATTTATACATATTAATACGGAATACAGGCTAATTTAAGAACAAATATCAATGCATTTATGTATGAGAAGATTAAACACCAAAATTTTCAAAGAGACTAACTCGAAATTAGGACTTAAAAGATAATGTACATTTTAAAACCATATCCCGACATAGCCCACTAAACTGTCAAAGCAACAGTTTATAGTATTTGGGGCTTACTTATTGGAAATGGAGCTCATTATATATATATATATATATATATATATATATATATATATATATATATATATATATATATATATATATATATGTATATATATACACACGTCCTCGTTTGATCTATATTCTTTCATCAGCAAACACGTGTCACTAAACAATTCACCATGATATTCATTGTCACCAGTTGCACATGACTATATAGTAGCTGTTTACATGCTTCATACACTTATCAGAGATGCAGCCCTCACGCGCAGATGTGTACAACTTCGTTACTTGGGGAACAATGTCGTACTAAGACTTCCGCAAATTATTTTAAAGACGCGTATATAAAGCAGTACTCTGTACAGTATGCAATTTTTATTTAGCTGTTAACCCTTAAAGTGTTTGTCGCGAAATAAGTCATACAGAAGTAAGATAGCTCTTGTCGGGACATCTGTTTCATTTTAGGTAGGTAAATGTTTACACATCTGGGTGCTTTGGCTTGATATAAATGCTTGCTAAATTAAATATGTTTCACACGTCGGGCCCTGGAACAAGCACTTTGTTGTAGTGTGAACTTTGCTGCAATAGAAGTAAGTTCTACAAATGCGTGTTTAAAATACAGACTACTGAGAGCACCAAGCTGTCTGATTCCGAACTTAGTTCATCATTTCGATTTCTTTCCAAGGTTGATGATAGCGACGATGACAATAATTTTAAAGTTATGAACAGCATAAGATTATCTGAGCTGAGAAAGTCTTAATACAGATACCAGTGATTTATTTTGAACCCAAAATGTTGAGCTGAGGAAAAGTATGCATACAAACAATAAAAAACAACAGTTTCTCAACTTGTATGGTGTTATCAGATTTGGAGAGACCTTAAGCTGCTTTACGGGTGAATTTTGTTTTGTTATATATCTGTTGTTGTTGTTTCAGTTTGTAACAACTCCTTCAAGGGTTTCTTCTTTCTAAAATTATATCCAAGCGCGTGAACACCATGACTGAAACAACCTGACTGGGATAAGAAAAGTATGTTTGGCAAAACAGCTAGACTTCTCTGTTGCTGGGTGAGTAAAGGAGCCATGTTACTGAGGCTAACAGTGGTAAACGAATCATTCAAACGGTCAACAAGCAAATGTGTTTACTTCCAGTGTAGACATAAGACAGTCATTGATAACCCAAAATTGTGTGCTTTTGGAATTTTATTTAGTATTGACGGGATATATGATTTAATATTGATGGGATGTATGATTTAGTATTGATTGGTGATATGATTTATTATTGATGGGATATATGATTTATTATTGATGGGTGATATGATTTATTATTGATGGGATTTTTGATTTATTATTGATGGGTGATATGATTTAGTATTATGTGTGATATAATTTAATATTGATGGGATATATGATTTAGCATTGATGGGTGATATGATTTAGTATTGAAGGGTCATATGATTTAGTATTGATGGGATATATAATTTAGTATTGAAGGGTGATATGATTTAGAATTGATGGGATATATTATTTAGTATTGATGGGTGATGTGATTTAGTATTGATGCGTGATGTGATTTAGTATTGAACGGTGATATGATTTAGTATTGATGGGATATATGATTAGTATTGATGGGATATATGATTTAGTATTGATGGGTGATGTGATTAAGTATTGATGGGTAATGTGATTTAGTATTGATGGGTGATATGATTTAGTATTGATGGGATATATGATTTAGTATTGATGGGATATATTATTTAGTTTTGATGAGTGATGTGATTTGGTATTGATGCGTGATGTGATTTAGTATTGATGGGATATATGCTTTAGTATTGATGGGATATATGATTTAGTATTGAAGGTTGATATGATTTAGAATTGATGGGATATATGATTTAGTATTGATGGGTGATATGATTCAGCATTGAAGGGTGATATGATTTAGTATTGATGGGATATATGATTTAGTATTGATGGGATATATGATTTAGTATTGATTGGTGATATGATCTAGCATTGATGGGTGATGTGGTTTAGTATTGAAGGGTGATATGATCTAGTATTGATGGGTGATGTGATTTAGTATTGATGGGTGATATGATTTATTATTGATGGGTGATATGATTTAGTATTGATGGATGATGTGATTTAGTATTGATGGGTGATATGATTCAGTATTGATGGGTGATATGATTTATTATTGATGGGTGATATGATCTAGTATTGAAGTGTGATATGATTTAGTATTGAAGGGTGATATGATCTAGTATTGATGGGTGATGTAATTTAGTATTGATGGGTGATATGATTTATTATTGATGGGTGATATGATTCAGTATTGATGGGTGATGTGATTTAGTACTGATGGGTGATATGATCCAGTATTGAAGGGTGATATGATTTATTATTGATGGGTGTAATGATTTAATATTGATGGGTGATGTGATTTAGTATTGATTAGTGATGTGATTTAGTATTGATGGGTGATATGATTTAGTATTGATGGGATATATTATTTAGTATTGATGGGTGATGTGATTTAGTATTATGTGTGATATAATTTAGTATTGATTGGATATTTTATTTAGTATTGATGGGTGATATGATTTAGTATTGATGGGATATATTTTTTAGTATTGATGGGATACATTTTTTAGTATTGATGGGTGATATGATTTAGTATTGATGGGATATATTATTTAGTATTGATGGAATATATGATTTAGTATTGATGGGATATATTATTTAATATTGATGGGTGATGTGATTTAGTATTGATGGGTGATATGATTTAGTATTATGTGTGATATATGATTTAGTATTGATGGGATATATGATTTAGTATTGATGGGATATATGATTTAGTATTGATGGGTGATATCATTTAGTGTTATGTGTGATATAATTTAGTATTGATGGGATAAATGATTTAGTATTGATGGGTGATATGATTTAGTATTGATGAGTGATGTGGTTTAGTATTGAAGGGTGATATGATTTATTATTGATGGGTGATATGATTTAGTATTGTTGGGTGATGTGATTTAGTATTGATTAGTGATGTGATTTAGTATTAATGGGTGATATGATTTAGTATTGATGGGTGATATGATTTAGTATTGATGGGTGATATGATCTAGTATTGATGGGTGATGTGGTTTAGTATTGAAGGGTGATATGATTTATTATTGATGGGTGATATGATTTAGTATTGTTGGGTGATGTGATTTAGTATTGATTAGTGATGTGATTTAGTATTAATGGGTGATATGATTTAGTATTGATGGCATATATTATTTAGTATTGATGGGTGATGTGATTTAGTATTATGTCTGATATAATTTAGTATTGATTGGATATATTATTTAGTATTGATGGGTGATATGATTTAGTATTGATGGGATATATCATTTAGTATTGATGGAATATATCATTTAGTATTGATGGGATATATTATTTAGTATTGATGGGTGATGTGATTTAGTATTGATGGGTGATATGATTTAATATCATGTGTGATATATGATTTAGTATTGATCGTATATATGATTTAGTATTGATGGGATATATGATTTAGTATTGATGGGTGATATGATTTAGTATTATGTGTGATATAATTTAGTATTGATGGGATATATAATTTAGTATTGATGGGATATATTATTTAGGTTTGAGGGGATATATGATATAGTATTGATAGAATATATCAATTAGTATTGATGGGATATATGATTTAGTATTGATGAGTGATGTGATTTAGTATTGATGGAATATATGATTTAGTATTGAAGGGTGATGTGATTTAGTATTGATGCGATATATTATTTAGTATTGATAGGATATATGATCTATTATTGATGGGTGATGTGATTTAGTATTGATGGGTGATGTGATTTAGTATTGATGGGTGATATGATTTAGTATTGATGGGTGATATGTTTTAGTATTCATGGGTGATATGATTTATTATTATGTGTGATATAATTTGGTATTGATGGGATATATTATTTAGTATTGATGGGACATATGATTTAGTATAGATGGGATATATAATTTAGTATTGATTGGATATATTAGATGAGATATATGATTTAGTATTGATGGGATATATGATTTAGTATTGATGGAATATATTATTTAGTATTGATGGGATATATGATTTAGTATTGATGGGATATATGATTTAGTATTGATGGGTGATATGATTTAGCATTGAAGGGTGATATGATTTAGTATTGAAAGGAGATATCATTTAGTATTGATGGGATATATCATTTAGTATTGATGGGATATATCATTTAGTATTGATGGGATATATCATTTAGTATTGATGGGATATATCATTTAGTATTGATGGGATACATCATTTAGTATTGATGGGATATATCATTTAGTATTGATGGGATATATCATTTAGTATTGATGGGATATATCATTTAGTATTGATGAGGGAAATGATTTATTACGAGGCCTAGAGGCTTCTGAAGTTTCTTATTTGCCAAAATATTGATGTTTATCCTGTCCTATTCGCGGAAATTAAGGATGTTCTTCTGCAATGGGTTTCGTTAATTTCGTGGCAAAATACACACACACACACACACACACACACACACACACACACACACACACACACCGTAAGCCTTTGAATAAGTCAAACGGGTTGAATCATGTGGAATTATTTTGTCTTCCTGTATAAAAATTATATACACCAGTCTTGTTTTAAAGCCGTTTACGTACAGATGCCTTTTTATCGATTTCCTAAGTCGTGTGCATTTTTAAAGAAGCAATACTGTTTCATATTAAAGATCTGCGTGCACCGCAAATCGTTTCTACCGTATAAAGTTGCTCGCATTATAAAAATGAAAAAAGAAAGAAGCAGTGACTTTAAATATTGTTTTATAGTTAATTCTGAATACATATGGTCACAGTAATTTATAATTTTATAAATTGCATATTATAGATGCTTTATTTAGTGGAACAGTCGCACATTCTACATATTAATCTTTAGAACTAGAAGAGAAGACAGTAAGGGGTATAGGTCTCAACCTTGATTTAATTTCAGATATAATACTAAAATAAATTATTTGCATTGGGCTTTTACTTTCAACTGCTAATTTGGTGCAACTGGAGGAACATATCAAACATAGTTAAATGATTTGTGTCGGAATAATATGATGAGACTTCTCAACAAACTGAAATGCAATTTTGTAACCTTTTGAGCCGGAAATATTAGAGATTACTCTTGGATACTACCTTGCTAACATATGATTTCATGTATTGTTTACCTAAGTACCTGGCTCAGATTCAGAAGCATTAGGTTGATTATAACTTTGATTTAAATTAAATTAAATTAAATTAATAGAATCTTCAGGATCTTTGAAATTTCGATTCCATTATTAGCTGGGTACATTTCGAGCACCACGAATTCATAAAAAAATTGTATTTAAGAACAGAAATACATAATCTATATCACCTGAGAGATAAGCACCGTACATGAATCATCAGCTTGTAATCTTTTACGTGCAAGAAGTGTTGGTTTGTTGGAGGAACTACGAATAAAGAGGTCTAAACGTCAATTCTGAAGTGCAGGGTGCACAACATTACTGATATCCAACCCACGCACATTTCATGGTATCGACTCTATTGTGTAAATTTGTCAGGCTTAGTTTCAGCACCTGTGCTTCGTTACCCATAGAGGGTGTTCATTTGTTACTAGGAAACGACTTAGCTGAAGATGACTTTGTTGTTAATTCACTTGTAACTGACATGTTCTGTTTGGATCCAAACGTTGATTCTATTGAAAATGAAATCCCTGATTAATACCATGCTTGTGCAGTTACTAGAGTTATGTCAAAAAAGAGCTGTTGGGAATGAAGTTGATCAAGAAATTATTCCTTTGGCCGAGACATTTCTTGACCCGGCTATTGATGAGGTCACTTTTGCTGATACTGGTCAATGAAAAGTTATTGATTACTGTGATCTTCTTTAATCGCTCATTGTCACATTTCTAATCACGGTGGCAAACGACAATCACTTGTCTTCGAACAGGAAAAACATCATGAGATCTCCTGTTTGTTTCAGAGGGCTATTGGCAAAGATGCATTTGTAGAGATACCAACTTGCTATTTTCTGAACAAATGGGGTCCTGATGATAAAATGAAGACCAATTTAGATACCCGCTGGTGACGAGTGGCAATTGAGCTCTCAGATTGTTATTCCTAAGTGGTCTAGACAGAAAATTCTTAATTTGGCACATGAGACTCCATTGGCTGGCCATCTGGGAGTCAGTGAGATTGTACATCATTTTTATTGGCCAAAAAATAAAATTGATGCTTCCGATGCTACGAATCTAGGCTTTTACAAAAAGTAACAGAAAAGAGTGAAGACAACAAGCTTTGTAAAATTTAACAAATAATTTATTTTCCTAGAATATCAAGTGAAAAATGAGAAAAGAAAGCTTACGGGTTTATGAATCAAATAAAAAAAATATCCAAGAATCCAAAAATAGAAGTCCTAGTAATAAAATATATTGAATGAAACGGAGTTCGAATCCCGATGAAATCCAAAATGGAAGACAATAACGTCTGCTGTAACCTGCGAAGTGCTGTTGTGTCAACAGTTTCTTGTTGAATCACTAAAAATATTATTCCAGTTTTGAATTCAGGATAACTTCCAACAAATGATTTTATCCAAGAATTTTGTAGGAGCACTTAAGCATTTCCAGGCAAAAGAATCACTTGAAATTCAATAAAATAAAATTTCAACTCAGACTGGTCACAACATATGTTCTGATCACGACTGAACAATATATATATAAAGACAACAGTTATTCACAAGTTTAAGACGCAAAACAGAATCCAGGATTGGGGTCAAAAGTTCATCTTTGCAGAAGGAATAGAAGTTTGTTTCATGATTATTATCACGTAGTCCAGGTATGGCCTTCACTTAATAATTCTAACTCTGAGGAAGAATTAAAAGAATATATAAAAGAGGTGTTTACCTAAACTATCACTGATTCTGAATCAAGGTCAGAAGCTAGATATAGTGTTTATATTATTAGTTCTTTATCAAATAAAAAAAGTTAGGTCCAACAGAACTGAACTGAAATTCTGGACAATGTAAAATCCAGTCAACAAAGTTACATTAAAATAGCGTGTAATGGAATTTAAAAAATGTAATTTAACAAACAAATAATTAAATTACTGATATATAACTCTCCCCAAAAGAAAGATTTATATAATAAATCTTTCTTTTTACCATATAAAAATAACATAAGAAATCTCATGAATAGTGAAAAGGTTATGTGAAATAATATATTTCTATACACGGGAAAGTGCATCTGCTATTAAATTATCTTTTTCCTTATGTGCCTGATGTCAATATTGTATGCCTGTAACAATAAAATTTAGATTAATAACCTCTGATTTGTATTTTCATCTTGCCGATGAAGGTAAAGGGACTCACTATACACAATAATCAGAGAAGGAGCTTAACTAACATAAACTTCAAAATGTAATGTCAATATCAGAGCCAAACATCACTTCTCGATTGTTGAATACTTTCTTTGGTGCTTATTTAATTTCTTAGAAAAATAGCACACTAGATGATCAACACCATTTTATCTTCTTGAATCAATACTGCTCCATCCCCAACATCGCTTGCATCAACAGACATTTGACTGATGCACCTTTATGAATAGCCTTTAACTTATCAAAAGCCTCCAGACATTTTGCAGTCCAACGAAACATGGTTTTCTTGCTCAATAAATTTGTCAGGGATTCAGAAATTATAGAACAATTGTAACAAAATTTCCGATAGTATCCAGCCATATCGAAAAATCGCATCAGTTGCTGTTTACTGACAGACACAGGGAATTCAGATATAGCCTTGACCTTGGCATCTATGTCCCGATATATGTCCAAGAAATGTTACACAAGCACGGCAGAACTCACCTTTGTATATATTAATTGCCAAGCTTGCATCAGTGAGTCTGTCAAAGAATTTCCGAATTGTTGCTTAATGTTCTTTCCAGATGTGGTTGTAGATGATGACATCATCGATGTAAGCATCACAATTATCTAGACCAGAGGTAATCACGTTCATTATACGTTGCAAAGTACTTAGCGAACCTTTCATACCAAACGGCATCACTTTATATTGATAAAGTCCATCTGGAGTCACGAGGCTTATTAGGCTGAAATACCTTTTTACCAGAAGACTGCTGAGTGGAAGACTTGCCTACAAACGAAACTTTATGAGAAATACTCATCAGCAGAATGAGCAGCATTTTCCAAGGTTTCGACTTTATTCTCATCAAGCTAAGTATTAATGTCACTATGGACACAGTTCTTGAACTCTTGAAAAGTAATACAATTTGTTTGAGATTTTCGTAATCTTGATCGACTTTTTTGTCTAAGCACCATTGATTGAATTTCTTGACAATGTCAAACCCAGTAAACAAAGTCACATTACAATAGAACGTAATGGAATAAAAAATTAAAACTAACAAACAAATGATTACATTACATATTCTTCACACCGAATAATGAACTTGTCAAACGGCAGGTTTTGTACACTTTTGAGCCAGTTTTCAGACATCTTGTTCTTGGGTCATTGGCGTTTTTTGAAAAAGAAACTTCTATTAAAAGAGGATTCTGTGCTTAATGTTCTATATCATGTCTTTGGTTGTGAAGTAGCAAGAAATAATGTTGAGTCTACTCACTCAGAAATGGAAATTAGGAAAGACAAAACTACAAAGGAAACAGCTTTTCAGCCTGGTGATAAGATTCTGTCGCTCTTGACAATGCTTCAAAATCCTCCTCAGGCTTATCATCATGATCCTTATAAAGCGAAGAAAGTGACTCATCAACACTCCTGTTAGGCGGAAAAAGAAAACACTGCCACATAAATGTGTTAAATGAATATATTGATAGATAGCACTGTAAATTATTCAGTCAACTTTGTTTAACCTCCCACACACATGATTTAAATCATGACGTTGACCTTGTTTTAGTGAATTTGGTTCAACTAATCTTCAAAATTCAAAAATATTTAAGAATCTGGACTTTCACATTAAAAGCCACATGAAAAGAATGAATTAAAGCAGCAAATATGTGAATATGAGCACTTGTTTCCGGCTGTTGCAACTCGAACAATCGAAATCTACCATGAAGTTAAAATTGTAGATTCTACACTTGTAATACGGTATCCTTATCCTCTCTGGCAAGAATGTTTTAAAAAAGTAATTGAATATTTGTTGGAGAAAGAATTTATTGAACGAAGCAAAAATAACTAGAGTTCACCGTTTATTCGTGTGCCGAAATCAAACAATACTTGTCATATATGCACTGGCTAAATAAAGGTAAACAGTGTCACCACACAGACTCTTTCCCAAAACCTAGAACTGATAACCATATTGACAAAATTGCAAATGCAAAACATGTCACCAACCGTATATATTAATTCTTGTAGATTCCATTTAAGGACAATACATTTCGGCCTTTGCAACTCCAGATAGATGCCATTTGGTATGAAAAGTTCTCCCACAACAATCCAGCGTTTAATGAACATGGTAACATCTGGTAGAAATGGCTGTGATACCTACAGCGACGACGACTTTATATACAGCGACACCTGGAATGATGACCTGGAAACTATCCGGACATTTTTTGTTTCAGTGAGTGAGGCAAATTTAACAATCAATTTAAGTAAAAGTGAGCTTTGCCGAGCTTGTGTTAAAGTGTTGGGACATATTATTGGACATAGTCAAGTGAAGCCGGTAGAAGTTAAGAATAAGCTAACTCTGGATTCCCATTTGCCTATCAGTACAAATCAAGAAGTGATTATTGGGTATGGCTAGATATTGTCAGAAATTTCTCCATAATTTCAGAGCTCCTGCCCAATCTGTTAAATATGAAGACCAAGGTATGTTGGTTTAACAAATTTCAGGAGCCGTTCGATAAATTCAAAGCCTGCTTGAAAGTCCGCCGGTTCTTTCAGCTCCAGATTTCAACCTCACATTTAAAATATCTGTTGATGCAAGTGCTGTAGGGATTGGTGGCGTATTATTTCAAGAAGATGAAAATGGTGGTGATCATCCAGTGTGCTATTTCTATAAAACAAATTAAATAATATCCGAATTAGTCCGCTATCTAGAATGAGTGTTTGGCTTTGATTTCTGCTTTACAATACTCCGAAGTGTATATTAATTCATTTCCTTCGATTACTGTATTTAGGGATCACAACCGCATTACTTTCATCAATAAAATGAGAAACAAAAATCAAAGTTTATTGTTTTAAGTGTACATTATCGACATTAAACACATCGACAAAAAGAAAATTGAATTGCAGTTGTGCTTCACATGTATATAGTTCTATACTGTTTTATTTTTTAAATACAGTTTGTACATCAATAAGACATTCCTTTGAATTTTAGTATCTTCACATGTGTGTTCGATTAATATGTAAAAGAAAGCCTAGTTGAATAAATCTTTTTTCTTAACGAGGGGAAGTGTTATGTAGATCCATATTTTTTAAATTTGGTTCATTGCTGTAAATTGAAATGATTATCTATAGTCAAATTTTGTATACGGGTGTAGATACGTTTTCGAGAATTTACGAGCAGATTGTTCAGTATCTACAAATAGATATGGTCACGTTACTAATAAAAATATGTTTACAAATTTTGCGGTCATTTCCCATGGGATAGGTCGGTCAGGTGGGTGGTTAAAAGGTTTAAACTATTTCCCACTGGATGGGTTTGGTTAATGAGTTCTTTTACGATATTATATAATTTCAGAATGTCACTTATCTAGTAGGAGGAAAATGTGTTGAAATAATGTCCTATAGGTGAACAATTATTACCTTCTTACTTCTTATGTTCTTGTTGCAACATAACGTCTTCACACTATTTAATGTTTAATGTGCTCAGATATTGTTTGAGTGGAAACATGTTTGGATTATTCATTGGAATTACAAAGTGCTCATTGGATTAAAATATTGTTCTGGAACGATTGTGAAATTATTCAAATTAGTTCAGTGCATTCGAGCAACTGAAATGTTTTCGGAACATTCGATTCTTTGGTGACTGGAATAGTTCTTGGGTTTAACGTCATTTTTCAGCACACAGTAGGCCATACATGTCGGCTGGTATAACTGGTGGAGGAAGAATCCAGAAAAAAATTACCGACCCTTGGGATGGACTTGAATGCAACTTTGCTATTATGATATATCAGGACTGTTGGCGAACCAATACAATCAAGGATCTGAAATTCATTCGGAACATTCGATTCTTTTTTTTTTTTTAAGTTAAACTTTTGAGGTTTATTTTGGATTTAATTCATGAACCTGTAAGTTCATCTTAAATTTTCATTTAATAGCTTTGATAATTAATTTTATTTGCAAGTTTCTCACACCCTGTTGGTTTTGCTTCTGTCTGTTTATGACCACAGAGTCGTAATGGTAAAACGCAAAACATGTTTTACTGGGGAGGGGGGGCGATAGACTTATATTATGTTAATGTCCGTAATAAATGCTCAAATTAGAATATAGAGTAAAAGGATTATGGTGTTGAATAAGCTTCTTCTTTATTCTAAATCAGCATAAAAAGTATCTGTTTTTCCTGTTCTAGCTGTCAGTGCCGAAACTAGACATAAGGGCGGAGCATGCTGAATTGGATGAATTCAATTATTTTTGTGGGTTTATTTGTTTTCCATTTGACTGTTGGGTTGAGCATGTTCTCAGTGAAGTTATTTGATCAAACATTGAGATCATATTGATTGTTGCGTTATTTGAAGCATTAGTATTTCGCTGCTACTAAAAGCATTTGCTCCGGCAAATTAATTTTTAGTATAAGATTATAGAACACCGTCTGGTTAGATAATGGGATATTCTTTGTGCGTATATCTACGAAGCTTTCTTTTATTATTACTTTGAATTCACTTTTGGTCTTACATAAGTATTATTTGCTGCATGTGTTCTGTTTGAGGTTAATAGCTGTCTCGTGTAAGATGACATACTTGGACAGTATTCTCTTGATTAAATTAGCACTAAGTGGTCATGAGGTGACAGGTACTTAAATATTAGACACGCTGTAACCATGTTATTTGTTTTGTTATTGACAGCTGTTTTAATGACGATTTCACATGCGGCAAATTATGTTGAAGACCAGATTGGAAATTTTGGGTACACCAATAATATACTCTACGATTCACATTGTGAGGTCTACTTATATGTTTAAATTGGAATCCATGAAATTTATATTACATTTGTTGTACTTTCACATGTGCTGTTGTTGTCAATTGCCATGATTTTAATTAAAGTATCATCTCCAATAAAATTAACACCTTATGCCTCGAGTTTCATAAATAGTCAAGAATAACAGCTTTTCCTACACTTGATCTGTATTTGTTTAGTATCTAATATTAGTACAAACAAGATGGACTCAGCTGGTTATGTTTTGTATACCAGTTTTATCCTTTGTGACTTAAAATTCATTCATAGTTTGCATATGTATTCAAAAGAGCATAAGCAGTGTTAAATTTATACTACATAATCAAATGGTATGTCTGTACTAATAAATTAAGTACATATTTCTAACAAACTTGTCGTTTCTTTTACTTTGAAATCACTTCAGTACATGGATTTACTACTAGTTGTTGAAAATGATTTGCCTGTCCATAGTATGTCTGTTACCTGTCCATATTATGTCTGTTACCTGTCCATAGTATGTCCGTTACCTGTCCATAGTATTGTCCATAGTATGTCTTTTACCTGTCCATAGTATGTCCGTTACCTGTCCATAGTATGTCCGTTACCTGTCCATAGTATGTCTGTTACCTGTCAATCGTTTTAAAATGGGTGCATCTGAATATGGAAATTGACAATGGAAAGAAAATTAAATTTGTCTTCAAAATCATTCTTGTTCTTTAGCTTGAACTTAAGTAAAACTGAAATTATGTTCAAGGATTTGAATATGCCTGGAATGGTGCAACGAATGGGCATAATACTGCACTGATGTCCATCTCTGTATCCAATGTTAATGTATGCATACAATCTGATCAGAGTTTAATGCCATTAACGTAACATTAACACGTTTAATATTATGGAATTTCTAAACTCCCACTCATGCTACATTTAGATTTGGTAACGTTCGTTTGGTTGTAAGCACGATCGCATGAAAATGTACATGTTTTTGAACATGATTGATATGTAGCTTAAATTTAACAATAAGGTTTGTTCTTCTTAAATATCGTAGTAAAGCATAACTTAACCTTTCTTGTATTCTCAATTTTCGCTTCCGTTATTCTGATCTTTACCCATTAGGTTGTCCCTAAATTAATTTAGAGTTATATGTATGTCATTTTGCGAACATACAAGTTTAAATACTGTTAATATTTTGGCTGCCTGCCAATAGATTCCTACCATTCTGACCAAAATTTGTAATTATATAAAGACGAATGTTTTAAACATGGCTCTCTCTGAATCAGGTGATTCAGGTTCAAACCCACGAATGTGGAAAATGGTTGTCTTCATTTTTTATGTGCTGTTTAACCTTGAATTGGAAAGGATACTTATGTTACTAATCAGACTTATATCTGTGTGAATGTACACAAACCACAGCAGAATGTACACGATATATCTCTGACATTATTGTGCGGGACATAAGAAATCTGCTGTCAGTATGTTATACATATTCCTAACCAGTACATTCTAGAACAAACAAGTAAATTTGCCTGCTCGGCGTGAATAACGAAAGTATTTTATCTCGCGGATGAAAAACAAGTATATTTCACTCGTAGCGTGATCACTTCTGAAATGTATGGCTTTTCCACGCACTTAACGATATCTATCTATTACTAACTTCGCAAGTATCCTCTCTCCTTTTTGATATAGTCCGTGGATTACTGGATTTCCTGAAGAAGAAAAAAAGATGATTTTAATAACTCACTGGAATGAAATAAAACAAATAAATGTTCACTACCCCTCAATAGCACTGATGACGTGATGACCAATACATTTTTCAATAGTTTCAAGCCGCTTTGTAGCTACCACACGTATGATTACCCGTATTCAAATTGAATAGTAGATACGATCATTGCTTAAGATCTTGTTTTGTTCACTGTGGATGTGATGTACATTGAACCCGGAAAAGAGATTTATGTTACTGATTATATTTTCTGTGCGACTGTACAAAAAAAAAAAACAACAACAAAAACAACAACAAAAAAACAAAAAACAAGCTGGACTTGAAAGGTAATTACCAGTCATTATCGCCATTATCGCGCGGGTTACATTAAGAAACCTGCTACTTCAGTCTGTGGTACATATTGCTAGCAATTCTTTGAGCATGACATTTTCTTGCGCAGAGCGATAATGAATGCACTTCACTTAAGTATTTTCATCTACCCATTATTCACTCGTTTCAAGCAAATGTCAATATTGGAAATGGGAGAGGGAAAAAATAATTTATTTATTCATGGTTCCTAAATATATTATGATTACACGTCGTCTGCAGGAGTTATACATTTATTATGTCTTAAAGTAATAGTGCAGCTTTTGTCTTCCATCTACACGGCTCCCTATGACACATAAAATATTGTTTAACATAAAAACGTTTGCAAATCGAAGGCAGACCTTGTAATGCAGTTTTAAAAAGCATTTATTGATGATTCTGATCACAAAATATAATTTTATTTTCCTGTTTTGTTTGGTATGGCAACAGAAACTGTATAAACCCTGTCCCTTTAATGCTGGATTAGATTTAATATATGTGATGATCCGGTGGCGTAAAGGATGTTTTGACTGGTACAGTTAAGTTAGTGCGGAAAAAAATGTGTTTTCGTTTAAAATAAGCTTACTGTTTCAAACATGAATATCCCAGCTTGACAATAGGAATTATAATTTATTTTGATGAATTCCTATATAAATATTTGCTACATTTACACCACAGTATTTTGTCATTCTGTCACCCAACTGATGCTGTGATATATGTCGCCCTAATAATGGTTACGCGTGTATTTGTGTGTGTGTGTGTGTGTGTGTGTTTGTGTGTGCATGTATGTATGTGTGTGTGTGTGTGTGTTTATGTACTGTATAGTAATCTCGTATGTGCGTGCGTGCGTGCGTGCGTGTGTGTGTGTGTGTGTGTGTGACTTCACTCACCTTAGCATTATCACTAGATGTCTTTACTTACGATGTGTCATCATTAACATAGACAGATATTAAACTCATTAACCATAAGTGTTAGCTGAGCAAATGAAACATTTTCCACTTTGTTCTATCACAAACGGTTGCACGATGTGATAAGCAAACTGGAGTATTTCACATTTACATTCTGTAAAGCCCCGATGCCATCGTTTGTCATAAATTTCACCATTCTTTCAATCTAACTGAAGTTTGGAAGAAGAGAAATGATTATTTAAAACAAGCTATCTGATATAATCTTTTCTTTGAAGCAGTCAAGATGTAAGTTTTAAACGACGTTCAAATGTTCAGGTTAGAATTAAGAGATGCCACCTCTTAATTTGGTCAATTAAGTCGCTTGTAATTTCGATCTTTTTCGGGAGTGCATCAAAAGTAGTGATGTGATACAGCCACCAATTCTGTTAGTGACTAATTTAATAAAAAAAACAATCCTCGCATTTGGCGCATAATTCGAGAGAGATTGAAGAGAGGCTTCTTTACGAAGAAAAAGGGTACACGATATAAAAGTAAGACTTGTGTGAATATTGGTGATCAAACTAGTGCTGAAGACAATCCGACAAAGCGTTGCGTTGGCTTTTTATGTTTACACTTGTGACGTCATCAAATCCTGCGTGCCAGCTTTCTAATGAAATTGGTCGACCCACAGATGTCGCCAATCAGGATCGGATTAATTGGTACACATGTAGAAAATCGCAGGGTATCACAGTTCGAGGGAGAAATTGCATGGCCCATAATGGACGAAACGTTGATATTCTCCGGTTTTAATGGAACCCAACAATGTTCAGCACCAATATCTCTCAAGATTCAGTATTTTCAGGTGATTTGGCATATATGACTTTTTGCATATAACAGCGGCATTGGGGCTTTAACTGACATACTTAATATGAATGCTGAAATGTATTTTTAATGTAATGTGTTATGGTTATAGATGCTTTAATGGTGTATGTGTGAGTGTGTGTTCAAAACATATTTGGATTGCGTTCCATTCTAGTATCTGTTTCTGTGATGCTGAATCTTCTGTCATTCACTTCTAATTAAATGTTATGTATATATATTGTAGACACCCATCCATATACTGAAGGCTGATATAGACATCTCAGAATGGACCGCCCTCCCAGAAATGATCCAAACTGGCGCCTTAAACAAGTCCGACAATTGTCAGTTGAATTTCATTTACATATAGCCCCACCTTCACAAAAGGATGTGCCCAGAGATTATTATTTGTTTGCTCTCAATGTTCTCAGGACCTGTACACCCTTGGCTTTAGAATATTCTGGACTACTCCTAATTATTGGTGTGTTTTTCAGTCCAAATGTAGACAAAAAAGGCTCTCAAACTGCCAGGAAGTAAATTTTGTTCGAGTTACATAGCACTAGTCAGGCGTATGAAGAAAAGAATGACCGCTATTCAGAAATGAGAAATGCTTAAAGAACGGTAATGCTAAATAGTAGTGTTCTTAATTGACATATTCCAGAACAGACATAATCACACCTACATATTAATAAGTGTTTTCTGTAAAAAATTAATTGTTTGTTTGAAAATTGTATTTCTTTTGTGAGATATGATACCGGCTGCTTTTGAAAATTTCACGCATTTTGGATGAAAAATAATGAACTTATTACACATGGAATTTATATATGTTTTAGAAACAGACTATGTGTCTAACCTTTTGTGCAGCAGACTTGCTTTTAGTTAGATCAACATTACACAACATGTGTGACTGTATAATTGGTCACGTGACTGTATAATTGGTCACACATTTCATTAGTCAAGACTGCCTAGCAACCAGCATTTTTGCATGAACAGCAATTGAGTGACGTTTTATTATATTGTTTATCTGATATTGGTTCATAAAATGGTTCATGGATATTTGCACGACAAGTTTATCGGTAGTTTCAGATGACATTATTTATAACATTACGTTTAAGCAAAATAACATTAAATTGTACTTTATTTACTTTTGAACAAATAATAATTCCAAAACAGAAGGTTAACATAGAATGCATTTATAATTAAAACTTACTGCATATCCCGTGTATACTATGGATCATGTACTAACCATGTTTTGTTTCATTATACACAAAAGTGGTTAACTAATGAAATATGTAAGGACTGTACATCTCTCTACGAGATGCTTTGTCGAATGCGTAGTGCAGACGACGGAAAAATGAACATGCAGCAGAAAATGCAAAATAGATGAATTTAAGAATTTGTTTAAAATAAACAGCAACAATCAAACCTCTATGTCTGTCTGTCTGTCTCTCTCACACACAAATACACACACACACATACAAGCGTTACCTACATTAGGAGGACCTTGTAAATCCACACACATTAGGAGGTTCACCTCAAGGAAAGCATTTATACGCTTTCTTTATAGAGGATTTTGTTTGATTTTAAACAAAAACATATCTCAGGGTCTAGATGTTCTGAAAAACTACATTTTCCCATGTATACTATGGACCGTGCTCTAATCATGTTTTGTTTCATTATACATAAAAGTGGTAACTAATGAAATATGTAACGACTGTACATCTCTCTACGAGATGCTTTGTCGAATGCGTAGTGCAGACGACGGGAAAATGAACAAGCAGCAGAAAATGCAAAATAGATGAATTTTAAGAATTTGTTTAAAATAAACAGCAACAACCAAACCTCTCTGTCTGTCTGTCTGTCTCTCTCTCACACACACACGCACACACACACATATTTAAAGGGAAGAAATTCAGCTTTAAATTATTTCCCTGGATGTAAGGAGTCTTACTTCGTATGTGCAATTAGGATGATCAGATTGCCCAATAGTAGTCATTGAGATATTAAGAACGAGTCTTGAAAAAAGTTCATAAGACTTCGTACACATTAGTATTCTTTATTTTCAGAGTACTCCCATAATCCCGAAACATATACGTGTTCATCTTTTTGCACATACTTTCAGATGTTTTTTATATTTTATATAGATAATAAAATATTAGCAGTACTGGTTGTTTAACTCTATGGTCTTAAAAGAAGTAACATAAAAGGCGAGAACCAGCGTGTTTTAAAATTCAACACAAAAAAAAAAATATTTCCAGGAAGACAAAGTGAAAGTTTAAAAGAACTTACAGTATTGTGAATTAAATCCGAAATATTCTTAAAATTCCATAACAAGTCCAATTGTATAAAGTTCCAATGGTATTCCAGTTATATCCAAAATAAATTCCAATATTGAATGTGCTGATGTACCAGTAGTCTCGAAGGTTCTAATGTGTCAATGGCCTGGAATGTGGCCATGTGTTAACAGTATATGTGATATATCACAGTAATATAATAAAAAGTGTCCTTGACTGAATTCACTTTAGTTCTAAATTAATAATTTAATCCAAGAAGTATTATTGATCACTTTGTAAATCCAGTGAAAAATTTAAATCAATAAATCCACTCAAATTAAAAACTAAACACAGCAATAAGACTGGTTCCACTTTGAATGTTAAGGTAGGAATTAGCAATTTTTCAAGCAAGCATCATTGATATAAAAAGCTAGGACACAATAATTGAGCCAGGATGTAGGTCAGTTTCCTCTCTAAAACATTCAAAGTTGTCAACAAGTTTAGGAATTTAAAGTGAAAAACTGCTGTCCTAGATTTAGTTGCAGTTAAACATTTTTACCTGCAATAATAATGACTTGAATATTTAATCTAAAATGGCAGATAAATATTAGGTCTGTATTATTTGTTTAAAAAATAAATACCACTAGTCAAGTAGATCATCACTTGATTTTGGACTAGGTCAATTACAAAAAGCAAAGATTACATGACATATAATCATTGAGAAAAGCCAACAAACAATGCAAATTACATATACATAGCACTGTAATGACGAAATCATAAGATACTGATTAATTTAAACATAGTAAAATAAGGATTGTAGCACAGATTAATGTGTGTTCCATTAATCTTAATTTATTTTCCTTTCCATCCATTTACATGAATATTCGTGCATTATCACGTGAATAGATTTATGCAGCTTTATATTTTTTGTATTCCACCTGAGTATTGATTGTAATATTTCTGTCAACGTGGGTTATATTGCCACTACTGTAAAACAATGGCCCAAAACAAAATAACTTATATGATCCATGACTGATGTGCTAAGTTAGATACTACTATTACTTTTACATCAGGATTTTGACACTGTGATTGTCTTTGTCAAAATCTTGTCTGTTTGAGCCAATGTCACAGCCCTGTCTGTTGGAGTCATTGTCAAAACCTTTTCTGTTGGAGAGTGATTGTCCCATTCTTGTCTGTTGGAGTCATTGTCAAAACCTTGTCTGTTGGAGTCATTGTCACAACCTTTTTTGTTGGAGTCACTGTCAAAATTTTGTCTAATGGAGAGTTATTGTCACAGCCTTGTCTGTTGGAGAGTCATTGTCACAACCTTGTATGTTGGAGTCATTGTCACAGCCTTGTCTGTTGGAGTCATTGTCAAAACCTTGTCTGTTGAAGTCATTGTCAAATCCTTGTCTGTTGGAGTCATTGTTATTACCTTGTCTGTTGGAGTCATTGTCACTACCTTGTCTGTTGGAGTCCTTCTCACAACCTTGTCCGTTAGAGTCATCGTCACAACCTTGTCCGTTACAGTTATTATCACAACCTTGTCCGTTATAGTTATTGTCACAACCTTCCCCGTTAGACGGAGAATCAGTGTCATAACCTTGTCCATTAGACGGAGAATCAGTGTCACAAGCTTGTCCGTTAGAGTCATCGCCACAACCTTGTCCGTTTGAGCCATCATCACAACCTTGTCCGTTAGGCGGAGAGTATATAGACTGCGAAGGAAAGCATTCCAAGATCTTCAAACAGGGTCCCTGACAGTATCCTAAGACAAATGAAATAGTACTGATCTGTTATGTATAAATGTCTTTATCGAACCCCAGACTTTGCTTAAAAATAATTGACACATGGATTAAGATATAGGTCTATTTCTTGGCAAAAGTCTGGAACTCTCTTTGTTGTCGATCATAGCAGAAACGAGATTAGTATCAGTGACATGTATGCATTTGTTTCTTGTAGTTCGTGTTATATTTATTTTTCACGCTTGAAAATAAAGCAGTTGATATCGTGTACGTTTTTTGTTGTTGCTTGAAATAAGCAACGATTTCTGCACTCTTTATTTTATGTATAGCCAACGAAATGTTTTACAGTTTATTGTAATCAAGTTTGTATGGTGTTTTATTTGCGGTAATCCACAAAATTCAACTTCTTCGTGGTGGCACTTCAGACTGTCAAAAGTCAATAAGGTGTTAAAGACTATTTGCGTGATTTCAGAAGTCTGCATTCAGGTTTCATAGTACCTCTCTGATCAATTTCTAGAGCTTGCTTACAACACTCCTATTCTTTCTGTATTGAGGTTTAGTTTTATTACCAGTCCCTGCTGACTGTCCCTCGCTTTTACCAGTGGCAACTTCTTTCTTGATTTTAGTGTGTTGAAGTTATTTACTTTGTTAGGACGTTTATTTGCTCCACATGTCAAATGTTGGGTACCGACAGTAAGGGCACTGTTTAGACATACTAGCTGCCTATTTAACTTAGGGAAAAACTAGTAAATAGTTATCATTGTTAGTCAGTGATAGTCATTTCTGTTACTTTATTCAGAGTTAGTCACTTTCGGTTACTTAAGTGAAAATAAATTAGCTCATCATATGTAATGTACTGTGGACCCTTTTTCAAAAATGAATGTCAGTTGTGAACAAGCAGTTTTTTCTCATACATGAATGGCAGATGTGAACAAGCAGTTTTATCTAACAAATTCTTGTGTGAAATCATAAGTTGCTCGTAATGAGCAAATATTTTCATAGGGATTTGAGAAAGACAAGATGAGAGGATGAGATTTACAAATTGTGCAAACAAGAAAATTGCTGAATGGAAATGTAAAATTAAAATGTCAGAAAGAAGTTAGTATCGTTAATTGTAAAGGTGACAGAAACTAGAGCTTTAATCAGCGCAGTTTTACTGAATGTAGATTTAACAAATATCCGCAATAAGTTCATATCTGAAACACTTTGGTAATACTGCTGAAAGTTGTAGGAGTTAGAAATCAAACTTCGGCAAGTTCGAACGCAAACGTTTTGAAAATATCTTCTCAGAATACTTCAGAAGTCTTTTTACCAACGATAACTAAGGTTGACAGTTGGATGAGTTGTTATGACAACATAAATGAAATGTGTACGTGTTCATTCACAAAAATCAAGGCATGTTTCGTCCTTGGGTTTGTTACGATTCTAAGGTCTTAAAATAAGTAACAAAAAAGAGCGAACACCAACAAGGTTTGTATAATTAAAGATCTAATTTATTTTCATAAAATACAAACTGAAAAACTAAAAATAACGTACGGTATGGTGAATGAAATCCTGAAGTCCTAAATAGTTCATCAAGTCCACAAGTATCGAGTAATACGAATACGTTCCTATGGTATTCCGAATGATGTCCTCTAATATGCTAATGTTTAAAAACTACAGAAGCATCACTATAATAATAATAATCCCAAATTGTCTATAAATGAATTCACTGTATTCTGATACAGCTATCAATCCAAATGTTCTTAAATTGATCCACCGTAATTCTGTCGCAGTTATTGTTCCATTCAGTCTGATATAGTTTCAATACTGTAATTCAATGAAAGGTTAAATTAAACAAATTCCTCTCAATATAAACGAATAACATCCAAAACTGGTGGTACTACAAATAATGCCTAATTCTACGTACACATTCTCGTTCATAGAACAGAACAGATCAAAACTTGTATTAATAAATATCAGGCCACACATAGGTGGCATATGAGAAACCACAACTGCTACAATATTGTAAGGCGACCAGCAGCAGAGAGGGTGAACAGACCAAATTACCCGAGCAAAACCCTTGTGTTAGACCAAAAAATATCCGTGCTCGTTCATATAGGTCATACCACGTCTACGATTATTGTTTGTCCCAAACAAGATTGTAGACGAACCCTCTCTGCTGCTATTCATGTTGCAAAAGAAATTTTTACCACCATATCAAGTTTGATGAATATTTCTCAACGCGTTCTCCTCATCTGTTTCATCTTTATTTGTTCTATGTTTCAAGTAATATTCAAGTTCTGATGGTGGTTTTGGATTTATGTTCTTTCTTTTTCTGTAATAGTTCATCAAACTTCTGTATCGATCTCCACCGCAATTTTTGCAAATCTGATATAATCCTCTAACGCCGTTGTTACATCCAACACAACTTCGTGGACCAGCATGAGGATTTTTCTTTAAAATATAATTATGTTTTTTACAATATTCTCCACGACACCTTTTGTTGCATTTATTTGTTGTTCCTTGAATTAACCACGCACAGTTGTTCATTATATGAATGATATCTGTTTAATTAAATTTACACCCTCTCTGCTGATATCAATTAAAAATTGTTATATTAAAAATAATGGTATATCCAGAATCTCATACTGCAAGAATGGCACGAGAACGATTAGAAGCAATTAAAAAATTTCTTCCTGTCAGAGACTCATTTAGAAAAAATCTACAAGCGCAGCAAGAAGCACACGTTGAGTACGAAGAAGAAACTAAAAAACTGTTTAAACCCGTCACTGCAGCTACTGAAAAGGTTACAGCTGTCATCAAAGAAGATCTTCTTCCGGTATCAAAACAAACAGCAGAACAAACTGAAAAAATAGCAAGAAGAACTAAACAGACAAAGAAGATTTTACGAGATCTTCCACCTGGCATAGCCAGGGAAATAGCTGCGGCTCAACCTCCACCTGTTGGTGAGGAAATACTTGAAGGTATTGGAAAACTTCGTACTGAAGTCGCCGACGTGAGAAAAGAACATGCACCTGAACCCGAACTAGTAGACAAAAACGTAGAATTGATTGCAAAATTTAGGAAGGGGGTTGTTGAAGAAATTAGAAATACTAAAGAAGAACAATTACCCGAAGCAATATTAAATAGTATATTTAATAAATCTAGTATTTTAAAACCCCATTATGAAAAAGTAAATGATGATAATCTTATTAAATATATATATCGCGTATATTACAACAGAAAACAAGCTAGAGGTCAAAAATATGAAATTATTAATGAAGAAGTAAAAAGACTTTATAGAGAGAGACTGAAACAACAAGAACAACTCGCCCAGCAGAAACTTCCTCCACCTTTACAACAAATAGAACAACAGCAATTGATGTTGAAACCATCTAGAGAGAAAAGGAAGCAGATGGCAAAGGAAATGAAGCAAAAAGCAGAAGAAAAATGGAAACAAGAAGAAGAAATATTTAGAGATATAGAAACTAAACAACAGGAGAAATTACGTTCACTGGGTAAAGAAAGAGATCCTGACGATGATCCTCCAAGCGCTGTAGGAAGTGGGTTCCTGACTACATCAGAAGGAAATAATTTTATTTGTCCTGATAATATCCTCAATGACTTGTCACGGTTAGAAGTTCTCATAGGAGGAAAACGTGCCGGAAATAATTCACCAGAAATAATTAATGAAGCAGCTGATATTTGTCGGCGATTATTTCAAGGTGGTATCATGGATATCGGAGTTTACCGAGAACTTATCGATGAACTTGTTGATGACTAGTTGTTAAATAAATGGTAAATTAAAAAAGATGATCATACATAATAATCATCGTAAACCTGTACAGGTCAGAGCGGTGAACTCACGATTACCAATCTACAGAGCTACTTACGGAGATGGACTTGGTGATGTTGTGCGGGGATTATTCACAAGGATAGTTCCAAAAGCAGCACCCGTTGCAAAACAAATATCGATGAAAGCTATCGATATTGTTCGTGAAAAAGCTCCTAAAGCAATTGTCAATGTTGCTGATAAGGCGTTTTCGGCAATCAAAGAAAGACTAGCACGATTATTGCGACGAAAACAACAACCACCAGTGAAACTGGCAAGTACTGAAATTATGCCCGCAGACGTAAGTAAAATAATAAATCAGGCTGCAAATCAAAAACTAGCGGAATTATCTGAAGAGGCAGAAAGAAATATAACATCAAATTTGATAGATCAAAGACTCAGTGAATCAGGAAATACTATTTCAAGCATGATATCAGGAAGTGGAGTGTCCAAACACGGTTTTCGTGTTAGACGAAAATAATTATAATAAAATGTTTAAACGTGAATCCGATGAAGCATTTGATATGGAGGCACCTGTCCTTAAAGATGAATCGGTACGTGATTATCAGTTTTATTCTTACGAGGCACGAATACCAGATCAACGTGGAAGAATTGAACTACAAGTTCATGATACAAGTAGATACTTTTTACCCGCTGAGGCTTTTCTTGAGGTAGAAGGTACAATTATAAAAACGGATGATACTAATTAAGGAGGTGCAGTAAAAGTTGGTTTCGTCAACAATGGGATTATGGCGTTGTTTGATAGCGCCACTTATATGATCGATGGAACAAATATTGAATCGATTCAGAAAGATGTAGACGTTGCTACAACAATAATAGGATTAGCAAGATATTCTGATGATTATACAAGATCAGCAGGTCCTACAATGATGTTTGTGAAAGATAACTCCAATAACCCTGAAAGCGATCCGTATAATATAAGACGACCAAGAAATTTTGCCAATAACGCTGATGCTGATGTGGCCCCAGTGGTTCATGGTTCTAGCGAAAATTTCAACTTGGGATTTGCAGCACGTAGAAGTATGTTGATAGGAGACAATAGAAGATTTTCATGTGCAATTCCACTATCGCATATTTTTGGATTTTGTAGAAATTTTAGAAAGGTTATTTTTGGAGCTAGACACACGGTTGTTCTTGTGCGAAAAGGTGATGATAACGATGCTCTGTGGAGACCTATTGGTGATGCTGGTAAAGTAATATTGTCTAAACTTTCACTATGGATGCCGGTAATGACTCCAACGATCGCAGTAGAACAAAAATTAATTTCTTTCATGGACACTGGTGGTAAATCCCTATTGTCATGGTTAACAACAAGCACAGATAGTATGCAAACTAACGTTAACGGTCAGTTTACATGGCATATAGCATCACAACAGGGTGTTTCTGCACCGCGACATATTTTTGTTGCGTTTCAGGAAACTAATCGATTAGGCTCACAAGTTCACTCTCATATGATATTTGATAAACTAGGTATCACAGATATTTCTTTACGGATAAACGGACAACAATAACCAACAGAAAATATACAACTAAATTATGAACAGAATCGTATAGGACGTGCATATCATCGTTTAATGTCATTCATGGGACGTGATCAAAATGTTGATACTGGATTGCAAATATCACAATATGATTTCGGGGCCCCGAGTGGCCGAGTGGTCTAAAGCGCTCTTCGTTACGGATCACTGCCATCTCACCTCTGTCTGCGGCGGTTCGAGTCTAAGATTCAGCCAATGTGGGCATGTGAGAAAGCTTGCCAGTAGCTTCTCGTGGGTCGGTGGTTCTTTCCGGGGTTTTCCTGGTTCTTCCTCCACCATTAATACTGGCCGCCATGTATAGCCTATCGTGCTGAAAAATGGCGTTAAACCCCACAACAACAACAACAATATGATTTCAGAACTTTGTATCCGATTTATTATTTTTCACTGGAACATCTTGATCTATCAAAACAATCTGTCGTTGATGTACATCTTAAAGCAACATTGAATACAGGTGGTGCTAATTATAGAGCAATCGCGGTCATACTCAGCGATAAAGCCATGTTACTTGAAGGTGGCAGTGGTCGAATGAGAGTCGTTGATGCACCAGTGGAAAATCTTTAATTATTCTGAAAAATATTATTCATATAAAAATGTCGTATAGTCATGTTAATGTTACTCTGACCCCCGGTCAGGTCAAAAAGCTTCAGTCAAAACCCACCAGCAAATGCGGAACTAAAATATCACTAAAACGAGATCAGATGGGTGGTGGTCCAAACAAATTATCGTTGACAAATAATCAGATTAAACATTTCAATAAAGCCCTAGAATCAAAAACTGGAGTTCAATTACGTCTTTCTCCGAGCGCCATCAAAGACATGGTTAAAACGGGTGGTATATTTCCACTTCTTGCGGCTATTCCAGCGTTAATAGCTGCTGCCGCTCCAGCCGTAGCAAAAGCAGCCGCGTTAGGTGCTGTTGGAACAGCTGCTGAAATGGCTCTAAAGAAAGCAACTGGTGGACGATATAGCAAAAAAAAGGGACGCGGTCTAAGATTACCGGGATCTCGCTGGGGAAGCGGTCTGAGGCTCCCACGTTAGATGTTTCAGCATCAAATTTTGATTTACTTGATGCTGCTAAACGATTAAAAATAAAAGCCTTTAGAGGTGTTTTATGCGAGATCAATTACCAAAACAACCAAACAAACTCGAAACAGGTATTATTAATCTAGACTCGACTTCAGGACCCGGTACTCTTTGGGTATCATACGCGGTTGATCCACGTGGAATTGTTTATTTCGATTCATACGGGTTAGCTCCACCTGCTGAATTTATCAAGTATGTCGCACCACTTCACGCGCAAGTTTGGTATTCAACGCTACCCACACAAACAATGACAGATCCGCCAATATGCGGCCGTGAAGTAATTAATATACTCGACGCTATATCAAAATCATCCAAACCGCCACATAAAGTTGTGCATGATTATACAAGCAACCGATTCGTTGCGCGTAAAGCGTTTTAAATAGATCTTGGATCCGAAGGATCTTATATAATGGTTGATATTTACGGAAGAAGATCTTCCCGCGTTAAGAGAAAATCCGGCGATGTCGATCTGTCGAAGTATGCGACTAAAGATGAACTTGCTGATATCATGAGCCTGGCTGGAGTTGACCCAGATGAGGTCGTTATTTTTCAAGATCGATATGGTAAACTAAAAACGAGCAATATCAGATGGAATGATATAGTTCGACGAGTACTTGGTGCAGCTACAGATAATATTCCTGTGTTTACTGACGGTGGTAGAATCAGAGATTTAAGTGTATCGTTTACAACCATCAGAGATGAAATTGCAAGAAGCGTTGCTAATCGCGTGAAAAATACCGGTGACACAATGACGGGTGAACTCAGCATGAACGGAAATAAAATAGTAGTTTTAAGAGATCCAACATCCGACGAAGATGCAGCAACAAAAAAATACGTCGACAACGTAGATAGTAAATTATCCACGTTGCGGGTCGAGTATGAATTTCACGTGGGCGCTTTTGGAAGATTTCGCAGAAACCATCAAAGAACCACGGAAGAATTCTTCGGCATTCCGCACTCCGTTGACATGAAACTTTCTGATATCAAGACGAACATCGACACGATCAAACAAACACAGCAAAACATCGTAGCGGGGATTCCTGATATCGTTAATAAAACCAATTTGATTAAAATTTCAGCCGGAATAACTCCTGGGCATATCACAAACATCGTATGCACTGTATCATCGGGATTCGCAACATGGTCGCAGCAAAATAAAACCATCAAATATACCGCAACAGTCACTGGCGTGTGCAGGTTGTCTGTGTTCAGTGGTGCGCGATTTGAGATATTTACAACGTATCCATGGCGTCATTCAACGGATAGGTTTTCCGGGGTTGTATCTGTTATATTAAATAGCGGAACCGAAGAAATATTTATCCTGGAAGCAGATGATAAGAAATTAACCGCAACATCTTACTGGTGGTGTTTGGAATTTGTATCGAAACACCTCAATTGGTTACTGCATAAAAATATATGGACTGTGCACAATACAGATACAATCAAGCGCGTGAATGGCAGGCGGCGCTAAAAGATCGAGTCGAACAATATACAGTAAAAGTACAAAAATATCGACGACGATTAGTTATCGTTGATGTGATTGTTTATTCAGTATCCGCTGTTGTTGCTGGAACCGGTGTGATATTATCAGCGGTGACAATGATGGCACCAGCAGCCGTAACTATTTGTATTTCAGCAGCAACAACGATTGCAGGTGTGCTTAATATCATCACAAAAAAATATGTACTTGCATGAATGAAAAATTATCCGATTACATGATAAGATTACATACAGCGACGGTCGCATACTCTAAGTTATCTTCGTTGTTATCAGCGAGTCTCAGTGATGGAATTATATCTGATGTCGAGTTTTCAATGATGACTAAAATATACGACGAAGGTATCGGTATTAAAGACAGAAATACTAATAATGACAGAATTACTCTAGCAGATCGTGACTAACACAACTCCGCCAAAGATAACGATGATCTCGGTAAGTTCAACTAATCCTGAATTTAGTATTAACTTTCCTACTGCAATTCCAGTAAAAGAAATAGCATTAGCTCAATTACGGGTATATTACAGCTGGCCAAATATCAGATCAAAATCATTTAATGGTACACCAGCAAATAATTTGCTTGTATTTGCTAAAAGAACAAACCAGATGGTACTCCTGACTGGATAGATGTTGGAATACCCACTGGTAGTTATGAGATCGAACAAATCAATGAGGAATTTCAACGTAGAATAAAATCAATAACCGGAAAAGAAGCAAAAATATCAATTAACGTTCATGAGCCGACGCTGTCCTCGACGGTTGAGATACATTCTCCTGATTATGCCGTTGATATCTATCAATCCACGATAAGATCCGTACTAGGTTGGCCAGATGTTCCCCCCCGTGTATGAAGGACCACCAGAACCGAAAAAATCTGATTTTACGTCAACAAGTAGCTCTCGTCACGAAGTTACAATGAGAGATCTTTGGTGGTGGTGGCGTGGACCTCGAACTTGGGATGATAGTTTGGATGATTTAATTGGTTATGGTGGTGACATATTTTCAGCTTTACCAGAAGATAAAAGCCCTGGCCATATTCATGAACACGAAATTGAAAGAACTATTGACGTTTCCAATCTTGATCATAAAGATCAACTAAATAAACTACGTGAACGTCTCACTGAGTATCTTTTCGATATAACATCTCACGAGACACGAGGGGAAATTATCAAACAAATAGAAATTCTGAATTATATCGCAGAAGCTATGGAACGCACTCATAACAAAATTATAGACATAATTTTAAAATCATCTCCTGCTCCAAAAAAGTTTTTAATTGATAAATATAAAATCAAGGAATCTGATATACCGACGTTCAAATTTCCCGATTATGACCCGGACGCTCGGAGAAAATCTGTCAATGATGTCATTGATGAATATTTTCCTAAAATACTCGAGGCATGGAAAAAACTAACACCACCTCCAACTGTTCTCAGACATAATAATGATCGACATGGCGGCTGCAGGCACGTTTCTCCCGGAATTGTTAATATAACCAGCACGATTGTGGTCAATCTGGTTTGTGATGTAGTCGATGGCAGCTATCAAATAGACCTCGGAAAATCAAATCAGGCTCAACAAGGATATATTTTATATACATTTACACCACAAGTTCCCCCTGGAAGTTTAATCGTGCAAGAACCAACTAATCCTGTGTATCTGCGGTGTCACAATAATATGTTAACACGAATAAATTTTAAGCTCACAGACCACCTTAATCGCTTAATTGACATGCGTGGAGAAGAGCTTGTGATAAATCTGTATGTGAAATCTTAATTAATCCAGTAAATGTTATATAATGTACCAGCACGTGATTGTTTTTTATACACTTCAAAAACGCAATCAGAACAGTGTTTTCAAAACACAGAGCAATTTAGTTATTGATGAATATGGAAGCGAGAACAGTTAGATGAACTCCGCCGAGATCATCTGTAGAGAGATCAGATTCTAAATTATACACACTCCTGTATTATACTCGACCAACTTAAAAAAATAATATTTCAGAATAAATAAATATAATCACAGATGGGATAAATTAATCAATTTTGTACAATCTGATGGGGTGTTAGGTACTGAAAATTACACAAATCAATCAGTGTGCTAATTCTGATGGGGTAATTGGTACTGAAAATTATACAAATTAATCAGTTTTCCAAAAAATACTACAAAAAATATTGTATTATTATTCTGAAATATTTTATTTTTTTATGAATCAATCTGATGGGGTGGTTGCTACTCAAAAGTATACAAATTAATTAGTGTGCTAATTCTGATGGGGTGATTCCCACTTAAAAGTATACAACTCAATCAGTTTGCTAATTCTGATGGGGTGGTTGGTACTTAAAAGTATAGAAATCAATCAGTTTTCTAAAACATATTTTATTATTATTCTGAAATATTTTTTTTTTTTTATGTAAATTAATTCTGATGTGATAAACAGTGAGGGAAATTATACTACTACTCAGTTGTTACCCGCTGACATAATTTTTCTTAAGTATCTTATGCGGGTACTGATTGTTTTTTTTGTTTCATATTCGCTGCATAATTCCGACCTGATCTTTTCTATTGCAACAGAAAGAGGAATAAATTCATTTACTTGATCATCGTTCACCATAGCCAGTGACTGAAACATAGCTGCCTGAATCCGCTTTATGAACTTATATTGAGATGATAGAACATACTTATTTTCATATTTAAGTTCTTTTAACGTTTCAAAATCAGATATTATTTTTTCATGATTTAGTTCATCAGATATATTAATTCCGTTTTCTTCTAGTTTTTTAATAGCAGAAATAATGTCTTTGATATTTTCATGGTTCATTATATAATATGTAAATCTTTAAAATTTTTTTTATCCCTGAACCCCCTATCGAGTCTTTAGCGAGTTCAAGGTACAGGTACACGAAACACTACCCCGCTATGAGAACCCCTAACCCGTCAAACAACGGTCTAGAGGCCCAAGAGGGTGTGTTTGGTGAAGATATACAATGAAATGGATATGTACAATGAAATGGGTATGTACAATAAAATGGATATATATACAATGAAATGGATATATATAATGAATGAATGACGGCACAAACATATATTATGAAACGAGTTTTTTAGCAAGTTCATTAAGTATTAATGAAATGGGTATGTACAATGAATGAAGGACATTACAAACATTATGAAACGAGTTTTTTAGCAAGTTCATTAAGTATGAAATGAAATATATACAATGAATAATTGAATAAAGAACGGCACAAACATATACGCTCAGCAAAAACCCACCCACAATAATCAAGCCCGTGGGTGATACGAAAATATGTATCAACCACCGCTTGATACGTGGTTGAGTTTTGCTGAGCGGGGGGATCTGGCGGAGCCCCCAATTATTATAAAAATCGCAATTATGTGCAAACCACCGACATGTTGTCAGCCATGGGGATTCGATCCTGGAACGCGAGCGTCACAGTCCAATACGATACCGATTGAGCTATCAAATCTTGTTACAGACATATGCTTCTGCTTCGGACGTTAATGTATAGCTAATAATCATTGAAAAGGAACTAATTTCGAATAATACAATTCTGAATTAAAAAAATACGTTTATATGATATATTTTCACCAAACAAAGCTAAATTAAGGAATTTCCTATTTACTATACCACGCCATGTATGATAGAACATCCGGTCTAGATCATCTAATAGCTAGACTGGTCAAAGGGAGTTTACTTGATAAATAAATAATCACACATACATACACAATCTCGCATTATATTTCTGCACTGAAGAAGGAAAATGCACTGATTTTTAATTCCAAACACTATCGTGGACCTATGAGTCAGTACATTGCCACACGATACAGACTAGACGCTGGATTTTGCACTCAGTAGGCTGGAATATACATGTCGGTTTTCTGTAGGTTAGATGTAATGATGACCTTGAGAAAGGCAGATAGCTTCCATTTCCTCAGCATAATATAGCCAGTTATGTGTTAAAGATGCTGTCAAAACCAACAAAACAAAACAAACCAGTATGGTCAGTAGGGAGAATAACCTGTCTGTGTCTATGTGTGTTCAACTTGCTCCACTAGGCATCACAGACCTTGGATGTTGTGTATGATTATGACCATAAATTACCTTAGTCTCGTGAGTCAAAAAATAAGTAGTATAATAATGACAATTTCTGACCCCCCCAAAAAATAAATATAATTCGAGGTGGTGATGATAGTTAACAGTAATGAAAGGTGATTTTCTGCTTATATTTTTTGGAGAAAGCAGATCTGGTTATATTTTCTGCTACTTTTTGCACTGAATATGAGTGAATATCAAAGTATTTCGCAGCTGAATGCATCGAACGAAATATAATTACTTCGCCAGTTTCTGTGTTTGTGGAATTTACCGCCCTCTTTCCGATTGTTTTACATCTTCCAGTATTACCACGTGCAGAGTTCACGCTTTGTGTGACAACACGAAGGTTGGATAAATTATTGTTTTGAGGATCCCCGTCAACATGATCAATAACAAGACCGACATTGATCATCCCATTATGACATTCATGCACAAATCTATGACAGAGATAGCTTTTCTTTCCTCCCTCATATGTGAACGCTAGATAACCAGAATTATTGACATGACCAACTGGTCTCCTCAACCTACAGTGTCTGATCATGCCATTACGATCTGATTCGTAATTCTTGATGAGAGGATGTGGGACAAATATATTTTGCTCCATTATAATAATATTATTTGTTTAAATCATTGTTTGTCTGAAATCTTGATATATAATCCTCCACGGATTTTATAGCGTTTTCATTATTATTAATTTTTTTTGTCATAATATCTTTTAAGTTCTCTAAACCGTTTTCCACCGCACTTTCCACATAATTCTGTTTTTCCTCGCACTCCAATACCACATCGCAGACACGGTATTGGTCCTAGACTTCCTCGTCGTGTACTTTGTAAGTGCATCCAACAAAATTCCTTTCTGCAGGATTTGTTGCATCGATTTACTGAGCCGATCATCAACCATTTGCATTGAGACATTGTATATATATAATTTTCTTTATTTAAATATTTGTTTTAATTATATGAATGAGTTTGAGAGATTATCCCAAACTAGGCCTGTTAAATATAAATTCAACCTCGACAGATTATCTCCAGACTTGCCAGTACGAGATTTGGTTGATCCGAAAAATAAAAGTTTGATCAATAAAATTCACGACGCCAAGAAAGAATTTTACACGGATGGTGCATCTCATACATGGTCAACGTTCAAGATTATACGCAATACTGTCAAGGACGCCACAATGAATGACAAGCGAGCGGCAACTATCATTAACTACATCGCTGAGTATGAGGGCAATCAAAAATATTTCTTCAGAGTAAAATTTATTGTATTAACAGAAACAGGTAGTTGGATTATCCTTGACAAATATGATCCTGTCCTTGGCAATAATAAAATTGCCATATTAAATAAAAATTCCAGACCGGGTCTATTGACGGGTATTGACAAACCGTATTATGAGCGAGCGTATCCTGTAACAGCGGTTATTTATGGAATCTATGAGATAAATAAAAAACCCAACGTTAATAAACGGACACCCATGAAATTTTCAAGGTTAAATTGTGTAGCCGAGCGAGTAATAGAACACTTTACAAACGCGATGCGTGGAAATGGATTAACTGATTTAAGACGTAAAAAAATAAACTCGTGGGCTGATTCAGTTAAGGATACCGGTGCTACAATAAAAGATGTTGCTGAGTTAGGAAAAATATTAAAATTTCCAATAACCGTAGCGACAATAACGGGAGAAGTACTGTACGAATCGAAATATAAATCGAAAGGAGCTTCAATAAATATTATTGATCATAACGCGCACGCATGGACCAGCGCAGTAACAATATTTCCACGTGATCGAACTATTAGATTTTACCCCCCAGATATGTTTGATTTTATCAACGAAATAAGTAAAAACGATCCTGTATCGGTATGGTTATTTAAAAGTAATGAGGAAGGTGAATTTGATCAGTTTGTTAGACCAAACGGTGAAATATATCGAACAGAATCTCTCCATGACGAGATGAAAAATCTCGCGGATAAGTTTTTAGAGTGCTTGCACTCCACGGAAAATACTGACAAATTACTAACTAATTGCTTTACCGTTCCATCTGTTGCGGCTCATTTCGCTAGAGAAAGAAATTCATGGAAACCAACACGATTTGATTTACTCGAGGATGTACGCGCAAGTTGCGTCGAATACGGACACGGCGGATTGTGGAATACCAAGTATAATTACAACGATGTCATTTCGGTTGATATGGTTGCATGTTATCCAGGAAGTTTTCTAGGATACGGAGATTGTTCTGTATACTTTAAAAGATTCGGTCACCCTACAAACGAGATGACGCGAGTGGCAATTAATGGACCATTACCTGATTTTGATCTGACTGGATTCGCTTGTGTTGAATCATTCGAGCTTAAGGAAAATCTTCACAAGATTTGTTATGTTTGGTTTGGTAGACATTTTTGTGAAAAACGTTGGGCGCCTTTAGTTTTATTACGATATATGCTAGATTGTGCGGTACTGACATCGTTGGTGGTTAGTGAGGCGATTATATCATATTACGCGCAGACCGAAGTTTGGTTGCCCATGCCAGATTCTATCAGTGCTGATGAAGTTATTAGCGAGTTTAAGGAAAAATGTCCTGATGTTTCCGAAGATGATATTATCAAAGAAGCTCCTAAAAATCTCGAGATTAAACTCAAAAACGCAAAAGATTTCGGCAGAAAAATTATAGGTAAATTTACTCAGGGTGGTGCATATGATCACAAAAGACATTACACACGATTAATGTTAGATGATGTCGAGTACGATTTTATAATCGCTGATACAACAGCGAGAAATATATTTGTAAATCGAGAAAGTGTTTATTTATCCGACGGAACAAAATTGGGTACGATCGTTAGTTATACAAATGATATCTCCCCACAGTATACTCATCTAAGATCTTCCATGTTGGCTTATGTTTCCATAAATTTATTATCGATGATTAATAGATTTCCTGAGACCGCAGTCAGAGTCGCAACAGATTCGTTTTATATTTCGAGTAAATATTTAGAGTCTGTTATGAAATTTACAAGTAATGATGAACGATGGAGTTCGCGGAGAATAAAAAAGGAAATATTACACAATTATACAGAATCAGCAGATGTTCCGATGAGACATTTTTATCGTAAGTGTAATAAAATATCAGAAATGTCGAAAGCGCCATCGTTGAGTGATCCAATAACTAGATATAAGACATTATATCTCAGTGAACCTGGTGGATGCGGCAAAACGACTCGAGCGATTAATGTTTTGAGAAATTCAGATATGATCGTGCTGACACCCACACATAGACTTGCACGCGAGATGAAACAACGGCAAGCACAATCGTGCACGTATCATAGTTTCTTTCGGTGGCGCGGGGATACAAGGACTCCTGAACGAATGGGAGAAAAATATATACCTAAATAATTATTTGGGACGAGATATGTACGGTGTCATTGGATACATTAAAAATGTTTCTTGATTGGTTGTTGACGAAAAATACCGCTGTGGTGGTGTGTGGCGATCATGGTCAACCGCCGCCTTTTGTTGGACCATCTCCACATGATTGGTTAAAAAATTTCGTCGATTATTACGAAGAAATAGACGATGATCATAGAGCTCTCGATGCAAATTTAAAGGAATTAAAAAAATTAATCAGATTACAATCAAACAAAATTCAGTGTGAAATAATACGCGGAGTAATCTCAGAGACCTCAATGAGTAATTTTTTAAATTTATGGAGGCCCAACGATTTGATCGTAGCAAGCAGAAAAATAATCAGAGACGATTTACAACAGCAGTTATTTCAGCTGCATAAAGAAAAATGTTCAGAATTACCCGTACCGTTATGTTATAGACCATCAGATACACGAAAACAGAATATTAATGTTGATATTCCAGGACAGACTGAGACTCAAAATCTCATATTAAACGATATTGCCGCCGTTGATATCAGTGTGGTCGAAGATGCATTACACGCTGACAAATCTCCATGGGTGTTGGGATACGCTATGACGATCCACTCGTCTCAGGGATTAACTATTTCTGACACACGAGTCTGGATTGTAGACGATCACATCGAGTGGTCAAATTTAGTTTATTTAGCGGTATCGAAGGTAAGAAATATATCTCAATTACGTAGAATTATAATTCCTGAAAACGTTAATAAATTCAACGTCATTGATCATGATATAATAAGAAAAATATTAATCGGATACAAACAATCTGATAAAAAAAATAAACGCGACTTTGATCTTGATGTTGAATTTATTATTGAGTTAAAACAGTAGCAGAATAATCATTGCGCAAGTTGCAATTGTATAATGTTATGGCGGTATTCGAGTAATGATTCAAGACAATTTACCGTAGACAGAAAAGATAATGGTCGCGGTGATACACGAGAAAATACCATTTTGACCTGTCTTGATAGTAATCGACGTAGAGGCGCTAGTGCTAGCTAAGTGATCGCTGTGGTAGTTGTGTATCCGTGGGAATTATTTGTAGTTGCTTACGTACAAATCCACGTTGAGGAGCAGCCGAATCTAATCTGTAGATTGCAGGTCTACCTGGCGATCTTGTCACGGTGGATATTTTGTGTGTGGTAACACTCCAAATAGGATCAGCTGCTCTCGCGCTACCACCTTCAAGTTCACCCGGTTCATATAAATATCTAACTGTAACATCACCCAATATTTTTTGTTTTTCAGTACCTTTTCGTTGTGTTGGTATATTTTTTTTGTGACTGCGCTAATGGGTTTCATGTTGGTTGTTCGTGTGATCTCGCTATTTAATGCAGCTATCACGCTTGGTAATCTTGCAACCCATTCACGAGATCTTTTATCTTGAATAAATTCCTTCGCGTATTGATATCCAAATAATCGCTCAGCGAGTGTTCTATTAAATCGCTCAACAATTGCCTGATCACGGTGAATTGCAGTATGACCTCGTCGTATTTTGGTATTATGTCGTTTCATCAACGATGATACTGGACCAAGAAATTCCTTACCAGGATCAACCTGTAGCAGCTGTGGCCATCGCAGACCACCTTGTGGTCCACCACCTCGTTGATAAATTCGTTCAAACGCATCGGCTACTTCAGATGATGTTTTCGTTGATAGCGGCTCTGCCTCCTTATATCTACTTGCAACATCAACTACAGTTAACGCGTACTTGTACGTTTTTCCACGCACAGTATCATGTGGTAAAAACAGAATATCTGCTTGATGAACTTCATTAGGAACACTAACATCGAAATACGCGTACTGAATTCGTTTCGGTGGTGGTAGATAAATTTGCCATATTGCCTGTTTGGATAACCACGCGCTAGCAGTAGAATGTTTAACCGCTGCTGCATCAGCGAGTTTACCAATTGCTGCTTTGCCTCTCCAATATCCTTTTGGTGAATAATAAATTAATTCCATTAATAATTACCAGCCCCAAACGCTAATTTACTTTTCATCGCAGATCTTACTAACCACCTAGCTAATGATTCTCCGATATTTTTATTTTTTATGGAATTTAACGCGTGAATTAATTTCACATCTGCAATATGCCTATCCTGTAGATTTTTACTTTTATAAGCTACATCATGAATATGACAAGCTCGATCAATAGCGTTTACTGGTTCCTCGCCTGGTTTTGGTTGATCCTGATTATCGAGCCTGATATCGAGTCGAATACCAGGACCGCAATAACTATATCCTGGTAGATGTTTTTCTCTTGGGTATTTAGCCCATGGAGTACCCGGAAACTTTGACATCAAATTAGCAACATCACCACCGCGCTTATTAGGTAAAAACGAAAATTTCTTTCTACCGCATACAGAACATTTTCCACCATACGCTATTTTTTTATTTTTTGTTATAACTGTAGCTAAATCAGTAGTCGGAGTTTTAACTCTACAGTGTAAACAATATAAATTCATGTTATAATATATATGGATATAATTGATTTCTCAGCAACTCGGCAGCGAGAACCTGTTAAGCATCATCCTGCGCTACCGAATTCCATCAGAATGATTATCATAGGACCATCTGGATCGGGTAAGACGCAGTTATTACTTAATCTGATAATGAGATGGTTGAAATGGGATAAATTATATTTAGTAGCACCATCCGTTGATGATCAACGATGTTATGAAGTATTAAAAGATTTTAACGAAAATGCAAGATAACTGGACGAAGATAATGATGTTATAGAGTTTATAACAGATATTGATGAAGCACCGTCCGTTGATTTTTTAGACGGATTTATTAATAATTTAGTTGTGTATGATGATGTGATGCTGGATAAACAATCAAATCCAGCCAGGATATTTTCTCGCGGCAGACATAAAAATACAGATGTTATCTATGTTACTCAACGATATACACAAATACCAAAAGTAATCAGGGACAATTGTAATATTTTAGTTGTGTTTAATGGCGTAGACACACACACGCTGCGAAATATTCATCAAACTTGGTGCAGCGGTGACATGGATATAATTAAATTCAGAAATTTCTTTTCACGAGCGCAAGCTACTCTGCATGGATTTATAACAAGAAATTTACATGATCCTAGAACAAGATATCGTGTGGGTCTTGATAAAATATTTGGATAAATTAATAAATTTAATTAAACAGATATCATTCATATAATGAACAACTGTGCGTGGTTAATTCAAGGAACAACAAATAAATGCAACAAAAGGTGTCGTGGAGAATATTGTAAAAAACATAATTATATTTTAAAGAAAAATCCTCATGCTGGTCCACGAAGTTGTGTTGGATGTAACAACGGCGTTAGAGGATTATATCAGATTTGCAAAAATTGCGGTGGAGATCGATACAGAAGTTTGATGAACTATTACAGAAAAAGAAAGAACATAAATCCAAAACCACCATCAGAACTTGAATATTACTTGAAACATAGAACAAATAAAGATGAAACAGATGAGGAGAACGCGTTGAGAAATATTCATCAAACTTGATATGGTGGTAAAAATTTCTTTTGCAACATGAATAGCAGCAGAGAGGGTTCGTCTACAATCTTGTTTGGGACAAACAATAATCGTAGACGTGTTATGACCTATATGAACGAGCACGGATTTTTTTGGTCTAACACAAGGGTTTTGCTAGGGTAATTTGGTCTGTTCACCCTCTCTGCTGCTCGACGTCACTAACTTAAGGAGATATACATTATATCACAGGTCGACATTTACAATCATAGCAAGAATAAACACTCGGACGTAATGTGAGACTTGTTGGGTACATAAAATGTAACATTGTTTTGGTAGAGTACAATGTATTAAAGCACAATACCGGCTAGCATAGCATATGCGAAATCTCAGCTATAAATAGATCAGTTGTTTTAACAAAAAAGAAAAATAAAATTAAAATTATTAGATGTACGTAGACGTGAAATATTAGAGCAGCACATAATGGTCGCTGCTGAAAGTCAAGGAATAGAAGGTACTAAATGTAGACCGTAACAGAGAAGCATGGTCCTACCTTCTAGAATGACATATAAAGGTGATCAGCTGTGAAGAAAAATGTCACAGAAAGGCAGACTCCAGCAAGAAAGACACCAGAGGTAAGGAGAATTCCAATGTTGAAAACATACGTCATCTTTTAATACTACATTAGACAATGATGGTGTAAATTCGGTAAAACATTCTCAATGGAGCTGACGATGACTACATATGAAGAAATTAGCGATACGTTAGAATTATTGATCTTTCATGATTGGTGTCTAACCTGATAAATAAATGCAGTGATCAAGTTTATACGTAAAACATGTCTTCATTTTTTCCTTTTCACAAGAAAAATTAATCAAACACAAAAGACCATTTTATACTGTAGGTAACACAACATATATTCTGCCCAATAGATGTTCAGTTGTACAATTTGGAAATGCTCAACATCAGTTAAAGGTTGAATTCGTTTTGATTGTGATGTTGATAGCAACAATGCATTGGAGAACACGCCTTAAGCACAATAAACTAGTAAATATGTTATGAATAGGATTGTTTATATCATAACCTTCTTCTCGTCTCTTGCTATGAGAAGGAATTAATCATCATTTAAGAAATGTCTTTGCCCATGGTGAAAGAGAGGGAGAGAGAGAAGAAAAGAGTTATGGGCTCTCTTGAAGGAGGGTGCCACTCATAACGGTGTAAATACAGCTACATCTTGGGAATCTTGGCTTGCGAGAAGTACGAGATGCTGTAATAACAGAAGCCTGTTTGAGTTTCTGGCGATTTACAACGTGTCACCAAAAAAGAAGATTACGTGTACGACATCGAAAGCATTCTCGAACGCAGAACCCATAAAGTGGGCAAACGATGTGTCAAAGAAGTCAAAGTGTGTTGGAAAGTTTATCCTCCCCGTTTTGATTCTTGGATCGACGCTTCGCAAGTCATCGACAATAAGAAGTGAACATCATGCTCCTTCACACAGCCTCGTCTGACGCTAGCACTGCTGCGACCACTCCTTCACCCAGTTCTTCTCTGCAAGATCTACAGAAACAACCTGTGGCGTTCTACGCACGTTCTGTTATGAGTTGCAGGTGGTGTGCTCCCAATATTTATTTGAATTACTATGGAATTCCCACCCTGGCTCGTTTTTGTAGGAAGTGAAATTAGTGATAGAGAGAGAGATACAGCTCCGAGCCCCCAGTCAGCAATACCGACAATTAAATTATTAAGAACGCAAAGTGAAATGCAAAAGAATAACAATTTAATACAATTTAAACGATATTAATTTCTTAACGAATTTTCTTCCTCTCGACCATGTAACAACCTATTATATATGATTATAGTGTGAGATGGCTTTCCCCTGTACTTGATTTCTAGTCATCTGTGCTCTACTCTGCTAATTCCTTTCCTCCTTCCGGCGTTCTCCGTACTCCGATTATTCCTATCCTCTTCCCCTTTTGTCTCCTTTTCTCCTCCTACAAATTAACAATTCTAGTAAGTAAATATACATACTGCACATAATTACAGTTACAATGTCGTAACATTCTGCAACAGTAGAGCAAATAACTCACTGAGCTTTACGAAGCTTTCTGTCGTTGAATGTACCAAGGTTTTTCCCGCCAATTCACAAGTGGCTTCCTCAGAGTTATTGCTACAACATCTCAGCACGATGTTTCACAATGACTAATTCGTTCCCAGCCCAAATGACTGTTCAATTCTGGTTCGAATTGATGGCCCCACCCTTCCTCAGTTCTGATTGGATATCACTTCTACTCCAGTCGGTTCATATTAACAGACGAGCCTCAGGCCATCTGTCAAAGCGGGGAGATTTACAACAGCATCGAGGGTCCTTTGTTCTTAGAACAAAGCTTCCAACGTCTACATGCTAGTTTTGACACCTAACGATTTGGGCTCAGGTAAAACACGAATTGCTGCGATAGACGCAGGGTCTACATACACATGGTGCTAACCCATTCCTTTGTTAATGACTTACGTAATCGCGGGCAGGCAAAAGTGACACAATCCTTGTGGGTGTGGTGTGGAGAACGTGTGCCTAAAACGCAAATAGTCTTTTTCTGCCAATTCTTTGTGTCATCAGTGCAGCCATCGCCAATCTGAGTTTGCAACAAGAAGACAAACAATTGTGGACCATTTTATTGAGCAGTTGCATCGGTTACCTGCTTCCCAATCCATCCCTGAAATTCTCCTCGAACGGTAACAACGGGAATCTTGCGTCCAGTGTCACTCACCACTCCAACAACAACAACAACCCTATTTAGGGCGGAGATAATCCTCTGACTTCCAGTAACATCATCGGACAGCCACAGAACTCTGGAATTATGAACAACCATAACCAATTTTACTTAACCTTACCCAGTGACAGTTCCACCGAGGTGTTTCCCAACAACTCTTTGTGCTGTTACACGGCCAAATTACCTCAGGCAATCAAATTAGATCACGAAGCCCATTGGGAAGTGGTTTTGGTAGAAATCATTTACCCGACACAAATAAAATTCTTCACCGAAAAGCAAAACACTTTCCAGGTGGAAATGCCCCATTGGAAGAAGAAATAAATAAACTCGGGTTTTTAGGGGACACACACCATCAAGCAATCCATCCTTCAATATCTACACATTGAAAATTCCTTCAGGGTTTGGCAAAGCCCTGAACAGAGCCAAAAGAAGTGTGAAGACTGAGTGCCATAAAGTGGCTCATCGCCTCATGATCAGATTTCAGGATACGGACACATCGTCCCTCAGGTTTAATGGTAGTTTGTTCGAAATTTTGGATGGACATGCACAGATAGTAGCAAATAATTTGAGCCCCAAGATGAACAGTAATATGGATTTTTACAGGGCTTTTGGAAACCCGGTAGAAGTGAACGAAGGACTGAATTTATCTTTGTGTACTCCGATGTGGTGGAGTATAACGTGGTGGGACATACCTCCGTGCTGTTACTGCGTGTCATTCCTTTAAAAGTGGATAGTACCACTGCCAATGACCAGGAACGTGCAAACACCTATCACGTACACCTTGAATATGTACATCTTCACTATTTGCCCGTCAGTAAGTCGTATTTTGACACTGTCAACATTGCTATAAAAGGAGACCTGGGACAAAATATTCCATTCTCTAAAGGGAAAGTCACGGTGAAACTCCATTTTCGAAAACGATTCTCTAACGAATTGTAAGTCATGTATCTAGTGTACCGATGCGTTGCTCGACAGCGAGGACATGGTTTAGGGGATATGTTGAAATCAGCCTTTCGTTCAGTGGCTCCGATGTTGAAAGCGATGGTGACACGAGGATTGCATGCCTTGAAAGATGCGGCATTGGCACACGGTAAAGAATTTCTCCAAAATGTCATCATTGACAAACAAAACCCAAAAAAAGCATTCTTGAGAGCAGGTAAAAATGTATTCCTGCAAACAAGTAAAGACATTTTGGGCTGACGAGAAACTCCTATAAATACCCTGAACGCTAACGAATCAGGCATTCCTGCTTCCCTGATGAATCAGCAAGTACAAGGCAGAAAGAGACGACGAAGAAAACACCCTTTCACCACATTTCACGCTTCTGAAGCTAGAAAGACAAAGAAACGAAGAACTACTCGAGACTTAGATGTTTTTGATTATTAAATATTAGAAACCGAAATGATGCACCGAGAGTCTTGCGACTGTTCCAAGTCGGAACTGGATCTGTTTGTCATGTCACCCACCATGATGACGATGCAAAAATCCCAATGGGTCGAATTTCATCCCATCTCCTCCTTGACAGCTTCAGCTCCCATCGAGTTTGAAATCAAAGGACAGCCTGAAGATTACATCGATCTGAACAGTAGTTACTTGTATTTGAAAGTTAAAGTGAACGATTCGGATGATAGCGATCTAGATGCGGATGAGCCAGTAGCTCCTGTCAACAATTTCATACATTTTTTGTTCAGCGAAGTGGATTTGAACTTGAATAATAAACTGGTCAGCAGCAGCATGGATCGTGGATACTTACCCTTCCCAAGCATACCTGGAAAATATCTTGACGTACGGAAAAGAAGCCAAAAACACTCATCTGGATGCTTGCGTGGTATGGAAACCTGACACAGCGAATAAGTTCGATGAGGTGGCAGACACAGATTGCATCAATAAGGGATTTGACGCACGTCAAAAGAAAATTGCTGGAAGTCGAAGTGTAGAACTGATAGATCGCTTACACTTGGACATGTGGTTACAAGAAAAGTATTTGCTGAACGGCGTAGATATTCGCCTGAGACTAAATCTCAGCAGTACCACTTTCGATTAGATGGCTGGTGCAAACGATTACAAAATCTACATAGAGAAAGCCAGACTCTACGTGCGACGTGTGGAAGTGTTACCAAAAGTGGGAAATGACATCAGTCACACTTTGAGCAGAACGACCACTAAGTATCCGATACGCCGCGTGGAAGTGAAAACTTTCACCACTGCCACTGGACTACGATCCAAGATCGAAGATCATCTGTTCCAAGGACAATTACGCAAGCGATTATTCCTTGGTATCGTGAGCAATGCAGCCTTCAGCGGAGTCCACAATCAAAATCCTTTCCAGTTTAAGCACTACGACGTGTCCAAGATCGAAGTCAGTCGAGATGGCAAGACCTTGTGTACCCGACCTTTTGAACCTGACTTTAGTGCCAAGATGAGTTACTTGAGGTCGTACTTATCCATGTACGAAGCCACGGGACAATTAGGAAGCAACACCAGTCATGGTATTACGTACAACAATTATGCAGGAGGTTATGCTTTGTGGGCTTTTGATTTCACTCCAGACCAAGGGAGCGACGAGTGACATTTCCACCCTATAAAATCAGGCGAGATTCGAGTGGAACTTCAGTTTGCTAAACCTCTACCTGAAACGGTGAACATCCTCCTGTATGCCGAATTCGATATTACCCTAGAAATCAATAGTCTGAGAGAAGTAATTTAGACTATTAGAAGCCATGGAGGACTGTTGTCCCTCATTACAGATGTCATTATGTTTATATTTTGTCTTTAGCTAGGAAACGTAGTGTGCATCAATGGCCCCATGACTTCCAACAGTGGAAATCTCAATTTAATTCACAATGTTGTCAACCTTGTCCAAAATAGATGGTTATTGAAAAAATGTTTGTTAGTTTATTGAATTGTTAATTTTTTAAAAATTGTAAATTGTTAGTTGTGAGTTATTTGAAGAAAAATGTTGTGTTTTGAAAAAAAATGCGTTTGTCTCTTGTTTACCATGGGGTCATGAACCATGCTCTTTTGACTTCTCTCTATCCCTCACATCAAACTATTTTAGCGTTCCGACTCGAAACCGTGTAGGGATGTTTTCCTTCGCGTCCGCGCTTTTACAATAAAAGCGGAGTAGTCTCCAGTCTGACCATCCATTGTCGACTCAGCCTCCTACGAATATGTGCTCAAGATTAGCTAAGATGAACGAAGCTCACGTGAATTTGCATCGTATCAGACAAAGTCTGATACCGAAGCCTGAAGAGATAGAGAATGTCAGAATGTTAAAAGTCACTGAAGACCTGATAGAAGAGATCTTCAGAGAGGAAATTAACAGGAAAAAAGAAGAATGGACGGAGAAGTACAGACTTCAGAAACAACAGAGAGAACAGAGAGAGCAGCAGCAACAGCAGCAGCAAGAGGAACCTAGCAGAGGTTTTGTCGACTGCCGTGTCGACACCAAAGAGTTCTCCTTCTCTTTCATAAGAAGCAGACCTTATCCTGTGGGAAAGCTTGCCGCCAGAAGAGGCCACAGTCTTAGACTTTAAAAGATTTTCATGACTCCTCGTTCACAAAAAACAGCCCTTTTCAGGGCTACCCCATACTCTAGAAAATGAATACAAATTCCATTGCCTATGCTATGTTAGAAAAAAATTAGAAGTGCGTCTATAAGTACATTATTTCTTTATCTTGGTTAGAAAGTGTGTGTATAAGCCTTTTGTTTCCGTCGCTTGTCAAATATTTTAAAATATTGATTGTCAATAAAAAAAGTATGTGAGTGTTTCTTTTAGGTCTCGCGTTTTTGGTGATAATATGAGTAATGTAAGTTTTGGTATCGGGGATGTTTTCCTTCACGTACGTGCTTAACGTAATTATAGGAAAAGGTCGTCAATCTGAATACCCATTGTCAACGAGACATCAGTGGAAATGAGCAGTAGACTCGCAACAACAACCACAGCAGTAACGTCAACAACAACCACAACCAGCACAAAGACTAGTGGTTCACCAGAGAGAAAACTGGGAGGAGGAGCTAGAGAGTTAACGGGAACAAAGACAAGGACAGCATCCTAGGCTGCGGAATAGAATAAGAAGAAGACAGAGGATAGTTTTCACTCTCCCAGAGACAGAGGATTGGGGTGCTGAGGCTAATCATCAAGCTTTGCACTCCCATCTCATACAGTCCACTGGGATAATGACTCGAGCCGGAGATGTGTTTGTGGGGCAAGACCTGGGAGATGTCACCATTAGCCAGGTGCATCTGGAGTTCTAGAAAACAGCCCTTTTCAGGGCTAACCAAAGCTCTAGAAAAGAGACTATTCAATTTGTATTAGTGCAGGGTATTGTGATTATAAAAACTTACTCCTTTACGTTAATATGTCTGTGTGTGTGTGTGTGTGTGTACGCGCGTGTGTGTGTTTGAGTTTGCTTCTTCGCGTGTGTGGAAAGTAAATTTTGGGTTTGATTTGGTTTCTTTGCGCGTGTGGATAGTAGATTATGGAGTTTGTAAGCACTCACGTACGTTTGTGTGGATAGTAGATTAGTGGGTTTGTAAGCGCTCACGTACGTTTGTGTGGATAGTATATTATTGGGGTTTGTAAGAGCTTGTGGTCTAAGGTTGACATTGCCCGGGATGGGAGTGGGAGACAAGCGCCCCAATCCTCCAAAATGCCCCATACGGCCTGCGTCTCTTACTGCCTCTGTCAACTAAAATCCAGCTCCTGGCCTTCGCGAGTGGCTTAGATTTGAAGCCAGGCAGACCATGTTTTCTATTAACAGGAGAAGGGGTGAAGGCGGCCCATTGGCGCCTTAAAACCAGTTGCTTCGGGTAGATGGGACTCGTAAACCTTGGATGGTAGCTCATCTAGGAGAAGGAAAACTCCGATTCCAAACCTCTGCTGCCTTGTGGCTATACCCACTCATGGGAAAGGCTAAGGGAGTAAACCCAGACAGAAAATCCGGAGATGGAGTCCCTAAGGCGGTATGACATTGACTTCAACGTCATTCCGGCAACTCCTGCGACGCCGTTGGTGCCAAGCTGTATCGGCATTCGTCGTTCCCTTGGGCACACCAGCTGCGTGGAGAGGGGGGATCTGCTGCATGGGCAACAGCTGATTCTCCATACCACCCTGCCCAGGCTTCATAGCTCCACTGGAGAGGACACTCCAGCGTCGTCGTACGGTGTCGGCACAACACGGGAAGTAGCAGTTTACCGGTTCTAAGTGAAAGCTCGATTGGCGTAGAGCTTGGCGCCAGGGGTTACTTCTGACGGTGGGAGAGATCATCAGGTCTCACTGGACAGCTACCGCCCGCCTCAAGCTGGGCAGCCCCCCGTCAGTAAGGTGCTGCCCGCCATGGCCTGCCTGCTTCACTGGGTGCGTGGAGCTTAGAGAACCATCTCGACAAGTGGGCCACAAAACTCTGCACCAGGAAAGACTAAAAGAAGAAATAAGAAGACTCCAACTCTTCGTTTTGCAACCTGGAACATCAGGACCATGTGTCCTGGATTGACCACTGACCTACAGCAGATCGACGATGCACGGAAGACTGCCGTCATTGACAGAGAACTCTCCCGACTGAACATCGACATTGCCTGCCTCCAGGAGACCCGACTGGCTGACAGCGGCACCATCAGGGAAGCCAATTACACATTCTTTTGGCAGGGGAAGCCCTTGGATGAACCTAGGCAGCATGGTGTAGGCTTTGCCGTCAAGAACACGCTAATCGCCTTCATTGAACCTCCATCATCAGGTACTGAGAGAATCCTTGCCCTCCGGCTGTCGACATCCTTAGGCCCGGTCAACATCTTCAGTGTGTACGCACCAACCCTCTACTCCACCTACGAGGAGAAAGACAAGCTTTATGAGGCTCTGGATCAGGCAATATCCAGTATTCCCAACAATGAAAGCCTTTACTTACTAGGAGACTTCAATGCTAGAGTGGGAGCTGACCATGAGGCCTGGTCCACCTGTCTCGGCTTTTACGGAAGGGGCAAGATCAACGAGAATGGTCAGCGACTGCTGGAGATGTGCTGCTTCCACAGCCTATGTGTGACCAACACTTTCTTCAAATGCAAGGAGATCCACCAGGTGTCGTGGAGACACCCACGTTCACGCCACTGGCACCAGCTAGACCTCGTCATCACCAGGCGTGCAGAACTGGCCAGTGTCCTCCTTACCCGCAGCTACCACAGTGCCGATTGTCACACGGACCATTCCCTCGTGGCCAGCAAGGTGCGAATATTACCTGCACCACGCCAAGAAGAAGGGTCACCCACGTATCAACACCTGCTGTGCAAGCAACCCAGAGAAAACACAGCAGTTCATCAGCAAACTGAAGGAAGCCCTCACCAAAGTGACACCTGATGACACCATTGATTCCAAGTGGTCCCATATCCGTGACTCTGTGTACAATTCAGCCATCACAGCTTACGGGAAGAGGGAGCGAAAGAATGTCGACTGGTATGAGGCAAACTGGGAGGAGATGGAGCCCATGACTGAGGCAAAGAGGAAAGCCCTCCTGGCATACAAGTCTGCACCTAGCCCCAGAACACTACAAGCCCTCAGGATTGCAAGGAATAACGCCCAGAAGACCGCCCGCCGCTGTGCCAACACCTACTGGCTGAACGTTTGCAACAGTATACAGACAGCTACTGACACCGGGGATACAAGAGGAATGTATGAGGGTATCAAAAAGGCGACAGGCCCCCCCCCCCCAGCTACAAGACCGCCCCCCTCAAGTCCAAGACGGGCGAAGTCATCACAGACCAGGGGAAACAACTGCAGCGATGGATTGAGCACTATCTCGAGCTATATGCACCCCAAAACAATGTCACTGGAACTGCCCTGGACGCCATTCCAGACCTGCCTGTCATGGAGGAGCTAGACACACAGCCCACCCTGGAAGAGCTCGGAAAAGCCATCGATTGCCTTGCCTGTGGGAAGGCTCCTGGAAGCGACGGCATTCCGCCTGAAGTCCTCAAGAGCGGAAAACCAGCACTGCTCCAGCCCCTACTCACACTCCTCTGCCTTTGCTGGGAACAGGGATACATCCCACAGGACATGCGTGACTCCAACATCGTCACTTTGTACAAAAACAAAGGAGACCGTAGTGACTGCAACAACTATCGGGGCATCTCCCTCCTCAGCATCGTCGGAAAGGCCTTCGCCCGTGTTGCCCTGGCGCGCTTGCAGATCCTAGCCTCCCACGTCTACCCAGAATCCCAGTGTGGATTTCGAGCCGGCAGGTCAACTGTAGACATGATCTTCTCACTACGTCAGCTGCAGGGGAAGTGTCGCGAGCAGCAGATGCCCCTCTACATTGCCTTCATAGACCTGACGAAGGCGTTTGACATGGTTAGTCGGAGTGGACTCTTCAGACTCCTGCAGAAGATCGGCTGCCCCCCACGTGTGCTTGCTGTCATTATGTCGTTCCACGAGAACATGCACAGCACAGTGTGCTTCAATGGCGCAACATCTGAAGCATTCCCAGTCATTAGCGGAGTCAAACAAGGCTGTGTCCTTGCACCGACGCTCTTTGCCATCTTCTTCTCCATGCTTCTCCAGTACGCATTCAAGGACTGCAGCGAGGGACTGTACATCCATACCAGGGCTGACGGCAAACTGTTCAACATCACCCGTCTCCGTGCTAAGACTAAAGTCATAGAGGTACTCATCCGTGAATTGCTCTTTGCCGACGATGCAGCCTTGACATCACATACGGAAGATGGACTTCAGCAGCTGGTATGCTGCCTCTCCCATGCATGTAAGGAATTTGGACTGACCATCAGTTTGAAGAAAACGAATGTCATGGCACAGGACACAGACTCCCCCCCCCTCTGTCTCCATCGATGGGTACAATTTGGAAGTTGCCGAGAACTTTACATACCTTGGGTCTAACATCTCCAGCTCACTCTCCATTGATTCTGAGGTGGGCGGCCGGATTGCCAAGGCAGCAGCAGTGATGGTCAGACTTAACCAGAGGGTCTGGAACAACCCCAACCTCACAGAGAAGACCAAAATGCGTGTCTACCAAGCGTGCGTGCTCAGCTCACTTCTCTATAGCAGCGAAACACGGACCACCTATGCAAGACACGAGAGGAAACTCAACAGCTTCCACCTGAGATGTCTGCGGCGCATTCTGCACATCCAGTGGCAGGACAAAGTACCCAACACAGAGGTTCTAGAACGCGCCAACATGAACAGCATGTTCTCCATACTCAGCGAGAGGCGCCTTCGCTGGCTCGGCCATGTCAAGAGAATGGACCCAGGTCGCATTCCCAAGGACCTGTTATATGGGGAGTTAGCAGAAGCTGCACGACCAACTGGACGACCACATCTGCACTACAAAGATGTTTGCAAGAAGGATATGAAGACAGCAAACATCAATGTCAACGACTGGGAGAGCTGTGAAAACAACCGTTCCAGCTGGCGTCTAGCTGTCAGGCAGGGAGTTCAAAACGCAGAGGAAAAGAGAAGAATAAAGCAAGCTGAAAAGAGAGCTAAAAAGAAGGATAAGCAAAAGCGTACTTTGGAGCTATGCCATCGTCTCTCGTAGACGGACGGATGCCAGGTCTCTGTAAGAGCTCACGTACGTTTGTGTGGATAGTAGAGTGTAAATTTTTTTAACCTTCCCTTCTGTGTGAATGGTAGATTTTTTGTTTGATTTTGCTACTTTGCCTGTGTGGATAGTAAATTTTGGGTTTGATTTGGCTTCTTCGCGTGTGTGGATAGTAAATTATGGTTATGATTTGGCTTCTTCGCGTGTGTGGAAAGTAGATTTTGGGTTTGTTATGCTTCTAACGTGTGTGGATAATATAGTTTGGTTATGTTTCTTGGCGTGTGTGGATAGTAGATCATTGGGATATTTAAGCGCTCACGTACGTTTGTGTGGATAGTAGAGTGTGTGGTTGTTTAACTTTCCTTCTGTGTGGATGGTAAATTGGGTTTTGTTTTCGCTTCTCCGCGTATATGGATAGTATAGTTTGGGGTTCGTTTTTGCTTCTCAATGTGTGTGGATAGTATAGTTTGGTTATGTTTCTGCTTCTTCGCGTGTGTGGATAGTATAGTTTGGGGTTTGTTTTTGCTTCTCAGCGTGTGTGGATAGTATAGTTTTGTTATGTTTCTGCTTCTTCGCGTGTGTGGATAGCAGATTGTGGTTATGGTTTTGCTTCTTCGCGTGTTCGGATAGTATAGTTTGGGTTTGATTTTGCTTTTCGGTGTGTGTGGATAGTAGATTATTGGGGTTTGTGAGCGTTCACGTACGTTTATGTAGATAGTAGAGTGTGTGGTTGTTTAACTTCCCTTCTGTGTGGATGGTAAATTGGGTTTTGTTTTTGCTTCTCAGCGTGTGTGGATAGTATATAATGTGGTTAGGTTTTGTCTCATTACCTTTGTGTGGATAGTAGATAATATGAGAAGAGAAAAGTATGGGGTGTTTTCCTTCACGTCCGTGCTTTACATTTAAACTCAAAGCGTCTGTCCTTCGCGCCTTTCAGCGGAATAAGCAAAGAAGATGAGCATACAGCTGTTCAATGAACTAAAGGACTGCTGGTATTATATAGTGGATGGGAAATACGTGGTGGAAAGGCTTGAGAAGGAACGGAGGTATCAAGTTACCAAGGATTTTGTGACAAGACAAGTAACTACTCTCAAAGTAGCCAATGATCTTCTCCAGGGCATGATAGAAGAGGAAGTAAACAAAATTAAGAAGATTCATTGACCCTCAGTATGTGAGAGCAGGTAGCTTGAAGGAAGCCCTTGATCATGTCACGAGAGTCAGGTACTTCCTAGAAGATATCTTGGAATGGATTGAATGGTCATTTGTGAAGTGGGGCTTAGACCAACTCATAAAAGCAGAGGAACTGATGAGAAAAGTGCAGACAGAAGAGGTAAAGAAGATTAAAGAAAAGTGGACAAAGGAGAGGAAAGAAGAAGAGAATATCAAGACAAAAGAAAGATTTGAACAACAACAACTGGTCCCATTGTCCCTTGGGTGACCCACTATACTACTATTGTTTATTTTTGTATTTAATTTCTAAACATTGATTATCGATGGTGATGGATCCATAAATCAATCATATTTTTTTATACAATTTATATCCATTAATTTGTCTTGATTACTCATTTAGAGCCCCAATGCCGCCATTATTTGCAAAAGTCGTATATGCTAGATCATCTAAATAATACTGAATCGTGAAAGATATTGGTCCTAAACACTGTTGGGTTCTATTAAAACCTAAAAGTATTGACATTTCCTCACATAATGAACCATGTAATTTCTCCCTCGAACTGAGAAACCCGGATAATTTTTATTTTCTAAGAATTAATCCGATGTTGATCTGAGACATCCGCCGGACAATTGATTTCAGTCGATAGCTACAACACAAGATGTCACCGTAGTAAAGAAAAGCCGTCACTACACACTACATCCTTATGTGATGAGGAATTGCTGCTAAATGACTTGAAGATCATTTTGTTTTCACAGCATAACGATTTTAGTCGGTTTCCGACTGTTAATCAATTAATTATACCCTTTCCATTTCATCAGTAGATTCCTTTTATTCATCCATTGTGTTTTTACATATATATAAAATACATGTTCACATGTGTGTGCTATCTTGGCTAAGCGTGCACTTTTATTTTCAGAATAATTCTTCAGTATATATAGTGGTAGATCATTCATATATTTGTGTTAATTTTGTTAAGTCCCCAATGCCGTCGTTACGTGCGAAAGATTATATATACCAAATCATATGAATAAAACTGAGTGAAAGATATGGGTCCTATACATCGCTGTGTTTCATTAGAACTAGATAATATTGACGTTTCACCACATTATGAGTCATGTAATTTCTCCCTCTGAGAAACCCGGCCATTTTTCAGTTTCACATGTGTAGCAATTAGTTCGATGCTGATCAACGACATCTGCGGGTGAACCGAAAGCTTGAACACAAAATGTGATGACGTCACCGTTGTAAACCTAAGACACTAACACCACGCTATATCAGAATGTCTTCAGTCCAAGTTCTCCCTTCAGTGACACACCAATTTTCACACGAGTCTTATTTTTATCTAATATCGGTTAAATAAAACAAATTCCCCCTGCATATGCATAAAATAGCACGCTGTCTTAAACTATGGAGTGTTGCGCATCCTCAGAGTTCACTATCAGTAAATAAATAAAATTTGACAAAAAGATCTTAAGAATCTTTATGATGATAGATATCGGGTCTGTCATGATGCCGGAATGTGTCTGATATCATGGACAAGTAGCGTTTGATGGTAACTGTGGTCAACTGTTTCACCTCATAGATCAAGACAGAAAGGTCGGCCAGTTGATGGACTGGGGCGCTCATAGGGATGATTTTATTGACTCTACACCAGAACCGGTACGAACGCTCTGGTGGTCTAGCGGTTATAGTGCCCCCCCCCCCCCCCCCCCCGATGCGGGAGGTCGTGGGTTCGAACCCCGGCCGAGTCATACCAAAGACTTACAAAAATGGTACTAACAGCTGTCTTATTAGGCGCTCAGCATTAAGAGGTTAGTCTTAGGACTGGTCGGCATGGTGTCAGAATAATGTGACTGGGTGGGACATCATGCTACATATCTGCGGCATGATTCCACAGTGCTAGACATCACTTTAAACTGCCACGCTGCAGAAATCGTAGCGATATGATTGGAACATTGTTAAAGCTAATTAAAAATCCAAATCACACACACACACACACACACACACACACTCACACACACACAACCGGTAAACTTGACTTTGCCCTTATAAACATTCAGAGTAAATGGCCTTCTTATCCGCAAGATTCTCTCCACAATAAAAAAAGGTTTAAATTTGTTATCTAGCAAAGCTGTCCTGACAAGAGCCAATCGTGAAGATAAAGACGGTCAAGGCGGGCGGGCTACACTCGCGACCATAGTTGTTTGAGAACATTTGGCTTGGACAGATCGCAGACCCAGGACTTGTCTCATCTGTAAGGGTCTATCAAAATCATCTTGCAGTTATGGCTCCGCATCTTTTGAATTATTTTCGGTACCTAGACCTTGGGAGGGTACGCGAAAGTCCCAAATGACTAACAGTGGGCCTACGGCCCTAACTTCTGGGTCTGGAACAGGCGAGACAAAGGTGGATAACTTCTGAGTCAATCTTGTTTCAACATTTTCTATCATCCACCACCCACAAAGTACACAAATCCGAAGAACGACTGACTGATGGGAAGGCAATTCTGTATGAATGATTTGACCCTTTCTGTACCGAGTGTTGTCCAGAACATTGATCTGTACCTTGATAAGGAGTTGGTCGCACCAACGTTGACACTGTGAAATCAAAACGCATAGACAGGGTGATTTGGTGCCCCCGTTTGTGTAAGCATGTCACGACTGTCGAGTTCTCCGACATTATCAAGATTGTCTTCCCCTTGAGTCGATCCTTTCAGAGCTGTCAGGCAATGATGACTGCCTTGATTTCAAGAAGGTTGATGTGGATATGTAGATCCCCCTGACTCCCACGTGCTGCTGACAGTAGTTAAGTCTGACATCAGGTGAGAACCCAGCTGTATGTACTAGCGTTGGTATATACTGTCATTTCCCCTTAGGGCTTCTGCAGTGGAATCTGCCGTGAGCCATCCCGAGTTGCCCGATTGATGCAGGAATGATCTTACTTCGTGCGTGATCATGACGTTCTGATTGAGAAGACTTGAAAAGGGGCGTCATTGGGCCAGCAAGATCACATGCAAGAGACGCATAAGAAGACGGTCGAGCGGGATCGACTTCGCCGCCGAGTTGAATAATCCGAGGAGAATCTTCTCTCTGAGATCAGAGTCCTGTTGGAAACGCACTCGTCAAGTTCGATTATCCGGACTACGAGAAAGCGATGGAGCCGTACCAGATTGAGGTTGACAAGAAACTTCATACCCAGATGGACAAAACGCTAGCGGCCTTAGCGAGATGAGAAAGGTCTGTTCGCGTAGGTTCGCAAGCCGAGTGGGGTGGAGGTAGGAGGAGAAAATTTTGTAGTTTGTTTAAAACAATTATCATTAAAGCCGATTATTTAAAAATAAATTTGATTTTTAAAAACCTGTATTGTATATGAATATATTACAATTTTCCAGTGATATATAAATTATATTTTGGGGGCCAATTGTCATCATTTCGTACTAGGCCTGAACTGGCCTAAAACTGCCGCTGTTCCAAGTTCGCTGGAATTCCTCCATTATTCAAAAGTAATAGATCTTTTCTGCTCCTAAGGCTAATGGAACTTGTCATGTTTTTGTGTGGTGATGTCCAAGTAGGCCACTGTCGACCAGAGCAGGGTTGGATTTAAACCTCATAAACCGTGTAGCGTCAAAAAAACGTAGAAATGTCCGTGATTCAAGTTGGATTGAGAATTTTAAAGATGCGTCGTCAGATCCAGACTAACGGCACGCCTGTCCCTTCTGATGGAAACTATCGATCTCAGTCTCTATCTTGAAGTTCGTTGACATAATTTATTGGTTTAAGCAACTAATGACCAGCCTCCACTTGTCCTTCGCCTTCTGTATGAAGAAAAATAATGGAATAAAACCACGGAGACTGTTTTTTCGGGGGTACGATTTTCACCACTCGCTTGTTTATGAACAAGCACATTTCCTGTTGTATCTGTATCTGTATGTAGCAGAAACCAATACTGATATTTTACTACGGCGGGAGTTCGCAACTTAGTAGCTCTTGAAGCGTTCTTCTTCTAACTTCAATAGAGGAGAGGAAAAGCGATGAGGAGATTAAATAAATGAAATCTTAAGTCCCTCCGAAATGATCTGGTTCACTCGTTCGTTCTGAATAAATATATTGATACACGGTACTTGAATTATAGAAGTCAGGTACCCCTGGTAGGCCGTTTGTGGGCTGTAGGTTTGACAGGTCAACGCCTTGAGTTAGGAAGCTTGGAAGTGTAGAAACTTGGCTTCTTGCCATCCAAGGTAAGGTTGCCTCCTAAACTGATTTGACCGTTGCATTCCTGGCATTGGTCTGTGATCCGAACTTAACGTTTGCCTAAAAACAACCCTTGGCCCTGGCCTGACCATCGTCTCTCGGCTGTGGCATTGGCGGATTGTTCTATGAGGGTGTGATGGCAAGTTGGAGAGGCAGTTACTGGGCTGTCTACCTCTGACAGTCTTCTATTTTGCACCTGAAGAGTAATGGTGAGTACGACTGGGTCATCCATAATGCCAGGGTATGATCTGACAAACATACGCCACGTCGTATCAGGTCAAGATTGACGGAGCACATTGACCTTGGAATGGTAAGCTGGCCTGTCAATGACCCGATCAGTAGGGGCCGTCGCCTCCCAGGCATGTTCATTGTCTGCAAGTCGGAAAATAAACACTGAGACCAAATCTAGTAGCACAGTCGTGGCGAAAACACTTCGAACCAGCTTCTAAGTGGCATAGAATACATTCCTGTCCACATTAGAAAACAGTGGGGAAGACATAAAGCACTGCAAGATATCCAGGTCAGTAAAGGATGCATCCGAGTGGGTCTTATAAGAGCCTGATGAGAATGCTGCTGGCACATGGCTTTCAGAAAAGAATGCCTTGATGTTCACTGGATTGCAGATCTTACCTACAGAGTGTCATTAATCGCCGTAATTTTCACCACATGGGGAAGCATTTAAAAGGATGGAGTCTATTCACGTTGAAATCTACTGATGCTTTGACTTTATAGTCTTATGTGGATGTAGGCGGTGGAAAATATTCTGAAGCTGATAACACCCTATAAACTTCTTTCACATCAGCCGTGACACTGAATTCAGTCCACTCCATGGTTGGATCTGAGTAAAGTTGTTTTGTAAGGAGTATCATTACACTCATTGTGTATTGTTCTATTCCTGTTTGGTTTGCATATCCGAATAAACTATACCCAGTGGCATAGATGACACAATACTGTCGTTTATGCATAAATCACTAACCCTACTCCATGGATAATCCATGAATATATGGTAAGTCAAGTTAGCTGGATGAATGTCATGTGAGAACAGCTGACTGGTATGCCAGTAGCATGGTCAGCACAGCAGCTGCCATACAGAATGCAGTCTGGCCATCAATTGTACCAGCTGTTGCAAGCGCATGGCTAGCTGGCTGGACTTTTCAATAAATGATATGGGTATGTTGCAGAAGGAAGGCACAGCAGGACAGGTGGATCTGTCACTAAGATTCCCACAGTTGTATGAAGTTGTAATCATGGCTGGCTGGAAAGATCTATCAATAAAGTCCACATGCTGAGATGGCCAGGCTGGCTGGGGAGCAAAGTCAACTTGATCCAAGAGATCATGCAAACATCCCATGCCCCTGGACTTATCAGCCCTAAGGTCATGCTCAGACACATGGGGGTACTTATTATCACTGGGCTGCCAAAAACGTGGTGGGGGGGCCACTACCCCAATGAGCCAGAAAAACCTGAAGAAGCAAGAGACAGAAATATGGGTAAAATCTGCTCTGAATTTAATAACTGCATCAGTATCTTCAGAACCAGACAACACATTGTTCAAAGGCACTAGACTGCAAAACCTCCACATTTTGTTCTTCCATTTCTGCTTTAGGAACTGTAGTATACAGCAATAAACTTTATACTTCAGGTGGTGGTAGGACCCCAGCATGGTCTCCCACATGGCTTGCAGGAGATGCTGACTTTGGATGTATGCTTAAGATATTTATATTATCACTGAGAGATTGTTTTCTATTGCCTTCAATTTCTATAATTTTATGCACTTGGTTGACATGTTTTACTGAAATAACATAAAATAAAGAAACAGCAGCATAAATAAACAATTTAGCATGTTAAGTCGTTAATACAACAACCGTTACTGAGTAAGGAAAACTAGACATTGTCATGCTAAACTGAATGACAACATATATTTGATGATAGCGCATTGTACACATGGTAAAATTAAACAAAGTCTGTAAATGTGACAAATTCTCCCTAAATTGGAAAAAAATAGTTTCAAGATGTATAGAACCTGTAGAGGAATATAAAATACGCACAATAAATGCGAAATTCAGGGGTGATGCTGATAATGGCATGGAATATTGGGATGTATTACATTCAAAGTCAACAGTACAGAAGCAAAGCTTAAAAGCTAGTGACACCTCATTGTGGCAAGGGGAGGTAATGGGCAAGTGTTATTGCCCTTTGTTTGATGATGTCGAAATAATGAATTTTTCATCTTTGTAGTAGAGCTTGATATCGGAGGTAGTAGGCCCTCTATCTTTGATGTTAACGTGATCTGGGAACATATCTGAAAGTGAAAGCTCAAAAAGGCCAATTCATTATCATGGAAAAAGATATACTGAATGGTAACTTGTTTTGCAGTGCTGATGTCTTTTAAATATGCTGAGCATTTTTTATTTGTTTCCAATTATTACTATTTTCACTATATCAAAATAAAACCATAGTATTGATTTTTTATTTATTTAGAATATATAATACAATATTTAGTTGAAATATTTCTGTTTATTATAAAAGATTCAATTATTTGGGAAAAAATTCAAGTTTCTAAAATTATGGCTTTAATAGATGATGCAAGAGGAAGTAATTATATAGTTATGAACAGGTGCATTGGTTCAAGCTGTATTGCAATAAAACTGCTTCCCAATTAAAAAGGTATAAATAAATAATAGTAATAAAACAAATAATATTATTACTATTATTGTTGGTGTTATTATTATTATTATTATTATTATCATTATTATTATATGTAATGTATAATATGTAATTATTATGTTTCAGTTGCTATGGCAGAGATGAATTAAGGGGGAAGTTATAGCAGAAGCTTGTTAATACAACATGGTGGAGGAAAGCGTTCAGGATTAAAAAGGTAGGGATGAGCATCAAAAGCTAAGATTAGGTGGATTTAGTAATCTAGGATGATGAGGATGGAAAACAACACCTTTTTTACCAGAAGAGAGAACAAAAGACAAGAAAATACACCAGGAATCAAAGGCCCTTTAATCTGCACATAATGCAATGCTAGAAGAACCAGACAGTTATCCAGTAAATCTCCTCTGTTTTATACCCACAAAAGATTTGGTTTGGTTTTTGGGGTGTGCCACCATTTTTCAGGACATGATAAGACTTCATATGGCAATCAATATATCTGGTAGAGAAAGAACCCAGGAAGGCTCCATGAAGAACCATGACCCACAGGAAGCGACCAGCAAGCTTTCTCACATACAGTAAAACCTGTCTTGAAAGACCACCCTTTCTGCCCCCCAAATTGGTCTCTCAAGACAGGTGGTCTGTCATGACAGGTCATAACACTATATAACCATTAAATCTGTGCAAAAGAACCTGGTCTTTCAAGACAGGTTTTCTTTCATAGCAGTGGTTTCACAAGACAGGTTTTTCTGTATTGACATTGGTTGAACCTAGACTCAAACTCAAATGGACACAGAGATCTGCGAGTCATCTTTAAAGATGTGTGTCTTAGACTACTACACCCACAAAACTTTTGGCAATCCGCCTGATAAAGCAGATCCAATCACTAGATCTTGCAAATAATATTTTATGCCAGAGCCAACCCATGTGAATAATTCATAAAAATAATAAATGTAGACATTAAGAATTTTGGGCATTTAATAAAAAGGTAATTATATAAATTTCATCCAATACAGATTGTCAAGCACAATATGAAGTCTTATAATAAAAGTACATATTATACAGATCCCTATAGAATAACTTCTTAATATCATAAGTATATATATTTGTAATAAGACAGCATACAAACTTAAGATCTAGGTCATTTTGGTCATTATTTTGGTCGGTACACTAGTTTGGTCATTACACTAGTTCAGTCATTACATTAGTTTTGTCGTTACACTAGTTTGGCTAGTACACTAGTTTGGTCATTACACTAGTTTGGCTAGTACACTAGTTTGGTCACTATACTAGTTTGGCTAGTACACTAGTTTGGTCATTACACTAGTTTGGCAAGTACACTAGTTTGGTCATTACACTAGTTTGGTCATTACAATAATTTGGTCAGTACAACAGTTTGATAATTATACTAGTTTGGTCATTACACTAGTTTGGTAATTACACTAGTTTGGTCATTACACCACATTATTCTAAATGACAGGAGCATCTAGACTACATATTGCTAATTTTAAAAATGTCTAATAAATTGCCACTTAATTAATCAATCTAGTTTTAGTGGTTTCAAATAAATTGCTTCTCAATTAATCAATTTATTTCTAGTGGTTTCTAATAAATTGCCATTCAGTTGATCAATTTATTTCTAGTGGTTTCTGATAAATTGCCACTCAATTGATCAATTTTTTTCTAGTGGTTTCTAATAAATTGCCATTCAATTGATCAATTTATTTCTAGTGGTTTCTAATAAATTGTCACTCTTTTAATCAATTCATTTCTAGCGGCTTCTAATAAACTGCCACTCAATTAATCAATTTATTTCTAGTGGTTTCTAATAAACTGCCACTCAATTAGTCAATATTTTTTTTAGTGGTTTCTAAGAAATCATTAAAGAGACACTCCAAAACACTTCAAACCTAGTCTACAACAAGTATACATGTATGTGACAGTATATGCACAGATGTCTTCACATCATAGCGATAATATACTCAAGACACAGTCGTTACTGTTGTTATGGATACATAATCTCCACTTGCAACTACATGTTTTTAAAGGATCAATTTGAAAATTATTTGTGAAGGTTTGGAATTTAAATTGATTGATCATTAGTAATTTCTCATACAGGATAATTCATGCTCATTAGTAATTTCCCCCACTGGATAATTCATGCTCATTTGTAATTTCCCATACTGGATAATTCATGCTCATTAGTAATTTCCCATACTGGATAATTCATGTTCATTAGTAATATCACATATTGGATAATTCATGATTGTTAGTAATTTCCCATACTGGATAATTCATGATCATTAGTAATTTCCCATACTGGATAATTCATGCTCATTAGTAATTTCCCATACTGGATCATTCATGATCATTAGTAATATCCCATATTGGATAATTCATGATCATTAGTAATTTCCCATACTGGATAATTCATGCTCATGAGTAATTTCCCATATTGGATAATTCATGCTTGTTACTGTATGAGAAATTACTAATGGTCATGAATTATCCAGTAAGGGAAATTACTAATGATCATGAATTATCCAGTATGTGAAATTACTAATGATCATGAATTATCCAGTATGAGAAATTACTAATGATCATGAATTATCCAGAGCAAGGAAGGAACTTTTCAATTCTATAAATTGATTTTTCTAGCAGCAGGTGATAAAATAATGTAATGCAGATACTCTAATCAGTTAGAATGCACAAAAAATATCTTTCACTGTGCTCATTCCAAGTCCTATATCCCCAAATACATGGTGCAATGACCAAACGTGCTACATAGACCTTAATCATAAGCATTATGACTAAGTACTCAGACACATTAAGTGAAATGCAGTTACAATACTACAAAACTATCTTGAAAATTCCAAGTATATATGCAAGGTACCAACTCTGTTGAAAACTCCAAGTATATATGCAAGGTACCAACTCTCTTGAAAACTCCAAGTATATATGCAAGGTACCAACTCTCTTGAAAACTCCATACATTGAGGTTAACATGCTACAAATTCTCTTTCACAGTCCATGCATATCTGCACAGAGGCATTAATTCCATTTAGTACTTAGTCAACCACTCTGGTGGCCTAGTGGTCAGAGTGTCCACCACAGATGCAGTGGGTCCATGTTTCCAGCCACGTCCAAGTCATATCAAAGACTTAAAAAAATGGTACTAACAGCTGCCTCACTAGGCACTCAACATTAAGAGGTTAGTGTAAGGACTGGCTGGTCTAGTGTCAGGATAATGTGACTGGGTGGGACATCATGCTACATGACTGCAGTATGATGACCCAGTGCTAGACATCACTATAAACTGCCACACTACAGACATCATAGCAATATGACTGAAAAATTGTTAAAGCTACATCAAAAATCCAAATCACACACACACACACTACTTAGTCAAAAGGAAAGAATAACAAGAGCTGTAATACAAAGAAAAAAGGATAAATTCTGGACAACAGACTAATGGAGACATTAATAGCGATCAACAAAGAAAATTCACCAACAGAGTATAGACTGCTGCCTGTCTTTACAATATGTCTCAACAATAATCTACTAATTAATACTTATAAAATCAACTGTTTTGCTGATATAAAACAAAACAGTAATCCAATGCAATACTGATTTGTACAGTAAAACTTATGACTAAATGCAATCGAAAACACTCACCGTTAAAGAAAAAAAAAAACAGACATCACATTCAACATCATGGTGATAAAAAAAAAACTTGAATCTGTCAACAAAATTGTAAAAGTATTGGATTTTTACTAAATCTGTAGCAGATACAAGAGATGGTCATTTTAAATAAGCACAGTTTGTTTCATAAATGCTAAGCATAATTTTTGGTTATCCATCCCAAATAGTTGACTACAAAATCTTGCATCATTAAATGCCTTCATCATGCATTTCTCCTAAATCACTAGCTGCCTTTGTTTTCAACTTCAGGCTCATCATGCATTTCTCCTAAATCACTAGCTGCCTTTGTTTTCAACTTCAGGCTGCCAGGGAAAAAGTGCTCAATGTCATTTTTTGTAAACCAGGAATTGTGCAAAAAAACCAGAAATATAATAAATTACATAAAAATATACCCCAAAAAATTATCCAAAAGAAACAATCAAAGAAGGTTCTGAAAAATGCTACAAATGTAATAAATACATGAAAATGAACAAGGATATCTTAGAGATCTACCAATTACAAATTATATTTATTTAAACTGCCATGAGATTAATTGCAAAGCAACTCAAAACTACAACTTTTAGAAAGAAAATATTCTCTGCATATGAAACGAACAGTAAATGATATTTTGACATGAAAAGCTTTATACATAATAAATACACCACAGTTAATATGATAAAATATTTAACTGCAGAGGGCATTTTTAAAGGTGTTTTAAGGTTATGTCAGTTATGGCAAATTAAATAATTTGTCTACGGGACAGAACTCTCAATCCTCTAAAGCAGAAGCTCAAACTGGTTCAATATAGGTACAGTGTCTGAGAAACAGTCTGGATAACACACAGTTTCAAATCACACAATGCATTTTTAAAACTGGATTCATGGAAAGGTCAAAGATCATCATCAAAATGATTTAATGAATTCTGTCTTAACATAAATCACATCTTTTCACAAGGAAATACAGGTTTATTTTAGCTCACATTTGCTGATGCAAAGATGGGCACTGCAATGTGGCCAACATGAAAACTGTCAACTTCTTTTCCTGTCTACATGTGATATAAGTTGCCTGTTTGATAACAGTTTAAGAAATGTTATTGCAAAAATCAATCATAATATTAGTGGCAGGATTCATGGAGACTGGTATGGATCCCAAGTCTATCAGGCTCAGGTGTCATATCCTACCTACATGGCAGTAAAGAGGCAGTTACAGGTAAGTGGATGGTCCACTTTAGAGCATGCCACCGAGACCCACACAACCTTCATTATCTATGGCTGTGTCCTTTTCACTAATATCAAGGATTCTGATGTCACAGATTAGTTGGAACATCACGAAAAGGGGACCTTGGGTCTTGCTCTCTCTTGTGGGTATTCTGGGAGAGTCTGTCATGGGAGTCACACTATATGTAAGATTGGGACCATTTTCATAAATGATGAACTATATATATATATATATATATATATATATATACACACACACACACACACACATATATATATGTGTGTCTTCTGGTGAAAAATCCTATGCTGATGATATGGCTATCCACCAATAACCAGATTTTCAAGATGGTAACCATGGTAGCCGTATTGGATTTCCGATCAGCATCATTTTCATTTAGGAGCAACTTGACACATTACAAAGTTTTCTTGCAAAAACCCTTTCTCAATGTGACTTTCCATTTAGCAGAAGTAGCAATAGTTTGAAGGTGTTTGCCGTGGTGGCCATAATGGATGTTAGATCAGCACCAATGTAATTTAGGAATAACTAGACAGGTATCATAAGAAGTCTTTTAGTGTAAACTCCTTGTTCATGTGACCATCCATTCAAAAGAAGTAGCAATGACAACATAGTAAAAATGGCCACTGTGGCAACAATACTGCATGTATGAGTGGCATCATTTCATTCAGCGCCAACAAGGCCTTGTGGTTGAATGTGTCTGAAAATGTTGCATGGTATGTAATCCTCCATGTAGTTAAGGTGATGTAGCGATAACAAACATGTGCTAGTGGATGGACAGATGGTGCATAGATGATTAACAACAGACCACCCTGGTTGCAGACCATTAAGTCTAAAACCAAAGACAAAACTTGTAGAAAGTATAAATGTCTCATTTAAAGAACTGCATTGGTACACAATTTTGGAAAAGAAAAATAGATTCCAAATTAGGTTGGCACTAGACAAGGAAATCCGAGAGTTAAAATTTTTCTTTTACTGAAAACACTGCTAATTCCTGGTGTAATACCAAAACCTTTACAATAAAGCAAAAGAATAAAATGTTCCTAAAGGTCCTAATTAGTTCATTATTTATTTGTCCAGTGGCAAGGACTCAATAAATAAATAAATAAATAATTAAATACATAAATAAATAAATATATGGTCTATTTCTCAATTGAAATGGTTTATACACACAAACGGTGGTTTCAAGAAAATTAAAAAAACATGTGAAAAAGTATGGAAAGTTAATGTACAATGATTCTGTCAGCATAAAAATAAGAGAAAATTAAACTGATAAGGTACATCTAAAAATAGCATCCTATAATACTAAATAAATGATAAATACATTTTTTGTAGGAAGAAAACAAATAGTGTTAACAATTTGTATAGAATGAAGCACTAAATTTACAAATCCAGTCACTATGAAATAGATGCAGTACAGTAGAAATTTGTTTACAAACAAAATTCTTAGAACAAACAAAATACGTCTGGAGAAACAGGAATTAGGAAGAGTAAGTCTTTCATATACTAAATCTGTACATTGACAAGATAAACATGGGGTATGCATAAGTAAGTAATGCTAATGAATTGTATACACTTGGTGGACACGCATAGTTTGCTTAAGTCAATAAAGGATGTGAGTGACTCAAGGTTATACTGTTACTGTAGCAAAATATATATGTATCAAGTACTTGCACAAAAACAAGGCTTTTATAGGGATTCCGTCAATGTCAAAGACAATCGAATAAAAAGAGCAACTAATACTTTCCAGTAGAAATTATTCTAAACTAAACATTATAGGAAGAATTTAATTTAATTTCAAATATGTAAAGCACTGACTGGTGTCATATTACTGTGTGCACTATAGGAAAACCTGACTTGTTTTTCATAACCAAACTCAAGGAACCAGTCAACCCCAAAACAACTCAACTGGAATAGAATAAATTCAAAACATTATTTAAAAAACAATCCAAAAAGGTAATCAAGCCTATGGAGACACTGATCTCAACATAAATACCAGAATAATTATTTAAAACATAACAGTATTTGTATTTTTGTGGGAGTTAGTTCCTGATTACTAGTATCATTGACAGGGTTTTATTGTAATTTTGTTGTCATCAGTAAGCCTAATTGAGTACACTTCATTTTATGTCAATTTGACAAACCCATCACCAGATAACATTACTACACTGAAAACAAACTACAATTAATGATATGTGGGGTGACCCTGAAATATTTGTTGTCTATCACTTTATTTAAATAAAATAAGATTCCTATTATCATCAACCAGTTATTACTGTTAGGAGAAACAGCTTATTTTGTGTTATCCTGCAAACAGGGCATGGATTCACTTGATACAATGTATCCAATTAACCAAAGATTTATTGAGTTAGCACCAAAATAAAACCATATCCAACTTCGGATATCTAAGAATCTCAATACGTAAACAAACTTGGTGATATGTTGTAATTACCATAAAATCCAAGAAAGAGGTATTTGCATGAAATGTGTTTCATTTGGGGTGGGTGGGGGGCATGCCTAATAAATCTATAATTAACAAATATTAAAAAAAGATAAACATTTTGTGTACAAAATAAGTAAATGAAAAAAAATCTGAATACTGTGAAACCCTGCTATAGCACACCTCATTGAAACATCACTTTAGATCTAATGTGATCATGGAATGGCTCTCAACATTTTACAATAATGTTACCAATAAAGTAAAACAAAGTTTTAGTCTTGATATAAAGAACTTGATTTAATAATTTTGCAAGATATGTTGCTTTCCTGCATAAAAAATGTCTTTTGTCAATGTGTCTTTCTTTATATCAATAATGATGTGAAAAGTTTATGTTACTTAATATTCATTTCAACTGCATTATTTCAATCATTGCACGTTGGTCTTAGGTTATTTATGAAAGACATCAGTGCTTTAGAAAACTGACTGCATTATGTCAATCATTGCACATTGGTCTTAGGTTATTTAAGAAAGACATCAGTGCTTTAGAAAACTGACTGCATTATGCCAATCACTGCACATTGATCTTAGGTTACACTGGTCAACAGTGAAATCATTACTGACTTGAAAAGGCCCTAATCTGTAGTATTTTGGTGTGCCGAACACGAATATAACCGTGAAAAATTTGTATTGGCTCTCGTTTTGAAGATATTCATATACCTCATTTTCTATGTTTCACTGTGTAAATTTCTCCAGTAGGACTGCAGCAACATCCGGAATAATGATGTAACATTGCATAATACCATCATGCTCACATCATCCACAGTTGATTGCATCATTTTCTGATGCAATGCAATACTAATGCCATGCGGCTGCTGAAGTAAGTTGACGTCAGCAGTGTACTATACATGTGTAGGCCTATTATACTAATGCCAGGCGGCTGCTGAAGCTGACGTAAGCAGTGTACTATATAAAGCCCAATCAGATAGGTTCAGCATTTAAAATATTTTAGACGTTGTGCGAGACAGTTCAAGCTACTGTTACATAAAACTTATTATTTTATCCATTTACGTACAATAAAGAACAGTAATGCCTCGAAAGTGTGTTAATACCGCGGACAATTTTTGCTATATTTGTGGGGAAGTGACATTTGCCAACCAGAAGAAAAGTATCAATTCTCAAGTGAAGAAGGCATATCATCTTTACTTCGGATGCAAGGTTGGTGACCAAGACAAGCCTTGGGCTCCGCATATATGCTGTGCTACATGTACAACACAGCTTTCACAGTGGTTGAATTGCAAAAGGTCATCAATGCCGTTTGCAGTCCCAATGGCGTGGAGAGAGCCAAGCAACCACCTAAATGACTGTTACTTCTGCTTGGTTCCTCCTCTTTCCGGCGGAATAACGAAGCGAAAGAAGTCGAGAATAGTCTACCCAAACATTCCGTCTGCATTGAGACCAGTTCCACATGGTGAGGGACTTCCTATTCCAGAACCTCCAGCAGAATATTCTCTTGATTCATCTGACGAAGACAAAGGTGAGTCGACCTGTTCTTCTCCTGGTCCATCAGCATGCAGTGATCCAGATTTTCACTGTGGTGCATCATCAACCCCACACAGAATAACACAGGAAGAACTAAATGACCTGATTCGTGATTTGGACTTATCAAAGAACAAGGCAGAATTGCTAGGATCAAGACTCCAACAATGGAATCTTCTAGAAGAAGATGTCACAATTACTGCATATCGAAAGCGCCACCAGCAATTGGAGCCTTTCTTCAGAAAGAAAAGTAATCTGATATTCTGTTCCGATATTGAGGGCCTCATGAATGCTTTAAAAATCACTCATGACCCACAAGAATGGAGACTATTTGTGGACTCTTCGAAACTGAGTCTCAAGGCTGTGCTTTTGCACAATGGAAACATTCTTCCATCTATTCCAGTAGCGTATGCTGTCCACATGAAAGAGACATACGATAACTTAAGGCAGCTACTGAATTCCATTGAGTATAACAAGTACAGCTGGCACCGCTATGGTGATTTGAAGGTAGTTGCCCTTTTAATGGGACTGCAGCAAGGATATACAAAATACATGTGTTTCTTATGCGAGTGGGATAGCCGAGCAAGGGAAATGCACTACATGAGGAAGGAATGGACTCACAGGCAGAATGTAGCCATTGGAGAGAAGAATATCCAACACCCAGCTCTGGTTGAGGCTCAGAAAATCTTGCTACCACCCCTTCACATCAAACTAGGTTTGATGAAGAACTTCGTGAAAGCCATTGACCGGACTTTGCCAGCATTCCGATACCTGCATGAAAAATTCCCTCGACTCAGCGAAGCAAAGATTAAAGAGGGAGTTTTTGTGGGTCCTCAGATTCGAGAGCTTTTCAAAGATGACCGGTTCAACAACTTGCTGGAAGGTGACGCGAAACAAGCATGGAATGCTTTTCGCCTAGTTTCTACAAACTTCCTCGGAAATGTTAGGGCAGAAAACTATAAGGAACTAGTAGAAGACATGTTGATGAAGTATAAGAAACTTGGCTGCAATATGTCTCTAAAGATTCACTTCCTTCATTCCCATTTGGATTTCTTTCCTAGCAACTGTGGTATTGTTAGTGATGAACACGGCGAACGTTTTCATCAAGATATCGCAACAATGGAACAAAGATACCAGGGAAAATGGTCCACTACAATGCTGGCTGACTACTGCTGGACACTCCTCAGAGATGCTCCCGAACAGCTGTACAAGAGACAGGCGAAGAAATCTAAGATGTAGTCAATGACTTGATTTTTTATAGGTAGGCTATTACAGTTGACCTTTTACTATTGGAATGCATTTCGTTATGTAAACATTAATTTCTTGCAGATTACAAAAAAACTAGAGCCAATTTTGCAATTTGACTGTCATATTCGTGTTCAGCACATAAAAATTGATAAGAATTGACTAATTTTATTTCAGTAACATGACTTTTGTAAAAATTTGTTGTCCAGTGTTATTTATGAAAAGACATCAGTGCTTTAGAAAACTGACTGCATTATGCCAATCACTGCACACTGATCTTAGGTTATTTATGAAAAGACATCAGTGCTTTAGAAAACTGACTGCATTATGCCAATCACTGCACATTGGTCTTAGGTTATTTATGAAAGACATCAGTGCTTTAGAAAAACTGACTGCATTATGCCAATCACTGCACATTGGTTATTTATGAAAGACATCAGTCAATCATCCCAATCAGTTGACCAGAAAATAATATCATCCATTCCGTATAAAAATAACCCCACTGTCCATTAACAATTATTCTTGCTGTAGTCATTTACACAAATAAGTGTCAAAGTGTGAATTAATGGGTATTTACACAGAAACAAAGTTTTTACAGTGTGTGATAAGATGGATGGCGACTTGGAATACTGACTATGGTCGAATTCTTGAGTTAAAGAAATATGATTGACTTTGTTAAGACAAAACATGACAATACCAGCTTGAAATCAATGTTTTAAAAAATAAAAAAACAATAAAGTCATATGAATCAAAGCAGAAAACATTCTAACTGTATATTTATAGACACTCTTTATTAACCCTGGAATGTACACATGTATATATACCAATGAGTGGTTCTCTGAATAAATTTCAATTTTACATATGCAATCTCTTTGTTTTCACTATATGTGTATTTCTCATTTAATATGCAATTAGTTAAGATGATAAATATGCCAATGAAGCATGCAGTCTTCTGCCCATTTCTGTCTCCACCCCTTTTTTGTATGCATCTTTTTCTCCAGCTAAATGACATGACACTTCTATCTCCACCCTTATTTTGTATGCATCTTTTCTCCAGCTAAATGAAGTGATTCATTCTAGCATGATAGTAACTATACATAGCATGACGATGGCCTTGGACCCAAACCACCATACTATAGCAGTCTTTCAGCTTGAGCTGAATGCACTTAAAACAGTCTGTCAAGCAAAACTATTCAATGTAATTGTGGAAAACCAGAAAAGAGGAAAACAAAAGCACTCCTTGATGTTGTAAATGACTGCTGAAGGTGGTGAATGTCTCAATTTCATATAAACCATGACATTCTTTTAGAAGTTCGGGAAGAAAATTAGCTGAATCAACATTTTTACATTAAGCATGAATCCTGTGTCCTGAATGTGGGAAAATCTACAATGAAAACAAAAATGAAACATAGAGAACCTCAACTCATCGCCATATATTCTTGAAATTCATGGTGATGAAACAACACTGCTAAAAAAACTTTATGAGATATAAACTTAGACTGAACATTGCTGAAAATAAAAGAAGAGACCAAAGATATCCATGAAAGTATGGACTCCGAGAGTGGCCAAAAAAATCAGAACAGAAGCAAGAGCCATAACAATGACATCTGCAATGGGTTGTGACTGAGATGCTCTCACCATGTACAATTTCTATGCATGAAAAGAATGGAAGGTAATCAAAAGAAGATCTCTCTACATAGCAACTAGAGCTCTGCCTACGGAAGATCCTTGAACAGAGAAAGGGTTGACTTATGTATATTTGATTTAATTTAATTGTCTGTTGTGTATTTAGATTTTTAATGTAGCTTTAACAATTTTTCAGTCATATCGCTATGATGTATGCAGTGTGACAGTTTATAGTGATGTCTAGCACTGGGGCATCATGCTGGAGACATGTAGCATGACGTCCACCCAGTCACATTATCCTGACACCAGGCCGACCAGTCCTAATACTAACCTCTTAATGCAGTTAGTACCATTTTTGTAAGTCTTTGGTATCATTTGGCAGAGGTTTGAACCTGCAACCTCCCAAATCTGAGGTGGATGCTCTAACCACTAGGCCATTGGAGTGGTCGTTTCTTTGGTAGTTTTACAGTTTTTTTTATTCATTACATGCTATTGTAATGTAATTTTATTTACTGGATTTTATATTTTAAAGAAATTCAGTTCAGTTTTTCGTAAACACTAATATAGAAACTTTGTATCTAATGCTGACCTAGTTTCTAACTTACTTCATAAGTAAACAACTTTTTATATCTTAGCTTTTAATTCTTTCTTAGAGTAGATTTATTGAGTGAAACTGAGGCCATGCTTGAAGTACGTGACAAATAACATGTAGCAATTATTTCAAAACTCTGGTTTTGAAATAACTGCTACATGTTATTTGTCACCCACAACCAGTCATTTGGTTTGTACAGTAGCCAGATTTAATATTGACGTATTGATAAATAATTTTAGTCTTGCCTTAACACTTGAGATGCCAACGTGGTTTTGTTGTGACCAGTTTGATTTTAATTTTTAATTTTTCTTCAAATTATTTGGATTCTAAGAGATTATTTTTCCTTGGAAATACTTGTGCTGTAAATTAATTCTTGGAGAAAGACAGTTATTGAAATTTACAGAATTAAAACACTGGAATACTATTTTCTGTGATTCAACAAAGAACTGTTGACACATCAGTACTACACTGACTACAGCATACATCATCGCCTTCCATTTTGGATTTCATCAAGATTCAAACTCAATTTCATTAGAACATTTTATTACTAGGACTTCTAATTTTTAATTCTTGGATTATTCTTGGATTATTTTTGGATTTGAATCTTAAAAGTTCCTTTTCTCATTTTTACCTTGTTTTTCTAGGGAAATAAATTATTTGTTAAATTTTACAAAGCTTTTTGTCTTCACTTTTTTCTTGTTACTGTTTAAAAGAGCCTAAACAATGTAACACTAAACAACACATTGAGAGAAAAGCTATCAGTGATCATGAAAACACTGCAAAAGCTGATTTTCACTCCATAAAAAACTTTAAGAAACCACATTACCTCCAAACATCTATTTAAACAATTAGGAAAAAATATGCTGTGAGTTAGTTATAATGCATATTAGTAAACATAAAATGTTAATTCCATCATACTCTACAGTCACATCACTGAAAAGCAACAGAAAGCGTATTCATTTGCAAACCAATACTCACTGATCCTTTCATCTAATTCAAAATCCTCCCATGAAAATAGGTCAAATTCTCCAATGTGAAATAATGAATCTTAGCTTTTCCTCAGACTTGGCTTTTACAGTTACATTCCTTATTTTTCAGTGTAACACTCTATGTACAATATATGAAAAGCTACACAGCAATGAATTAACGTGCAGTGACAAATAATACAATGTTTGTGTCAATCCCAGAAAATCAACACACTCCTTTACAAAGATTTGTTTCAACTTTTAATGATAATAATTTAGAACTTCTTGATTTTATTCAATGATATTTCTATTTGCAAAAATAATTGTACTATTTATTATAATGTTTTTTAATCGTGATCATGCAAGATTCATCGTTGGATAATTTACTGACCAATTTTTGGTACATTCATATATGTCTAAATGGAATGGCCCTAACTATTGGTTTCAGAAATAAGTCTAAATAGCAGTAAGCAATCATAAACAGCTGAGATGTGAAAGGACCCTAGTCTGAAAAAAAGGGTCAGAATGAATGAAAATCCTGAAAAAGTATTTGTGAACCTCTAATAGCACAAGATTCAGCTTGGACCAAATTTTGTCTAGTTTTTAACTTTTCACAAAGTCTGATAGCAAATGTCTTGGATTCCTGCAAATTTCTATCCAGGTAAATATTAAAATATTAAAATACTGAAATGCAAGAGGTATTTATAAAAGAAAATTGAGACCTTAAAAGACAATCAAAGTATGCACATAAAATTCTTGTAAAATCTATTCCTTTCTTGGTTAATATCACTGGCTACATGATATTAAGAGCAATAAGTTTAAAGAAAGAATGCAAAACACACACATAAAGAAAGTCATAATATTATAAATGGACTAAAAATGATTGTTCTATTGGACAATATAAAAAAATAGTGAACAGACAGTCTGATGTGCCTGTTACATCTGTAAAGTAAATATGGACATCTTAGATGACTCATTTCCAATAGCTCTAGGCTTTAACATATAATAATTGTATATAATACCAAAAATAAAATATATATTCTCTAACATCTCAGAAACCTCAAGACTTATAAGCAGTCTTATAAATATTACAAGTCAAAAGGATAACAGGGCTTGACACAGCACCATTTCTTATTTGTCATTTAATTTTACCCTATACATGCCTATTCAGGTAAATGTAATAAAGATAATGACATACGGACACTTTTAATCCCTAATAAAAACACTCTGAAGGTCAAGAAACTTTTAAGAAGTTGACCTCATGACAGTTAGCTCTTCTTAAATTTCTACATCTGGATAAAAAGATGCATGAAGGATTAGGATGTGTCCAGAAAATTCTAAAGCCTTCCTGATACAACTGTCTAAGGATATTAAGTGCCAGTAGATATTTTGGCCTTGGGACGTCTTTGTGCTGGGGTGGGGCAATATGCAAATGAAGCTCAATGGACAGCTGTCGCACTTGTTTCAGCACTCCCGACTGAAGCATCTCTGGAAGGGCTTCCCACTCAGACCGCTCAATGTCAATCTTCAACACATCTATTATTCTCTGCAGATGACAAAATAGCACAGGTTAAAAGGTTTATAATTTCTGTTTGGGATTGTATAACTTGACTACATTCCCTTGGAGGAACCGACACTCTACTGGGAAAAATGAGTTTCCAGATATTCAAGATAAAACCATTCCTTCCTTTTAACTGCTCAGTGCTCAAACCATCTCTTCAGCAATAGCAAGATTTTCAAATTAGCTGCAGTGGTGGATATATTGGATGTGATAACATGATTTCTGTGATGGCCCCACAGGACCAATTAGGACCAACTGAACATCATATGAAATCTTAGAGTGAAAACACTACAACCATTCATACAAGTGGAGCAGAGATACATTTTTGAATATGGATGTTATGGTGAAGATATTTTATGTCAGATTGCAACCATTTTCATATCCATAAGACCATCCATTCAGGTTGAGTGGCAATAACAAGATTTTCATGGTGACCATATTTGATGTCAGATCAGCATCATTTTCATTTCCATCTCACATCTGTCTGCGCCAGTTCGAGTCTCAGATTCAGCCAATGTGGTTAAGTGAGAAAGCTTGCCAGTAGCTTCTCGTGGGTCGGTGGTTCTTTCCGAGGTTTTCCCGGGTTCTTCCTCAACCATTAATACTGGCCACCATGTATAGCTTATCGTGTGCTGAAAAATGGCATTAAACCGAATAACAAGAACAACAACATCATTTTCATTTAGGACCAACTAGGTGTGGTAGAGGTAAGATTTTCTATATGGCTCCCATGGTGGCCATATTGGATGCCAGATCAGAACTATTTTCTTTAAAACCAAAAAGACATCATAGATGTTGTTTGGTGAAAACCCCATGTCAATATGATCACCCATTCTGGTGTATTAGTGGTGGCTATTTTGTATGTCAGATCTGCACCATTTTAATTTAAGACCCATGATGCAACAAAACAAGTCTTTCAGTGAAAACCTCATGTCAACAAGACAACCTATTCAAGAGAAGCAGCAATAACGAAATTTTCAAGATGGCAACCATGGCAGCCATATTGTAATTCAGTTCAGCACCTTTTTCATTTAGATCCAACTAGATATCATCAAAGTCTTTTAGTGATATTGTTAGTACCATCATTACTGGAAAAATAGCAATAGCAAGATTTTCAAGATGCTTATATTGTGGCCTCCTACTAGCTTAGGAAGAGTAGTGATAATGAACATGGACAAATGAACAAGACAATAAAAGGCCACGACGTTAAGCTCTTCAGGTCTATGACCAATAGTACTAACAAGATCTGTCACATTTTTGCACACTTTACTTTTATATAAATCAAGGAATTTTTTATTAACTGAACTGAAATGATGTAATGATTAATGAGCCACACTTATCTTGTTGCAGTTTTCCCAATCTCTTTTCACAACATGGATAATTCAAAGAAACAGAAACAGGATTTGAGTCCTTATATATCATTGGTAACAGTGAATTTCAGTTGCCAGTATGTAAGGGTGAAGAAGGCAAGTATTTCACAAGTTTCCTGGCAATTATGGAAAGCCCTGAATATATAGCATGTTATGAAATGGGTAACTTTTTCATAATCTGTGTTCGAAGTGAGACCCACTGGTGATGATTAAATCTGCCTTATACGTAATGAAGATCATAACTAGTAAGATTCTGATAAAAGAGGTCAGGGGAAAAAAATGGTGTAATTATTGCAAATAATAAATTATCCATCCAAGGCATATGTCATGTAACATGGGGGAAAAACAAAATATGGGGTGAAATATGGCACCCATTTGCCTTAGAATATCTGTAAAGAGTAATTTAAACCACTTTTGAACCTCCCCATTTATTTACCAAGAGGCAAAAATTTTCCTCAGAAATAACTTTTTTTTCAGACAACGTATCATAAGTAAGTTCAGCAGTTTTGTCGGGTTAAATACAGTTTCCTAAGATGGAGCCATTCATGTTACTGTATTCAGAATTAGCTTCTCATTGAGAAAAACTATTCTACCTATATAGATAGAATTTGCAGAAATTGTGTAAAAAAAGTCGAAAGGAATGGACATCTTATGGGATAGTGGTAGTATCCTAAGAATAAAATCTTGTTCTGGCCCCAGTCTCACCTGTGTGTGGTTGAGCATCTTCCTGATGCCCTGTAAGGTCACCATCTTCCAGCCAAGATTGTTCTGGAACTCCCTTCCAGATAGTCCCACCTTGTAGAAATAGTCCAAGTCACTCCTTTTGAAGTCTACCTGCTTCATACTGACCAAAAAGACAACAATATTGTCTTAACTTTTGATCCAACATGGTACCTTTATCTCATACTAAACAATCACTTTACAAGCATATCAACTACAACTTAGAATTGTTACATGTAACAGTTCATTGACAGCTATCCTAAATTTAATATCCAGCACTACAATCATGCAATCATGTATGCAAAAATGAAAAAATTACCTAATGAAAAATAAAGAAAAAAGGTAATTTGTATATGAACTGTCTGGATAAAAGACATAATGAACAGTAACTAAGTAATGAAAATAATTTACTTCTTTGAGAATGGCATAGCCAATCAAATCAGAATTAGTGCTGTTATGAAATTTTGCCATTGCTGATGTTAAATTCAGTGCAATGGTGAAATATGCACAAAAAAACATATACAGATTTTTGTTACATCACTCCCACCATGGACCCATGTGAATCCATTTACAATTCACTGCAGTACAAAGCACAATTGAAGAGTACCATGTTTTCTGTGATCCTGAGCATTCATTTTGACTGATACATGTATGTCAGACATAAACGCAAAGTTTACTACAGGTGATGATTATTGGTAAAATAAAAAGATGATGTAATCTTCTTTATAGTACATGTTTCTTCAATGCACTTTGCAGAGAAAAACTTGCTGATTTAAAATAATATAAACCATTGGCAATAACATGATACTACTTTATGTTCATAATAACATCACCAATCATAATAGCTACATTATCAAAACACCCTAGTAGGTAGTTACTCTGTTGTTTACAATCTCAGTGGAACTTTCAGTAATAAACAAAATTTTGCAATGAATGCAGAAATCAAAGCAATAATGTTGTTACATATCAGAGAACAAGAAACTGATAAGAACAAAGGCATAAATTTACTATTTCATACATGTAACACATAGGTAAGTTTTTAGGACAGTTCAGGAGATTTGCGAAATTTTGTCTGGAGTTTTTACTTTAAATCAGGACGATTTTCACTGACCTCAGTTTTAGCACATACATGGACAAACATGAAAACTATTAAACAAATTACTTTTTTCACCTTTCAAATGTGCATGGCATCTCATCACATCAGTGTTTTCACAGTAACATTTTGACATTTCTTAGTAGATAATTGGCTGGATTATATTTATGGCAGTCCTCATCATTGCCTGGATTATATTTATGGCAGTCCTCATCATTGCCTGGATTATATTTATGGCAGTCCTCATCATTGCCTGGATTATATTTGTGCCAGTCCTCATCATTGCCTGGATTATATTTGTGGCAGTCCTCATCACTGCTATATTTGTGGCAATCGTCATCATTGCCTGGATTATATTTGTGGCAGTCCTCATCATTGCCTGGATTATATTTGTGGCAGTCCTCATCATTGCCTGGATTATATTTGTGGCAGTCCTCATCATTGCCTGGATTATATTTGTGGAAGTCCTCATCATTGCCTGGATTATATTTGTGGAAATCCTCATCATTGCCTAGATCATATTTGTGGAAGTCATCATTGTTGATCTTAGCACTTAGCAAATGATACATCTTTTCTGGATCCAGATTTCCTCTGGATGGAGTCAGCCTGAATTATCCTCAGAATGGAAAATGTCCTTTCAGTGTCTGTACTGGAATGTGGCAATATTAATACAACTCTAATGAGCCCATCTGAACATTTAAATTGTTTCCTGCCTGTGGGTAGATTCTGGTTCTTGACTGCCTACCAGAACTACTCAAGACTGGTGCTTCTTTGGGTTGAATTTTGGAAGTTCTTTTTAAATTCAACTGTACAATAATGGAAGAATGAATATTCATGTCCCTTTGAACTTTGTTTTGGCTACTGAGATTCCAGTTTCTATCAATTATTGAATTCTGTGTGCTATTTTGGTTCTTTAGATTTGAGCATTTTAGCATTGGAAGATGATGCATGCTTAGATATCTTGACAAGCTTTAATTACCAAAGCCAAACTGACCTGTTTTATGCCACTTGGGGTCTTTAGGAATGACTAATCCAACCAAGATCCATTAATGTCTTTAATCCTTTCAGAATTATTCCTGATCATACACAGTATAAACCCATCACAGCAAACTTTAAATACTGAAGCCAAACCAAGCTTGCTGATTGAATCCAAAATATGTGAACTGTTTTATGCTACTTGACCTCTTTCGAAATCTGACTATAAGCTGTTAACATCTTTAATCATTTCTTAATTACTATTGATCACACTGTTACGTATATTTGATTTACTTGTATCTGATTTAATATATATTCATTTCAATTTAATTGTTTGTCAGTTTTAAATTTTTATTTTTTTTACAGGCTATTGTAATGCAAATTTATTTTCTAGAGATGATATATGTACTTTTTTCAGAAAATAATTTGACCTTGACTGTTAGTTTATAAACACTAGGTCTTGATCTAAATCCTGACCTTGTTTATAAATTTGTGACAACCACGTAAACAAGTTCTATCTTTATTTTAAAATGATTGGTTGTTGTCGAGGTCATGATGGGACTTTGTCTTTAAGATGTAAACAATTTTTTAAATTTTTTATTTCTTAGAGCAAAATGATTGGTTTTCATCAGGATCACACTGGGTAGACATGATCTTTAACAAGTACTTATTTTCTATAAGCTTCGAGAAGATGATCACGTGACCCCTTGTTTGTGTTTTTGAAGACCATACAACCTCTATTTTGGAAAATTATTCTCAGAAGAAGCTCAGCTGTTACACATGAAGTTGTATATTGTGCTCTTTGGAGTTATTTCAAATTACTTGGATTGGAATTATTCCAAATTATTTGGATTCAAAAGGATTAATTCTGTTATTTTTCTGGAAAATATGTGTCCTCATGTAAATTTTTTCAAAAAGGACAGTTTTCTATAAAAAATTTATTCACCTATCAGAAATCGGACTGATAATTCTTGTTTCTACAAGGAACTGTAGACTTCAACACTACAGACTGCAGCATACATCATCATCTTCCATCTTGGATTCTTTGTCGGGATTCAAACTTGAAATCAGGAGAACATTTTTTTATTAAGATTTCCAATTATTTTTAATTTTCACAGAATTTTTCCAGGGAAAAAAATTACTGTATTTTTTCAAAGCTTGTTGTTTTCACTCTTTCTTGTGTTACTGTTTATTTGAGCCTAAACATGTAACATAAGAACACACAGTATAATCTAATCACTTTAATGTTACTGTCTGTAATCACAGAAAGTCTTTACAACAAATATACTACAATGGAAGCAAGGTTTGAAGAAAAGTTTTGTTGAGTAGGTGTGTGTGTGATTCGGATTATTAATGTAACTTTAAAAAAAATTCAGTCATATTTCTATGATGCCTGCAGTTGGCAGTTTATAGCGATGTCTAGCACTGTGGCATCATGCCGCATACATGTAGCATCATGTCACACCCAGGCACATTATTCTGACACCAGGCCGACCAGTCCTAACACTAACCTCGTAATGCTGAGCACCTTGCAAGGCAGCTGTTAAGTACCATTTTTAGAAGTCTTAGGTATGACTCAGCAGGGGTTCGAACCAGCGACCTCCTGTATCCAAGGCGAATGCTCTAACCACTAGGCCACAGGAGTGGCCTTTGCTGAGATCTCAATAAGTGATGGGATGGAAGGGAGACACCACTCATCTTGAGTAGTTCAAATGTAAGCTATTTCTCCACATGAAGGAGTGAGGGTTCGTGGGAGGAAGCATGATGCTACCTAAGTAAAATTAACCAGATATACCGTATAACAGCAATTGTAAATTTACCTGGGGTCAAATGAGTGCACCTCGCAGTGGTAAAACTTGACCATGTCATCATCAAATGAAAAATCATTATTGATCCTGAAAAAAATAAGTTAATATTTTCAAAAGAAATGGGATTTAATCAGACTGAATAAACTTCATTGCTGAGTAATTAAGGAATAGACTGACTTAAGTACAAAAATGGATGCCACAAGTGCTAAAAATGTCAACACAATTTAACATCAAACTTTTTTTACTAGCACAGAAGTCTGTTCAGATCATATACACAGAGATAAAAACTCAGCCTTTCAATTTTCATTTGCATAAATTAAGTGGGCTTTTATTTACAGTAATTGTGCTAAAAATGTTTTTCAAATAAAAAATTATAAATCTTCTCCAAAAAGTATCAAAGAAAGATAAACCATTCAATTTTCTTTTACCTGAATTACAACAGAACCTAATCACATCATGCAAGTATTCACCTAGGTCAAGTGGTTTCTAAGCAATTATGTAAAGTTTCTATTATCAATGTTAAAATCCATATATTGAAATTACAAAATTAAATAAAAAAGCGAAAAATCATTTATATGGCATTACAATCTTATCAGGTCATCTATCTATGAATGTAAAATGCATACCAATTTGATTGCCTAGATGATATGGTTTCTAAATGATCAGGCTAATAAAGTTAGCATTAAAAATCTCATCCTAAATAGTGAAATGTAAAGATAAAAGTAAAATTTCGCTCAAATGGCTTGAAAATCTATTCAAGTCTTCTACATATGTATATATATAAAAAAGCCATAAGCAGTCTACCTAGATCATGCAGCCAATAAATATTCATGCTAACTTCACTGACAAAAGTTGCCAATAATTTGCAAAAACAACCCTCTAAAGCAAAAGCAAAATCACTTTCATAACACTAAAATATGATTAAAAATGCATATTAATATGTTTAGTAGATTTCAGGATGGATATGCCAGCCAATGCACCCACTTCTGTTAATGCAGCCAAGATATAAAAATTAAATCTATATACAATTTATACTGTTTAACAAAATGTTACTGAGTATTTGAAATATGTGTATTCTAGTCAAATAAAAACATACTAATTAATATGAAATTGACTTTGGGTCAGCTACTGAGGCATTTGCCTAGGCAAGTCACTCTACTCCAACTGACTTTGGGTCAGTTACTGAGGTGTGTACCTAGGCAAGGCACTTTATTCCAATTGACTTTGGGTCAGTTACTGAGGTGTGTACCTAGGCAAGGCACTTTACTCCAATTGACTTTGAGTCAGTTACTGAGGTGTGTACCTAGGCAAGTACTTTACTCCAACTGACTTTGGGTCAGTTACTGAGGTGTGTACCTAGGCAAGGCACTCTACTCTAATTGATTTTGGCTCAGTTACTGAGGTGTGTACCTAGGCAATGCACTTTACTCCAATTGACTTTGAGTCAGTTACTGAGGTGTTTACCTAGGCAAGTACTTTACTCCAACTGACTCTGGGTCAGTTATTGAGGTGTGTACCTAGGCAGGGCACTTTACTCCAATTGCCTCAACATTAAAAAACCTACTTGTGTTTCTCTCACTAATACATGTATATTTTACTAAAATGTGCACATCTCTCACTAATACATGCATATCTCACTAATGTGTGTAAATCTCACAAATACATGTATATCTCACTAACCTGTGTATATCTCACAAATACATGTATATCTCACTAACCTGTGTATATCTCACTAATGTGTGTAAATCTCACAAATACATGTATATCTCACTAACCTGTGTATATCTCATTAATATGTGGATATACTAATATGTGTATATCTCACTTAATACATGCATATCTCACTGTGTGTATATTTCACTAATGTGTGTATATCTCACTAATACATGTATATCTCACTAATATAATATGTGTATATCTCAATAATACGTGTATATCTCTCTAACATGTATATCTCATTAATACATGAATATTTCACTAATACATGTATATCTCACTTACATGTGTATATCTCACTAATACGGGTACATCTCACTATGTGTATATATCTCACTAATATGTGTATATCTCACTGTCTATATCTCATTTAATATATGTACATCTTACTAATGTGTGTATATCTCATTAGTATGTATATATCTTGCTATTATTTGTATATCTCACTAATATCAATATATCTGATTAATACATTTATATCTCACTAATATGTGCATATCTCACTAATACATGTACACCTCTCCCTCGATAACTCAGGCACAATGGGGTCCACAAACACAGACCGCACTATAAGTGAGGCGCAAGTTACTGAGGGACTTCCAATTTTTTTTAAAAATCGCTTTGACATTGACAAAAATCGGGCCGGGGTGGTGGGGGGGAGCAGCATTAGGGAACTAGGCTGTTTAATGACTGAATCCTCATTTTACGATCACATCGATATTAATTTTTAATAATGCACTTTTTCTAATGAAGTTGTTCATTATTCTGTTTAAATAACATTTATTTTCAAAATGTTCAACATATGAAAGATTGTTCCAACTGGTTTTAACAACCATCACATGTATTATGTCACTGCTTTTTATTTTCTTGATGAGTCTGGTTTCCATAGTGGTTTTTAATAGTATCCTGCCAAATATGGAGTCCACAGAGCAGGGAACTAGACTAACTGTTGATACACCACCAAACAAGATTCCTTTTTTACAAACACATGTGACATTTATGTCATGCGACAATTGTCTATGTCGAAACTTAATTTCTGTATTGTTCAATTAGTACAATATTGATGTTGTGATTTCATTGGAAGTAATAATGGAACTTCTTATCATCCTTGAGGATATCTCTAAGTGCCAGTTCAAGAATTCTCTGAATCTCGCTTGCCCACAATGGTCCGTATCGGTGAAATCAAGCCCTTTATTTTACAAAGTATTAATTTCGCTAGGATGCCTTGTCATCTTTGGTCACAGTTATGAAAGAGTCGGTTAATTTAAGGTAGTTTATGTTGCATACACAATAACATTTATAATTATTCGATTGACCAAATGAAGTGAGTTCACCCGACTTATGACTGGAGCCACTAATTTCAAGCTTGTAGGATTTTCGTGCCTTTTAATTTTTCTTTATTCCACCGCCTTTATTTGATTCAAAAGACATAATTAATGTGATAATATAAAGCAGGCCAGCTTTTAATTCAATGCAACAATACAACAAATACTTCCGCAAGTCAGTTATCAAAATATGGTCGGCACTTAATTAGGTTCACATAGAAGCACTCGCGGACATAGCTGTTATGGTAGATTGACGCATTTTATGTTTAATTACAAGAAGACAAATTGCATTTATGATGATTACACATAAAAGGAACTAAAAGATAGAACTAGAACACAAATTTCAATTGATAAAAAAATTATTTAATTTGTATTTATTTATTAAAGTACTGCATCCACTCAACGTAAGTGACATTTTCATTGATCAAAAATTTCCTTACATATCGTTAATTGCAGTGTACAAGGAATGTCTTTTGGAAAGAAAATGTAAAAAAATTCTTCAAGTTCAACAAATAGGGATCAATTTTTAGGGGTATTTTCTGGTTTACAAATATGGGATCCATGCCTGACCCCGTGTTATAAGCGGGATCGCGAGTTATCAGGGCACGATTTATTGAGGGAGTGGTGTATATGGTCACTAATACATGTATATCTCACTTAATACAGTACCTGTCCAGAAACTTCTTTATGAAGGTGGAGAAAATCCAACTGGAATTTCATCTCCTGATTGGTAACAAGTATAGGAGATCAGATACAAGATGACATCAATAATGTGTGATGATCTTTGTCACATTCAAACTAATCTAACATCTTGATAATATTGAACTATTTAACAAGTTTGATCAAAATTTGATCTGAAATATACCTGCTAGAGTGTTGGTAAGTTCAACCAATCCAGTGTCAAGTCACATCGTTAAAAAAGTGAGAGTTTCATACATATTCATACTCAAACAAGATCACGATGACATAGGCCTATTTACCAAATTCAATCAAATCACTGGAAACAAGACTGTCTTGAGAGTGGTAAATAAAATCACTCGAAACAATACTGTCTTGAGAGTGGTAAATCAAATCACTGCAAACAATACTGTCTTGAGAGTGGTAAATCCAATCACTGCAAATAATATTGTCTTGAAAGTGGTAAATCCAATCACTGCAAATAATACTGTCTTGAAAGTGGTAAATCAAATCACTGGAAACAATACTGTATCAAGAGTGGTAAATCAAATCTGAGTCAATGCTCATAAAACAATGTCGTGCTTATGTTAGCCTATTTACCAAGTCTGATTAAAATCAGGTCAGAAAAACACATCTGGGTCAAGACAAAATGTATTATATATCTTGTAAATACCAAGTATGCAACAAACAAATAAAAAACAGAAATAAAGGCACTAAAATGCTGATATCCAATCAGATATAAAATCACTTTAATGAATATGCATGGCTGGATCTTGTTATAAAAAGAATCATCCAAGATCTTGACAATCTAAGACCATTTACAAAGCTGACTCAAAGTTAGACCAGTGACAGTATCTATAGTGGTAACAAGCTCAGCCAATCACATGCAAGATAATTTGATTAATATGCACTGATCCAATGCATTATCAAATTCATGTGAGATGTACATCCCACAAAGCAATAGTCCACATTTGATCAAACACTGAATCAGAATTATGGCTCTGAGTGATAACAAGTTCAGTCGATCAGGCGCAAGATCATTTCATTAATATGCCTGAATCTTACTCATTAATGAAATTATCCAAGATCTTGATGATATAATCAAGAAATAGAGCTTCCTGCGTGGTAACAAACTCAGCCAATCACAAGCAAGATTACTGCATTATTGAAACTCTCACTCATTATTGAACCCATCCAGGATTTTCACTATATATGTCTGCATTTGATCCAAAATGTACCAGAAATATGGCTTCCAGAGTGGTACAAAGATCAGCCAATCAGATGCAGAATCACTTTAACAATATTCTCAGTTTTCACTAAATACTTAAATTGTCTGGTATCTTGATAATATAAACATGTATTCAAAGCTTGATCAAAATCAGATCAGAAATATGGCCTCCAGAGTGCAAACATGGTCAGCCAATCAGATATAAGATTACCCAATTAACGTGTGAGGATCTCAGTTGATCCAAGATCTTAATGACAATGTAACAGCCTATATTTCAAGTCAGATAAAAAACACATGAGAAATATGGTTTCCAAATCAGTAACAAGTTCAGCCAATTAAATGCAAGTTCACTTCAATTATGTGTCCATCTTGCCAGCCATGTTGGAGTTTTTGATGGCAGTAGCCCATATTCCAAGTTTGACTGAAGTCATATTATAAACATGGACTCCAGAGATGCAAGAAGCAATTGTTGACAAAAGGATTATGGAGATGACAGTCAACAGACACAGGTGAGTGTAAATATAACACATCTGGTAATCTGATATATGTGACTTCCAGTCTTACCCTACTGAGTATATGAGACAAGATGAATTAGATCCTGAAGAAGATAATGGGGGAGGCAGGTATTTTGATTCGGTACACACTTCCCAGCCACCGTCCTCCAACAGCCCCATCCGTACTTTCTTCTTGCACAGATACTGCACATTATTAATGTACCTGAACAGGACAAAGAAAAATATCTAGGGTATTATTTTATAAGTGTTTTCCAAATGCCATTAAAGTATGAAATTATATATTATCAACAGGATAACTTACGAGATGCAATGAAAATAAAGAGTATATCAGACATGATTTTGGTCTTCCCCCCAAAAAGCTGAAAAAATTTTAAGTGGGGTTTGGGGGTCCTCCTCCAACAGGGTCTTGAGGGTCAATGCCTGTGCCCCCCCCCCACCAAAAATGCATTTTAAACTCATAAAAAAACTGCTCCTGGTGCAACTTATGAACATAAAATAAACCAAAATAATCATTTGAAAAACTATTAAACTTACCAAAAATGTTCAACCTGAGTTCAATAATTTCACAATATTTATAGCCACATGAATTTGTTCTCCAATACTATTGAATCAGATGCTGAAGTTTATTTCATGTGCATGTCAATGTTCACATCGTAATTAAGTCACAATAAATTGTCAATTTTTGCAGCAAATATATTATACTTCTCTCTATTCATAACAAATCTGTAAAATAAAAGCCCAAGTACAACTATATACAAATAATCAAATACATTCACTTGTCTTTTTCTCCAATGGACACAACCTGTTGATATGCCAGTTGAGCTCTTTTTGCGGCTTTGGCAAAGATTTATTTAGCCTTCCTTTTTGTCACCACTGACTTTTTTGGCTCAATGTGCAATCGTTTATTTTCCTTCTCAATGAGAGCCTTTTTCCTTTCAAGCTGGTGCTTGGCAACATGCAGTGCGCATATTCTGACAGAGGGCTATATCTGTTCTCTCATGCAAGAAATCTTTTTTCTTATAGTAATTAAATGCACTTTTTCCAGATACCTCTGAGCTTCAATTTTTCCGTATGCAGCATCTTTTGTAGGTGTTGTTCCAAATTTGTCCAACTGCGATTACCATAATTCAGATCTTTATTGCAGTGGTCACAAAATGGCAGTCCTCTAGCATTCAGTTTTCTTATAAACTGACCAATTAAATTTCCGTCAACTTTTCTCTCCAGCCATTCCCATTTCCATATGTTTTTTAAACCTTTATCTAAACTTTTCATGCCATGGTCTCTCTCAACAACTCAGGATGCCATGTTCTGCAAGCATGCTTATTCTTTCCATTGCCATCAGTAACCATTACACGAAGATACACTGGATGAATTGAAACCTTTGACCAATCAGAATACTCTTTACGAGAGTATTGTGCTACCTAATATATGGAACGAATAATTTACAAGGGACATTGCGGATTGGGAATGGACAGACCATATTATTTTTAAACAGATTGGAGATGATACAAAAAATGAACTATATCAAGAAAAATCTGATTCAAATCATGAGAAAAGTGGAATTCCACTTTAAGGTGGAGAAAAATCATGTCTGATATATGACCCAATTAAATAATAACAATAAAAATATTTTCAATTAGTATATAGTCATACATATATATACATACATATATACATGTGTGCATATATATATATATATATATATATATATATATATATATATATATATATATATATATATATATATATATATATATATATACACATATATATATACACACACACACACACATGTATATATGTATACACACATGATCAATCTTAAGCGGGCAACTAGTCCCAGCTCTTTTGACGAAATGTTGTCCTGAAAGCTAACTTGGCAGATATTACTGACTTCATCTAATGTTTCTAATTCCTGAAAACTTTTTCATCCAGTCCTGTGGCACTAGTTGTGCAGGTATGATTTATTTTATCATGCTTCACATCTGTAAAACCTTTTCCCACTGGTTAAAAACCTGGCTTTGTCAGATGTAGTACCTGCATAACTCAGACATGTACTTTATCACTGTTGCTAGGTTACACTGAAAGCAATAATGATTTAACTAAACCAATCAAATTGATTGCTTACATCTGTAGAAAACGACTATGAATGACATCATAGCAATACATCACAATGATGCTGTGGTTTCAATTTATGTTCCAACATTTTCCTCATCACCTTTGGATATCAATGATAAAATAGTAAATGTTAAGGCATATATCAAAAAAAGAACCATTTTGTAAATTACATTAATTACATGATGAATGACGGTAATCTCCTTGAAATGTTTTTCCCTGCTTCGGTCTTGTTTTGATACGACATCACTGGAAGTGTTCAGTGAATTGTGGTTTAAACTTTTTGCTGAGGCTGATTTTGAATATCAAAATTATTACTGACACCTGCTTGTGGGGATCCGTGTATTACAGCTGTAGAGCTGTGCAGTAGCTTAAGATTCAATAGTCTTTGGCTTCAGAATCTAAAACTACAACTCAGTAATACATAGAATACAGAACTCAACAAGAGTCTAATATTTAAATAGTGTCAAATGTCTATTCTAGGTTGTACAATTGTGACATTCATTTTAAATATTAAAAGAATATGTAAAACAAACCAAAATGTGTGCAAATCATGTCTACAAGCCCGACTTTTATTTCTTTGTTAAATCATTCCTATTTTAAGACGCAGGGGTGAATTTCCCCATAAATTTTCAGTTGTACAATAAACCGTGAGTTGGAAATGAGTAGCGGAAAGGCCTAGGGCATGGTTCATGAATAACTCATTGAAGAACACAATATGAATATCTTCACCTGTTACTGATAATGTATACCAAGTTTCATCACAGTTTATGAAAGAATGCAAATGTACAATGCATTCATGATATCAGTGGTGTTCATGTATGTTTTGTTTTATGAATCAGTTCTAATGCACTTTACTCTGTGTTCATTTATTCAGGTCTACTGCACTCTGTAGTGTGCTCATGTATTCAGGTCTATTGCATACTGCTGTGTGTTCATGTATTCAGGTCTAATGCACTCAGTAGTGTGTTCATGTATTCAGGTCTATTGCATACTACAGTGTGTTCATGTATTCAGGTCTAATGCACTCAGTAGTGTGCTCATGTATTCAGGTCTATTGCATACTACTGTGTGTTCATGTATTCAGGTCTACTGCATTCTGAAGTGTGCTCATGTATTTAGGTCTATTGCATACAAGTGTTCATGTATTCAGGTCTAATGCACTCTGTAGTGTGCTCATGTATTCAGGTTTATTGCATACTACTGTGTGTTCATGTATGCAGGTCTACTGCATTCTGAAGTGTGCTCATATATTCACGTCTACTGCATACAAGAGTGTGTTCATGTATTCAGGTATAATGCACTCAGTAGTGTGCTCATGTATTCAGGTCTATTGCATACTACTGTGTGTTCATGTATTCAGGTCTAATGCACTCAGTAGTGTGCTCATGTATTCAGGTCTATTGCATACTACTGTGTGTTCATGTATTCAGGTCTACTGCATTCTGAAGTGTGCTCATGTATTTAGGTCTATTGCATACAAGTGTTCATGTATTCAGGTCTACTGCATTCTGAAGTGTGCTCATGTATTTAGGTCTATTGCATACAAGTGTTCATGTATTCAGGTCTAATGCACTCTGTAGTGTGCTCATGTATTCAGGTTAATTGCATACTACTGTGTGTTCATGTATTCAGGTCTACTGCATTCTGTAGTGTGTTCATGTATTCAGGTCTACTGCATTTCTGAAGTGTGCTCATGTATTCAGGTCTATTGAATACAAGAGTGTGTTCATGAATTCAGGTCTAATGCACTGTAGTGTGCTCATGTACTCAGGTCTAATGCACTCTGTAGTGTGTTCATGTATTCAGGTTTACTGCTTACTACAATGCATTCATGACATCACTGCACACTACAGTGTTCATGTATTCAGGTCTACTGCACTCTGTGCATACTACAGTGTTCATGTATTCAGGTCTACTGCACTCTGTGCATACTACAATGCATTTATGATATCACTGCACACTACAGTGTTCATGTATTCAGGTCTACTGCACTCTGTGCATACTACAGTGTTCATGTATTCAGGTCTACTGCACTCTGTGCATACTACAATGCATTCATGATATCACTGCACACTACAGTGTTCATGTATTCAGGTCTACTGCACTCTGTGCATACTACAATGCATTCATGACATCACTGCACACTACAGTGTTCATGCATTCAGGTCTACTGCACTCTGTGTATACTACAATGCATTCATGATAGCAATGCTGTACAGTGTTTATGTTTCTGTTTTGGTTTTTAAATCAGGTTTGTTGCACTCGATCTGTGCATGACAAAATATCTAATGGACTCCATACTGTTTTATGATATCCATGAATAGGGCTTGTATTTCTGGTTTGTTTTTTGGTTCAGGTCTAAAGCACTCTGCAGTGTTTTATGATATCCATACAAAATATTTCTGGTTTGGGTTTTGGATCAGGTCTAAAGCACTCTGCAGTGTTTTATGATATCCATATAAAATATTTTTGGTTTGGGTTTTGGATCAGGTATAATCATCTTCGCTAGCCAAGGTTTCAATACGATAATCCTATCTACACCTTGGCGGATCGAACAGATATATTGTTGCTTTGTACAAGCAACATCTATTGGATTTCATGAGTTGCCTCCCTTAGTATGTAATGCCGACTAACCAATTGCATGGTGCATTGCACATTGGCCTAAAATGGTGGGGTTAACAGATGTAAAAAAGATACTTTGGAAGTTTAACATCAAAAGTATGACTATGTACCAGAGGGAAGCCATTATGGGTATATTTGAGTGAAAGGTATTTGTATGAACACAGACCGGCACTAGAAAATTCCTTATTTATCAGTCCATTCAAGTTGTGTGCTCCTTTTGTCTTGATCATGTAGGAACAGTGTTCAAATCTGAACAACTTAAGTTTGATTGTATGTGTCACATCCAATGAAATTCACAGACCTGAAGTACAGAAAAGTCTGCTCAATACACCATGGTGTAAATAGAGTTATCACACTGGAACCTTGGCTAGCAAAGATGAGGTAAAATGTACACTAATTTTGCCCTGTGCTTATGTTTCTGAATTGGTTTCTGAATCAGGTTTATTACACTCTTTTGAGATCAGTCTGGTGCTCAGCAAGAAAATCATGCAGGTCACCATACAGTGAAATATGGACAACAAAGTCACAAAGAATGGTTTATTTTGACTCATGATATATACCCCTACCAAAGTTTCGGTTGAAGCTGAAATTAATTTAACTAAAAAGGAAAGTAATATAAATTTCATCATTTGAAAATATATATCTGTATCATACAAAGTTCTGATGGTACTTATTTATTACATGTGACCAAAATACATGTATAGCTCCATTTCCTTTCTTATATTCATGTCACACATGAAGTTGAATCGTAAGTCCAATTGGTTTTATTTTTCATTTAAAATTTACAACTCTTTAAGTTTCTAATGTTGTTCTTCAATATAAACTAGTCCAAACTGCTCTGTTAATATGAATTAAGCTGTCTACCATGATGTGATTCAAGCTCAATACTATTTCAAAGGGGCCCCGAGTGGCTGAGTGGTCCAAAGCGCTCACCGTTCTGGATCACTGCCATCTCACCTCTGTCTGCATGGGTTCGAGTCCAAGACTCAGCTAATGTGGGTATGGTGGGAAAGCCTGCCAGTAGCTTCTCGTGGGTCGGTGGTTCTTCCCTGGGTTTTCCAGGGTTCTTCCTCCACCAGTTATATTGGTCGCCATGTATAGCCTATCTTGTGCTGAAAAATGGCGTTAAACCCTAGAACAACAACAACAACAACAATTTCATATTTAATAATCAAATTAGGAATCCTTTCTTCTTCAAGGATGCAATCTTCAAAAATAATTTCTCAGTTGGATATTATTCTTACCTGTGATACATTGCACTTAATTCTTCATGGTTCATTTGATTCAGTCTATCTAATGATGGAATGACAAAATCATCTTTTGACTGATAATCCTTAACAAAATCCTCCCTCAACATGTCTTCAGGCTTGCATGAGACATCTGGTATCTCCTCTATGATTAGTGATGTATCTGGTACCTGAAGAAAATAAATAAATAAAAGCCACAATGTTTCCATTGTTAAACATCATTTGTTTCTGGTTTTTTAAAGAAGAAGAAAATAAAGAAGATTAAGAAGGTGTAGAAGAAGACTACAGTACTATATTTGCATGCTTAAAGGCCTTCTACAGTCTAATTTCTCTGATCAATGTTTAAACCAGTCAAATTTATCCATGTGGCTCAGGTGATGTACAAATGCAGTATGGTAAAATATTGTAATGTAGGTACATATGGTAGCTGTATAGTATTTATAGGTTACTGCATTTGTATGGGAAAATATGACCTTGGGAGTTCAGTATATCCATCCGACAAAACGAGTTCATATTTTCCCATACAAATGCAATAACCTTTCGAAAGAAAATGGCGTATCCAGTTAAAATTGAAATTTGAAGTCATATTGTGAATGAATGCGCATTGCAACAACAAATGCAGTAACCTTTTTATTATATGCTAAAAAACATTATTCTACCTAATGCTTAATTATATTAACAAAATATATTACACGAAACAAAGTAAATGAATGTATGCCGCATTCCAAACTAAATACACAAGCGCATATTCATCATTATTACTTAGTCGCGTGCTCGACATAACTTTCGAAAGAAAATGGTGGGTCTAGTTAAAATTGAAATTTTGAGTCATATTGTGAATGAATGTGCATTGTAACAACTTTTCCATTTGATCTGGAATGAATAGATTTTGGTATTTTTTTTTTATTTTTCGAAAGTTCATGATTATGGACTGGATTTATATGTGACAATTCCACATGAAATACATGGGATTGAAGAAGCGAGGGACAAGCATATTGACATCTGCAAATGTATTTCTGTTTCTGTCATTGAATGTTTGAAATCAAAATGTGGGGAAAATATGAAGTCTTTCAATTGCAATTATCAAAAAGACGCTATGGAATCTAATGCTTATTTCATTTTGAGTCCAGTAAGGAGGATATAATTGCACTTATAATTGAAGTTACAGTACAATTTCAAAATGTGTAATCAAGATTGAGAACCTTTGACATGGCTCATGTAATTCGGATTTGCAGAACTAAGAAAGTACATTTTGAGGAAATTCAGGATGTAAAACTGTAAGTATATTTTTTGCCATTCTTATCACCAGCTAAAGAAGACAGTATATGACTTGTCACTTGTATGTTATTTGTAAGGACCCCTTCTTGCATCTGTTGTGTACTGTAGCTAGCCTAAATCCGAAACGTATCAACAAATTTAACGTGGAATGTGCCAAAGCAGCTGGTATGTGGCAGTCCACGAAATGATCTGTTTTAGTTCATTCAGAAACAAATTTAAAAATCACAAAGTAAAGCACCTCTTACGCGAGTGTACATGATTTGTTTACAAATAAAAAGTGCTGGCATCTGCGTCCATTGTTTGTTTACAGTAGAAAGTAGTTCCTTTATGCACATGAATGCTATGTGTGTATTGGCACGTGAGTTCAGTATCGGGTAATACTGAACAATTCTGACAATGTAAAGTTAATGGGGCAAAAAATGAGCATATAATAAAAGGATTTACCTGTATATTTTTATTAAGTTAAATATGATTTTTTTGTTGAAGATGGCTCACATAAAACAAGAGGCCCAAGTGGATGAGTTGCTCACTGGCTTTTAGATGTTAAACAGATGGTCAAATATATGGGTTACAATGACTATTTTGTACATTTAAAGGATTTTATATTAGTAATGATGGCAGATCAAGACCATTTGTATAAGCTTGAAAAGCTTTTGTGTTAGCATGCCTTTTGTCAAATTTAATCATTTCTGTACAGCATTATTTGAAAGCTGTTTGAAGCTTTTTTTTTATTTTTTGCAATGGTAGCCATATTTGATGGCAGTTCAATATCACGGCTTTCATGCCACAATGCTTTCTGCTAAATTTAGTAAACCTTCTGTTCAACAGATTTAGAAAAGATATCATGGGAAGTGTGTTTGATCATTAGTAATTGCAGCCATACCTAATGATAGATTGGCTTAGTTTTTTCATAAACTTTTCAAAGTCTTCATTCAAGGATTCTTTCTATTAACTTTGGTCAAATTATCTTTTGCCAGTACCTTTCAGAATTACGTTACGGTTTTCCTATTTTCAGCAATGTCAGCCATATCTGCCATACTGACATAATTTCTAAATAAATGACCCATATATAAACATATTCTCAATAAGTTCACACAGCAGTCAAGATTAACAAATGGAAAAAAGTTTATGGTAAAAGAAATCAGGGATTTTCCATACATGTACACATTTAACTAAGTCAGCAAATCCCATTCTATATCACATGGTGTTTTGCATTATTTTATGAATGAAAAGTATAAAAAAGGAATTTGAACTGAATGTTAGGTGCTTCACAATTTAATAAGCAACAGAAGCAGACTTGATCATACAATCAGAGCTATCTAATAACCAATATTATCTAACTCGTTGAAGCCCATTAGGAGTGTACTGTAAACTCATGACTTTTGTTTCAGTGTGGGATTCTTATATCCCAGTGCTCCAAAAATCTGATAGCATGACACCCAGTGCCCCTCTAATTTCAGATTGGGACCATCCTGTATTCTAAGAGATGTGCCTGTCTGGCTTGTATTTTCAAGATGCTGACATACCTGCCATAATGATGAGTAATCTGATTAAAACCAGATCACCACTATCCTATGTGAAGTGCAGATCTGATTTTAATAAAACTATAACATGATGTGCCATGCTAAAACATGATTTTGTAATACCCCCAAACCTCCTTATACAGTCATGTTTCAAGGAAACAATTTTCTGTAATCTTTGAAAATAAAAGAAAAAAACACCACTTTCAATATACACCCATTAAATGTAGCATGTATAAATACTGCAAACATATCAACATACGTCATCTTGGTTCTGAGCAGGACTCACTCAGTGAATCCAGCAGAGAAGTTTGAACACCAAGACCATCCAGTCTCCAGCGAGTTTAGTAATGAACACTAATGACACTTGCATTACTTCAAACCCCCAACTGAAACCTATTTAATTTATATTTGAATTGTAACAATTGCAACATTGTGTGACAAATACCATTTAAAAAGGGGACATTTTGGGCATATAGAAATTTTAGCACAGGCTTGTGGAATTTAAGCCAATGCTTGTGATTTTTTAAGTCACAAACCTGGGCCTGTGTTAAAGCAGTTTCTTATTTGCGCACTGGATCCTTTGTATAAAGGCCAGTTAATGAACTCTATTATCCGTCAAGGTCAAAAAAGTGCTTTTAAGACCTGGGGCATAAAATTTAAGTTCAGGAAGGTTGGGGTTAAGTACAAATATGCCATGCAGTCTAATATAAGATTGTCGTAAAATGCCCAACACATAAATATCAAGGCCTCAGTCATAAATTGTAGGGCTAGAATGCCTCCCATCAGAAGTCACGTCGAAATACCCATTACTTTGGGGGATTTGTTGTTGTTGTTGTAGGGTTTAATGCCATTTTTCAGCACAAGATAGGCTATACATGGTGGCCAGTATAATTGGTGGAGGAAGAACCCTGGAAATCCCAGAAGAACCACCGACCCATGAGAAGTTACTGGCAGGCTTTCTCATGTACCAACGTTAGCCGAGCCTGAGACTTGAACTCACGCAGACAGAGGTGAGATGGCAATGATCCGTGATGGTGAGCGCTTTAGACCACTCGGAGCCCCTTGGGGGATTTGATGAACAGAAATAAAATAAATCATTAACCACAACCAATGCCTTGCATGTTTATTATGAATAACGGAGAACTCGCCCCATGGAGAACTCGCCCTGGGAGAACTCGTCCCAGGTGTTGAGAGAAGTCGACCCATGGTGGTCGGTGAAGTCACCCACTTCGCCTGGAGAAGTCGCCCCAAGGATCACATATAGTAATTCTGAGATGTTGCCACATGGTTGTTAAGGTTTTACTTATTGTTGTTTTTCTTTAACTTAATAACTTATTAAATCTATCAAATTTGAAATTTTTCAACTTTTTCATTTGATCAACTCCGCTTCTGGACTTAACGAAAAAAAGTGTTATCTGTCCCTTTTGCTCTGCTCTTCAAATCATTAGATGCATTTTATTTGGAAAAATAGAGAGGGTGTAAGCATAATGTGATGTCTGCAGCTTTTATATATGAAAGGGTTCCAACCTAATGACCTAAGTCATCCTGAGATGACTTTATGGCATGGACCTCTATAACCCGAAATCGACTGAATTGGCGATGACAGTCAATAAGCCAAAGGGTTATATTATCATCTCTCTAACTGAACAATTTAATCTGATTGTTCATTGAGATTTGCTAACCACTGACGAATGATACTTGAACTCGATAAAAAGCATCGCTGACACCTACTCAGGAAATGTGGTCGCTACCGAGTTCATCATCATGGCTAATGCGCAAAATTTGCACGGTTTCTGAAAGATCACTTGTACTACACCCATCATTTAGTTTATTTCTTCTTTTTTGTCAGTGTTCATAACTTATCATCCGTTTTAATCACTATACTGTCATCACTCATCAGATTATATAAAGACTTAATTTCATCCTTAGAAATATTACTATGATATTGCTTTTTATGATTACCAGTTAATATCTCTTTTGTGATTGCGTATATATAAAAATCTAAATATGAATCACATAAAAGATGATTTAATTCTGTTATTAAAAGGTTATCTGGGTGACAAGTTTTGGGGTGACTTCTCCAACCAATTGGGGCGACTTCTCCAATGACTATGGGGCAACTTCTCCAGATATGTTGGGGCGAGTTTTCCCAGGATGTGTTGTCCCAGGGGCAAGTTCTCCCACGGCTAGTCCTACGTGTAAGACCTGATGCTGATATTTATGTTGTGGGCGTCAAGGTCTTACAGCCTAACTAACAGCACTGTGTAGCATCTTTTGATGTCGATTAACATTATTACGAAAGTCACATTTTCAGAAATATTTAAAAAAAACTAACAACTAAAACAGCGACGCTTTTCTACAAAGTAAAGTCATAATGTTTTAGTCAGACTTTACTTATTCTGATGTCTTTTCTCTAATAAATTCAAATTCTCACAAAAGAAATGGACCTATTTTCAACTTTCGTTGGCCTACATTTCAGTTGGCTGGAAGGCGATGAAAGCCAGGAATGCTGAAATCGGGTTAAGTTGAAATATTATTCTTCAACGAAATGAATAAAAAATATATTATGCCTATTGGAACTGAAAGCAATGGTTCATTTCGTTCAAGAAACTTAACTCCAACATGTACCTAATTGAACTTACTTCAGCATACCTCGACTACTGTCGCATTGCAACAAATTCAGATGTATGTCAACAGAACATAAAAATGCGTCCATCTGCAAGTAGCATATTTTCATTCTGCCAGGATAAAGACAGCACAGTAAGTACATTAATTACACATAAATTAGTGGAAGTGAGTGTGATTTGGATTTTTAATGTAGCTTTAACAATTTTTCAGTCATATCGCTATGATGTCTGCAATGTGGCAGCTTATAGTGATGTCTAGCACTGGGGCATCATGCCGCAGACATGTAGCAAGATGTCCCACCCAGTCACATTATCCTAACACCAGGCCGACCAGTCCTAACACTAACCTCTTAATGCTCAGCGCCGAGCGAGGCACCTGTTAGTACCATTTTTGTAAGTCTTTGGTATGACTCGGCCAGGGATCGAACCCATGACCTCCCGCATCCAAGGCGGACTCTCTGACCACTAGGCCACCGGAGCGGTAATTAGTGGAAGAGTGTCGATATAGGCTGCCAAATGTGTGAGATGTTCCTGAAACTTTGATTACTCATTCCAATGTCAACGACATCGGAACACGATATACAAGGCCGTTATTTGGATAGTAAGACATAGCACCTAAACAAAATCAACACGTGCTATGCCTAGTCCAGGGCGAGTTCTCCGCATACCGTTTTATATGGAATACAATACAAATGAAATGTACTGTAAGCATGCTGAGACACGGGGTAGGGTCGCTATGTTTTCTAAAACAAGTGCCTGTCCCATGTCCGACCTAGTCCTACAATGTAAGACATATCATATGTTATTTATATTTTAGTGCTCGACGCCAAAAAAAAACAAATATCTACGAACAAACAAAATCATGTCTCCTAATTCAATGTATTTCCATGTTCGTGTACCTTCGTTAATGATGATCCATTAAACACAATACTAGTAACGATAACCAGACAAGTAAAGACAAAAAGTAAGAATAGAATGATCGTTTTTTGGTATCTAAAGTGACCATCCTCCATATTGTACACATTGGACTGCCATGTGAAAAGGGAACCATCCTGAAACATATAAAATTTACCATAGAGGTCCAGTCTAAGCAGCCAATAAGACGTGTTTGATTTAGCATTTGGTATACAACTTTTATTGTTCCATCAAATCAAGTGCCACCGTGCAGATGGACATAGAACACAATTAATTTGACTATATGTTCTCTACATTTGTTTCTCAGTACTGACCTTTCCACTGTGTAACAATGAATGCAAATCATATGTTAACCTAAAATACCATCAAAGATGATTTCACGGTGAAGTCCTTGTCAAAGGTTGACCTGCTCTTTTTTTAGATGCTGGACTGTCAACATAGCAGCATGTAAACAGAACACAAGTTTCATTTCCGGATCATCACCAAGGCCTTATTACTCACTGTGCACTGTCGCCAAAATACACACAGACAACAACACCCTGAGCTCATATTATCAAGAATAAACAGTTACCTTTAAATCCCTACCAAAAATGCATAAATAAAACTCTTCTATCACCACCAAAATGAGAGAGGAAAAAATGTTCTAAAAATAGACTAGAACTACATTGGGTACTGAACTGGAAGTATTAATTGTGACGTGATTCCAGATTTGGGACAAAACTTTTTGGACTTGCTCAGCTGTAGGTGTATGGGGCGTAATGACGTAGGCACAATTGCATCATTTACCAAAATGAAGAATGCAAACTTTTTCTTTCCCTCCATGGATCATGATAGGCCACATCAATGCTCCAAAACAGCATATACGTTTTAAGCTTGCATATAAAATAAAACAGCCTTTTTTTGCACGTGAATACAAAATATTTTCTTAAAATCTTAAGTGTTATATGATGAATAAAGCACTAGCTATGCTGTGGTTTAAAGTGTATCTGAACGTGGTTATGTAGGCGCATTTACAAACAATAACGAAATAGTTTTTGTTCCAAAATTTAATAATAGTATAGTCTATTACATCTCGATTGTTGAATGCACTTGAAATGCAATCTTTAAAAAACGAAAAATCCAGAGAAAATTATTGATCGCTATGGAGTTTTACAATGGTGGCCAGGTACTTGTTGTTTTAGGGTTTAACGCCATTTTTGAGCACAGGATAGACTATACATGGGGGCCAGTATAACTAGTGGAGGAAGAACCCTGGAAAACCCAGGGAAGAACCACCGACCCACGAGAAGCTACTGGCAGGCTTTCCCACGTAACCACGCATGCCGAGCCTTGGACTCGAACCCACGCAGACAGAGGTGAGATGGCAGTGATCAGGAACGGTGAGCGCTTTAGACCACTAGGCCACTAGTGGCCAGGTACTAAATTGAATCAAGAAAATAAGACGTCAGATCCATCATAACAAAGTTCAAGGAAATACGAATTTGTATCAACATGTGCAGCTTAGATAGTGACATCACAACGGTAATATTCAATCCAGTTTCTACTTTATTACATCTTCATGTTGACCTGCTCCCAAAAATGGCAGTGTACTTTATAATCACCGCTGTTTAAAAGTATGTGTAATCAAATAAATATATATATATATATATATATATATATATATATATATATATATATATATATATATATATATATATATATATTGACACCCATTACATTTTAATCCAGTATGGGAAATGAAACTATTAAGGCTTTGCAGGATGTGTTGCATAGTTGCGTTTTTAACGGACAGTTTATTTCATGGTGGCTGTTATCTTGATATTCAGACTGCAAAATAAACAGTAAAGCTTAAGCTGCATCGAAGCATGCATTTGGACCCTATTTGGTGCTTCTGCGTTTAATTTAAATTTCGAATTCTTTTACCAATTATTATTATTATTATTATTATTATTATTATTTCAAATGATCCTTAATTGTGGTTATAATTTATCCAAAAACTGGATTTGAAACTGATGGCCTTTTGAGAAAGCTTTACTTGCTAACGTTTCAAGCTCTGCGCTGTGTTTTGTTCACTTGTATCTATTTATTATGTTATGTTTTTATGCCTTGCAAATCATATTTACTTAATGACTCTTATTTGTTCTTTTTTTATATTTTTTTTTTTTATTATTTATAGAATCCGATCTTAGCTTAGCTTATCTTACCTTAGTTTTTTTTGTTTAGCAGGATAACCTTTGACCGTAATCAGAGCCTTCCTTTTGACGTTTTTATGTAAGTGAGAAACATACTGCTGGGTACTCAACATTATATTAGAACTTACAGTCCCTGTGAAAGAGCTAGAACTGCAATAAAAGACAGAAACTTTTCAGTCCATATTATTGCATGATTATTATCCATTAATTATAGAAAAATCAACACCTTTCGTATACATAACGCCATATTTTACTAATTCTGGAACGTACGCTTGATTTAAATCAGTCTATAACAGTGCATTTGTCTTGTGCTTTACTCAAAACGTGAATAAGGGCGCCCTATTACATTTCTCTCAGTTCTGACAAAATATGTAACGCAAATCATCTCTGGTTCGGATGTGGGGCAAAGAAGTTCACACTTATTAAATAATGTCGCTGGCGGTGATATAGCTACCGCGCTAACAAATCAACTGGGGTGGAGGAGTACCGTGTAGTAAGTATCATGGCGAAATCTATAATCTGAGTACAATTATTGCGGCCTGGAAGACTGCTAGACATACGTCTGCATGATAAGCAACCGAAGCCTGCCGAAGAATCTATAATGGGCATCAAAACTGCATTTTACAAATAATATCTCGCGTATAAAATGTAAACGAATCTTCAACGCGCCGACGTGGATCTAAGCCATGACTTGAATGCGATCAATCTACACTAGGAGAAAGAATCGCCAGATGGAATATTAAAAGAAGGTCACGATTTGACTTGGAGGCCAGCCACAGGGAGGGTGAACAGACCAATTTTGGAGCAAGTCTTCTTTGAAAATAAAACTTCATACGAAGAAAGTGAAAATACAAGGTCAATAACGTCAAACCAAAGCCTCTAACCGACCAAGATTTACTCTAATTGGGTTAGCTCATTTTGGTACTTTTTGTATGTGTATTCGTTTACCCACCCGGACACTCATTTTTGGTCGCACCCTCCCTGCTGCTGTAGTGTGTACAGCTAGATTAGCTCGAGAGAAACTAAAGGCAATTAAGAAATATATTCCAGTCCGTGATTCTGTCAAGCAAAAATTACAAGAGCGTCAGGAGTCTCAGATGGAACTTGCAGGAGGTACAGAACAGGTATTTAAACCAATTGTCGAACCAACGAAGAAAACTGTTACAGCAACTGACGCGGCTCAAAAAGCTCTTGAACCATTATCTGTTGATATTGTTGGCCGTCTTCAAGCAGCTCAACCACCCCACCCCACCTCCAGCAACCCCCTCAACCAGAATCTGAAGATGAGCCACAAGCTCTGTCAAGATTTAGAACCAACATCGCATATAAATTCACACCTGAAGGTATTGCCGCTATCAAAGACAAAAACAAAGTACTTAATATTGCCGCGTATGGATATCATGAGAGAAATAAATATGTAAAACCCGAATATGTTAAAACTCTATTTAAAAAAATGCCGACTGGATTAGAGATATTTATCGCATAGCTAATGATATTTCGCAAATTAGATGTATGGAAGATATTAATGATTTTGGCATCTTTAACCAGAAAGTATATATGAGTATATTAAACAAGTAAGACAAGAAAGGATACAAAAAGAAGAAGAAATGAAGCAGCAACTTGAAAAAGCAAAAGCAGAAAGGAAATCAACCTCAAGGGCATGGAAGAAAAAACGAATAAAACAACAAATGAGGAAGAAGGAGCAACTGGAAGTGGTCCTGTTACTTGAGGAAGTTGTCTTATTACTTCATGCCCAAACAACGTTTTTACAGATGTTGAACGATTAGAAATTCTGATTGGCGGATTCATCAGAAATTATTAATGAAGCAGCCTGTATTTATCACCGATTATTTACAGGCGGTATCATGGACATTAATGTTTATCGGTCTCTCTCGTCGATGAAATCGTTTATGATTATCACAGTGAATGAGGGTATACAATTAGATCAGTGAATAAAAAATAAGACGATCATACTTAATGCTCAACGTGGACCTGCAATGGTCAGGTTGATAAATTCGCGATTACCAAGATATAAGGTTACCTATGGAGATGGACTCGGTGATATTGTTCAGGGTCTATCAAGAAGATTAGCCCCAAAAGCAATAACGATTGCAAAACAATTATCATTGAAGGCTATTGACGTTGTTAGTGATAAAGGTATTGGTGCTGTTGGTGATGTTGCTAGTAACGCATTATCAGCAATCAATGACAGACTAGCACGATTAATACGACGAAAACCTCAGCCAGTAAAATTACCCAGCACTGAAGTGATGCCTTCAGATTTCAGTAAAATAATAAATCAAGCTGCGAATAAAAGGTTAGCAGAGATGGCTGGTGTACACCTATCAGAAACAGAAAACAATATAACTGATATTCTAATATCAGGAAGTGTTCTTCCTGTTAGACGAAAACAATTATAATAAAATGTTCAAACGTATATCTTCTGATCCAGCATTTGACATAGATGCGCCAGTTCTTAAAGATGAATCTGAGCGCGATTATCAATATTATTCTTATGACACACGACAGCCAAATCAGCATGGACGAATCGAACTTCAATTTCAGGATACAAGCAGATATTTCTTACCCACTGAATCATTTTTTGAAGTAGAAGGCGAAATTTTAAAAACAGATGATACTGTATATGGACCTGATGTTAGAATTGGTTAATAGTGATGTTATGGCGTTATTTAACAGTGCTACATACATGAATGACAAACAAAATCATTGAAATATGCCAGAACGACGTCGATATTGCCACGACGAAATTGGGTCTATCAAGATATTCCGATGATTATCCAAGATCAGCTGGTCCGTCAATGATGTTTGCCAAAGACACTTCTGACCACCCTAATAACATACAGTATAATATAAGACGACCAAAAACATTGCCGATAAAACTAAGCTGATGCCTGGTCGGTGGTTCATGGTGTTAATCCAGAATTCAACCTAGTATTGCAACGCGTCAATCAATGCTGAAAGATGGAAGCAGAAGATTTTCATGTGCAATTCCACTGTCCCACATCTTTTGATTTGCAGAAATATTAGAAAAGTTATTTTTGGAGCCAAACATACAGTTGTGCTTGTAAGAAAGGCTACTGACGATGGTGCAATCTGGCGTCCTATCGGTGATGCTGGTAAAGTAATGCTGACAAAACTTTCGTTGTGGATGCCAACGATGATACCAACAGTTACTCTCCTTTATGGAATCCGGTGGTAAATCAGTATTATCATGGTAGACGGTGACAACAGATAGTGTTCAAAGTAACACTAATTGTTTATTCATATGGCAGATAGCATCACAGCAAGGTGTTTCTGCGCCGCGACATATATTTGTTGCTTTCCAAGATGCTACAGGAGTAAACTCACAAACATACAGTATCATGATATTTGACAAACTTGGTATTATTGAAGTTTCACTGAGAATAATGGACATCAAGAACCATCCGAGATATATTATTCAATTTTGAGAATAATCATGTAGCACGTGCATATCATCGTTTGATGACATTCATATGACGTGATCAAATTATTGGTACTGGTCTACAAATATCACAACTAGATCTTACAACGCTGTATCCGATCTATTACTTTTTTTTCGCTGGAACACCTGGATTCATTTAGACAATCTGTCATTGATATACACTTTCGAGCTCGTATGGAAAGAGAAGCTATAGCTAATTACTGAGCATCTGCTGTTATACTCTCAGACAAAACAATGTTACTTGAAGGTGTTGGTGTACGATTGAGAGTTATTGATGCCCCCGTAGAAAACATGTAATTAAATCGCTCATGATATTATAATGTCATATCATCATGTTCGTGTCAGTCTGGCTCCTGGTCAGATTTTAAAAAAAACTACTATCAATATCAAAAGAAAACTGTGGAATAAAAGTAACACTAAAAAAGAACAATTCATAGGTAGTCCAAAATAAATTATCACTGACAGAACGTCAACTCAAACACTTCAATAAAGCCAAAGAATAAAAACTGGCGTTAAACAATATTTCTGCGGGTGCTATTAAAGTCGCAGTCATGACGGGTGGTATATTTCCACTTCTCGCAGCTATATCAGGGTTAATAGCCACTGAAGCCCCAGCTGTTGAAAAAGCAGCTGAACTTTGTGATAATGGAACTTCTGCTGGAATGGCACTGAAAAAAGCAACTGGAAAGGGAATTAAGCACGCAGAAAGCTTAAAAATGATCACGATGGGTACAACACGGAAAACGTCTAAGAGTGCCAAATGTGCCGCAGCCCGGTCGTCTAAGATTGGCAGGCCCGTGATATGGTCGCGGCCGAAGATTGCAAGGAACTCCTCACTCATTGTACGGAAAAAGTCTGAGACTTCCTGAGACACTTCATTAGACGTAAATCGCCCACTTCCTATGCCCAGTTTTGATTTAACTGACGCTGCTAAACAATTAAACATCAAAGGCTTCAGATTTTTTTTAATGCGTGATCAATTACCAAAACAACCAAACAATGTTCAAACCGGCATCATTAATCTCGATAGAAGCTCAGGAAAAAGTACTCATTGGGTTGCATATGCAATTGATCCACGTGGAATTGTTTATTTTGATTCATATGGGTTGGCGCCACCGAAAGAATTTGTAAAAAATGTCGGCAGAGTGCAAAGCACTCGTCTTCAAAACACTCCCGTCTGGTTTTCAACATTACCAACACAAACAATAACCGATCCGCCAATATGTGGCCGTGAAGTATATGCTGTACCAGACGCTGTGTCAAAATCTTCCGATGCACTTCTTAAAGTTGTACTTGCGTACACGAGTTCTGTTTTAAATAATTAATAATCATATAATGGTTTATATTTACGGAAGATCTTCTATCAAAGAAAGATGATGTTAATTTATCGAATTACCCGACCAGAGATGATCTTGTTGATCTATTGAACATATCTGGAGTGGATCGGGATGAATAGGGGTTTTGTTCAGGATAAATACGGTGTTTTAAAGACGAGTAACATTAAGTGGGTTGACATAGTTCGTCGAGTTTTCGGTGCTACCACGGATAACATTCCAGTATTTATTGGCGGCGTTAGAACCAGAGACTCAAATGTATCAATCGCAACTATCAGAAATGAAATTATAAAAAGTGTTACTGTTCGTTTACGATCCAAAGGTGATACAATGACAGGTGAACTCAACATGAATGGAAATAAAATAGTTTTTTTTAAGAGAACCAACATCCGATGAAAATGCCGTAACCAAAAATATGTATATAATATCTATACTACAGTAGATACCAAATTAACCACGCTGCGATTTGATTATGACTTTCATGTGAACATGTTTTCAAATCTTCGTAGAAATTTTCAAAAACTCAGTAAAATCACAGATGATTTCTTTGGAAGTCCGTTGTTTGTTGACGTAAATCTCTGTGAAATCAACACCAAACTCGGCGATATTAAAACAGCTATGTCAGACATTGAAACGATTAATCAACGATTAGGTGTTATCAGAGATCCTAAATCATTTTCAGATCTAGTCATGATAGCGCAGAGAAATATCGATGATATTAGAAGAAAAAAACTAGAAGATGTTATCAGTGGAATTCCTGATGTCATTAAAAAATTAATCTGAATAAATTCCTCACAAGCAGATCATCAGGATCATCAACTTGGCCACAGCAAAATAACGCTGTCAAACATGCTGCGGAAGTTACTGGTTTGTGTATAGGCTGTCCGTGTTCAGCGGTGCAAAATTTAGTATATCTACCACGTATATATGGCATCATTCAACTGATAATTTTTCAGGAACCATGTCTATTGTGTTAAATACAGCGGACGAAGAAACGTTTATGCTGAAACCATCTGATAAAAAATTAACCGCAGCGTCTTACTTGTGGTGTCTGAAATTTGTCGCTGAAACACCTCAATTGATTACTTAGTAAAAATATATGATTTCACAATTGTCCGATCTAAGTTCTGTAATCAAGTACAGGTTCGAAAAAGTATGTGATTGGCAAACCAAACTGAACAATATCGTTGACGAGTATACAGTAAAAGTAAAAAATATCGCAGACGTGTAGTTGTCATTGACATAATTATGTATTCGGCGTCTGCTGATATCACTGGAACCGGTGTATTTTTATCAACAATAATAATGACATCACCAGCAGTTGTAACAATTTGTGTTTCAGCTGCAGCAACAATACCCGGTATTCTTAATATCATCGCAAAAAACAATATCTACGTGTAGCGAAAAATAAACAACATGAGTATATAATAAAGTTGCATGTAGCGACGCTATCATATTCCAAATTATATTCCTTAATATCATCAGGTCTTAGCGATAGAATAATGTCAGAAAGCGAGTTCACTAAAATTATTAAGATTTACAACGAAGGTATAAATGTACCTTTGGAGACTATCATAATCTACGTCCGATTTATAAAATAATAATAATAATAATAATAATAATAATAATAATAATAATAATAATAATAATAATGTCAACGTCAAACGAATTACAGCAGCAGATTCTTGCTAATGCAACTCTGTAGACAAGCAGCATGATATGAGGAAGCTCGACCAATCCTGAGATCAGCGTGTCTTTCAAACTGCAATTCCAGCGAAAGAAATAGCACTAGTACAATTACGAATATATCATAGTTGGCCAAGTAGTAGATCAAAATCCTTTGGTGGATTGCCAGCAAATAATTCACTGGTATTTTCGTATAAAAATACACGCGATGGAACACCAGACTTGAAAGTTGTTGGTATTCCCACATGTAGTTATCGAATCGAACAAAGCAACGATGAATTCCAACGCAGAAACAAATCTTTTACACGAAGAGAATCTAAAATTACTATCACTGTCCACGAACCAACATTATCAGCGGCGACAGAAATAGACTCTCTAGATTATGCTGTAGATATATATCAATCGTCAATAAGAACATTATTAGGATGACCTGAAATATCACATGTTTATCAAGGACCGCTTAAGCCTAAACGTGTCAACTTTGTCACAGATAAATAAATATATAATAAACTTCCTGAATATCGAGAGAGAAAAAATCCATGGAAGTCTGCCATCTTACAATTGTATGCTTCTGACGGTGAATTACTTCCCAACATGCAGGATTATATATATATATATATATATATATATATATATATATATATATATATATATATATATATATATATATATATATATATATATATATATATATATATATATATATTATGACAACAATATACCAACAAGCATCGATGAATAATTTATCAAATCATCTATCGAGATAATTAAAATTGAGCATGCACATGCATTTGGCAACCTACAAAATTTATTTTGCATCACACAATAATATTACGAAAAGGAGGTAAAACAAAAGATTACTGAAAAGATACAACATTTAAACCAGATTATATTATATCTTAAATATATTAGCAAAGCTATCACTGAAACACTGGTTAGATACGATGCATGCATTCTTTTTTTTTTTTACAAAACCCTATATAAACGATCTTAGACAGTTGTTTCTCAATCATTATAAAATAACCGACAGAGAATTACCAGCATTTATTTAAATAACCAGGATTTAATTACGACGAGCTAACAAAATCAGTCAACGATATCATCGATGTATATTTTTTCCAAGGTACTTGAAGCATGATTAAAAACAATGATCCATACGGTGCAGGTCGTCATGTTTCACCAAGAATTGTAAATATAACATCAACGATCGCAGTCAATCTTGTATGTGATGCAATTGATGGCAGTTATCACGTAGATCTTGAAAAACCCAGTCAGGCTCACCGGGGTTATATTTTATATAAATTTACACCTAAGTACCTCCTGGATATATGATTGCACAAGAATCAATTAATCCGGTTTATCTGCGATATCATAATCCGCCTTTATCAAGGATACATTTCAAACTTACTGACCAGATCGGACACCTTTTTGATTTGCGATATGCAGTTTTGAATATAAATCTGTATGTAAGATCACAGATGTTTTCGTCGATTTTATCGCTCGTGACAGAGTCAAGGAAAGTAAAAACATATATTTCTGAGTCGAAGTTGGCGCTTTACAAATAATCTTTTCTTGATTTAATCAAATGGGGTATTATATATGAATCAACACGTGAGAGATTTTATGTACAACAAAGAGAGACTTGAAAGTGCCGTCAGAACAATATTGACGGTTTCCACCATTGACAAAGTCAAGGCAGAAAAAGTTAATGTTAATGAATGCGGCGATGAAGAAATTTTGTCAATGCAGAAACAGTTAAATGAGCCGCAGGGAGAACATATTATTACGAGTATGAGCTATCGAGATCAGATTCTGAATTATGCACATTCTTACATTGAATTTGATCAGCTTAATAAATATTATCTGATTCCCTTGACAAAGTCAAGACAGAACAAAATTAATATAAATGATAAAATAATTGAATCTGATTCAGAATAAAAATCGAATTTCATCAAATTGACGGGTATATTACCCTTGATTTTTCAGATTATCAAACAATTTCATCAAATTGATGGGTATATTACCCATAATGTTTCAGATTATCAAACAATTTCATCAAATTGATGGGTATATTACCCTTGATTTTTCAGATTATCAAACAATTTCATCAAATTGATGGGTATATTACCCTTGATTTTTCAGATTATCAAACAATTTCATCAAATTGATGGGTATATTACCCATAATGTTTCAGATTATCAAACAATTTCATCAAATTGATGGGTATATTACCCTTGATTTTTCAGATTATCAAACAATTTCATCAAATTGATGGGTATATTACCCATAATGTTTCAGATTATCAAACAATTTCATCAAATTGATGGGTATATTACCCTTGATTTTTCAGACTATCAAACAATTTCATCAACTTGATGGGTATATTACCCATAATGTTTCAGAATATCAAACAATTTCATCAAATTGATGGGTATATTACCCATAATGTTTCAGATTATCAAACAATTTCATCAAATTGATGGGTATATTACCCTTGATTTTTCAGATTATCAAACAATCTCATCAAATTGATGGGTATATTACCCATAATGTTTCAGATTATCAAACAATTTCATCAAATTGATGGGTGTATTACCCATAATGTTTCAGATTATCAAATAATTTCATCAAATTGATGGGTATATTACCCATAATGTTTCAGATTATTAGTCAAGTTCATTAATAATTTTATATTCAATGATGTTATCATTGATATTAAAATGATTTTATCGTTATTAATATTATTTCAGATTTAATGATTTTATCATTAGGTTAGTTTCACTGATTTGACGGGTATATTCCCCAAATTAAACCAGATTATTGAACAGTTTAATTGAATTGACACGTATATCACCCAAATTAAATCAGATTATAACACAATTTCATCACGTTGACGGATATATTACCCAAATTTAATCAGATTATCAAACAATTTCATCAACTTGATGGGTATATTACCCAAAATCAGAATATCATACAAGTTCATCAATTTGATGGGGTAAATATTACTCAGACTAATAAAAATCTCATCAAAAACAGAAAAATTTACGTAATAATAATTTCTTAAAAAAAACATATACATATATTTTAACATAATTTATGTTTTACTGATTCTAGTCTAGATTTCATGCAAATGATATTCAAAATTGTCAAAATCAGATTTTATAATTTAATGGGGTATGTGATACTCATAATTGTGAAAATCCTAATCAAAACATAAAATTAGCATCACAAATATTATAATCTGAATAAAAGTAAATGTAAATTTGAAAAATAAATCTGAATCTGACTAAATATTTTAATCTAAATAAATATTATTATCAGAATAAATATTATAATCTGAATAAATATTATAATCTGAATAAATAATATTATCAGAATTTTAAAAAATTCTTATTCTTCATTGATTATCGAATTTCCTGGGATAAATCGTAATCAAAATTGTGATCATCGATCACAGTTCATAATTTTTTTTATGGTAAATATTACTCAAAATATTAATTATTGAACTGATTTCATAATTTGATGGGGTAAATGCTACTCAAAATAATGAAAATCCTGCTGAAAACAGAGAGATAAAATTACATAATAATAATTTCACAATATAAAATATAAAATATATCTGAATAAAAAACAAATCTGAATAAAATCATAATAAATATTATTATTAGAATAAATATTGCATGTGTTATTACGTGTTAACACTTTCCCTTTCACAATCACTAGTGACTTTGTCATTGTTTTCAATTTGAGAATCCGTTAGCCCAGACAAAACTGGAATGCTCGCTGTTGCCATAACTTTCACTTTCACAATCACTACGGTCACAGGTGACAGCACTTTCATTTTCACTTTTACAATGAATAGTTTCACGATCTGACATAATCTTTTTCATCTGCCTTACACGCGCATTCATAACCTTGTTTTCGTATTCGTGAGATAATTTTGATCTAATTTTTTTTAATTGCGCGCGAGAAAGAAACGAACTTTTTAACTGCTGTGTCTATGACGGTCGCCAAGTAATGGAATATAGATTGTTCAATCACCTTAATGAATAGGTATTCTGCTGGTAATTTATACATATCTTCTAATTTTCATTGTTGTAATGATCCAAACTTACAAATAATTTTTTCAAGATTCAGTTGCTTAGATATTTTTAAACCGTCATGTTGTAATATTTTAATTCCAGAAATAATAAAATAATAAGATTAATATTTTCCTAATTCATTATATATATATATATATATATATATATATATATATATATATATATATATATATATATATATATATATATATATATATATATATATATATATATATATATATAATAGAAAAAACATTTAAAATGAAATAAGTATTTACACAACCCCATGTGACCTCTTGGATTATCAAACGTTATTCATTATTCATGCAACTTCAGTGGTGCGAAATATACAACACCTATGTGAAACCCTCGATTACCAAACGATATTATTGCAAAGTTAAGAGGGCGCATATATAAAATCTTAGCTCTAAGGACGGCACGGCACAGCATACAAACATACAAACGGGACCATCTCTTCGTTCAACAACGATTTCTGCACACCCTCCCTATAATCAACCACGGGAGTGCAAAATAGAGGTTGTACATTTTATGTTGAAGTTCGAGCTTGATGCGATCCCCAATAAAAACGCGGGTCCTATGCTATAAAATCTAACCAATAATTAGAAATTCAAAAGTAGCTTACGCAACTGGCGTGGCTTATTCGCTCGTTGTATTTTTTATATTTTTTTTTGAATTATTATCGCTGAAAAAAATCTAGAGGAAGCGGGATACCTGAATGATTCAGAACCATAAGGGTAATATTTTTTTTTAATCAACCAAGAAAACATTATTCATTAGTAAATAAAAAGTATTTATAAGATACATGTTCTACCTTTACCTGACAGAGTTTTATCCCTTGACATTGTCCAATGACATAGTCACTGACGTTGAATTTCTCTGTGTTACAATAGAATTACACTCTGAAATAAAATACCTTTGCTTGTAATTCTTTGAAAATACCGATTTTATTATATTATTTGCAACACGATGGGAAAAAATAACCAAACATTAACAATTTATTTATAAGCGAATATTATTGTAAAATACAGACGAGATAACGTTTTGATCGCTGTATCGTTTACCCGACAGAGTTATTTCCCTTCATCAATTTGTATGTAACACAATCGGGAGATACTGAAATATTTTTTGTTTATATTTCATCGAAAATGCTGATCTGGTAATATTATCTGCGACGCGCTGAACCAAAGGTATGCAAATATCAAAGTAATTGCCAAAATATTTGCCTGCCGCATTCATTGATTGAAATTTTATTTCTTTACCAGTCTCCACTTTCAGAGATTTATTAACCCTATAAAATTGATTGTTTCCCAGTATTTCCAAAATTTGCAATTTTGACTTTGTGTAAATACCTATCAGCCTGTAGATTAATCAAATAATTATTATTCGGATTTGAATTAAAATGATCGATAACATGACTGTCTTTGACTACTCCGTAAAAACACTCGTAGATAAATTTATGAGAAAGATAATTTTTCTTCCCCCGACGCTGAACATGACATAACCAAAAAATTTAACAAAACCGACTGGTTTTTTTTGGATCGACAGTTCCTGATGATACCAGCTCGAGATGCTTTATAATTCTTGATGATGAGATGTTTTACAAACTCATTTTGCTCCTTTTATATAATGATATTATTTGTCTAAATAATTATTATGAAACTCTGGCGAGATAGTCTTCTTCGTTTTTTATGACCTTGTCATTGCCGGCGTTTTTAAAAATTATAATATCGTTTTAGGTCTCTCTATTTTTTACCAGAACATTGCACACACGACTGCGTTTCTCCACTAACCCCACCATCACACTTCAGACTTGGTTTCGGTCCTAGATTCCCTCTTTGTACACGTTGTAGGTAAAATCCACAGAGTTCGTTTACGCAGGTTTTGTTACAGGGAGTTGTGGAACCTATCATTAACCATTTACAGTTATTATTTGTTTGAATCATTATGTATATAATTATATTTCAATTTAAATATATATATGCCTTAATTATAACATGGAAAAGTTTGAGAGATTATCTACATTCGAACCTTTTAAAGCTAGATTCAAACTTGAGAGAAGATCCCCTGACTTGCGGAGAAGAGATCTGGTTGTTCCGACGGAAACTCTGATTAATAGTGTTCGTTGCGACAAGAAAGAATTTCGCGACGATGTTGCAGCTCATGTGTGGTCAACTTTCACAGTCATGCACAATACCGAAGGTGCTATCCATGCTACTATGAATGATCAACGAACAGCGACGATTATTAATTATCTCGACAATCAAAGACATTTTTTTGAAAAAAATTTACGTAGATAACACGGCAGACGATACTTGGATTATCCGTGACTAACGTGACCCTGTCCGTCTTCATACTGGAAATACTGTTACGTTAAGTAAAACTTCCTAACCAGGAATGTTGAATGGTATTGATAAACGGTATTATGAACGAGTATATCCTGTGATTGCAGTTATTTATGCAATATATCCGATAGATGATAAATCTAGCGTTCGTGATATTTCGACACTGAACTGTGTAGCCGAGCGAATTACAAATGATAAATTATAAGTGATAAACCTAGCGTTCATGAAATTTTCGACGCTGAATTGTGTAGCCGAGCAAATTACAGAAAATTTCACAAATGCGATACGTTGAAACGGTTTAACAGATCTAAGACGTAAAAAAAAAATGAGTGGGCAGAAACAGTTAAAGATGCCGGAGCATCTATCAAAGACGTTGCTGAACAGGGAAAAAAACTAAAATTTTTAATAACGATGAAAACAATAACCGGAGAGATCCTGTACGAATCGAAATATAAATCGAAAGGAGCTCCGATAAATAGTATTGATCATAATGAGCATGCGTAAACATTGGCGGTGAAAATATTTCCCCGAAATCACACTGTTTAGTTCTATAACGGTGATATGTTTGATTTTATCAGAAATATCAGTAAAAGCGATCCTATATCCGTGTGGCTGTTTCAAAGTTCGATGATGGAAACTATGATCAGTTTGTATGACCTAATGGAGATATTTACCGTACAGAATCTATCCATGAAGAAATAAAAAAATCTTGCGTTGAAATATACCCATAACTATGCCTAACAATTATTGAGTAACTGTTTTACCGTTCCCTCAGTTGCTGCTCATTTTGTTCCGAAGGAAAATTCACGGTTGGAATTTCTTGAAGAAAAACAACGCATTTGTGTTGAATATGGAAACGGGGGATTATGAAATACCAGGTACGATTATAAGAATGTTATCTTGGTTAATATGGTTGCATGTTGTCTTGGGGTTTTCTTGGAATGGAAGAATGTTCTGTATATTTTAAGAGATTTGGAAATCCAACACACGAGATGACCAGCATTGTGATAAATGGACCATTAACAGATTTTGACTTAAATGGATTTGAACGCATCGAGTCATTTAAGTTTGCTGAAGGTCTTCATCCGATTTGTTATGTCTGGTTCGGGAAACATTTTTCAGACGAAATGTGGGCACCAACAGTATTATTACAGTTCATGCTTGATGCAAACATATTAATAAAGATGACTGTAAGTGAAGTAATTATATCGTATAGTCCGCAGAAACAAGTTTGGTTACCACAACAACAAAAATTTTTCGCTGATGAAAATCATGATATAACTGATTTTGAGAATAAAATCGCAAAAGATCTTGGCAGAAAAATAATTGGCAAATTTACCCAAGGAGGATCATCTGATCATAAACGACATTGTACGATATTCATAACAGATGATGCTGAACTCGATTTTTTAATTATTGATACAACGGAGAGAAACACATTTATAAGTCGAAGTAATGTTAATTTATCGGTCGAAACTAAATTAGGTACAATTGTGAATTACACGGATAATGGGTCACTGCAGTTTACTCATTTAAGATCTTCATTGCTTGCTTACGTTTCGATAATATTATAATCGATGATAAATAGATTTCCTGATGCCGCTGTTAGAGTCGCCACAGATTCATTTTACATGAATAAAAAAATAAAGGATTGCAAGATGAACTACCTATCGGCGCTGATGCATCATGAGGAGAATGGAGAATAAAACAAGAAAAGATACTTAGTGATATGAATGTGAAGACGTTGAAATCAAAAATATTTATTACAAAAATAATCAAATATCAGAATTGTCATATGCACCAGCGGTATATGATCCTGTGACCAGACATAAAACTGTTTATCTCAATGGATCGGGGGTTCTGGTAAAACAACACATGTGATCGAATTATTTCGTGGACTTGATGTAATTGTGTTAAGCCCTACACATAGACTGACCAAAGAAATGAACGAACGATGAGTTAAATCTGATACTTATCACACTTTTTCCAATGGAAGGGAGATAAATGCACTCCTAATCGAAATGGTGAAAAAAATATATTCCGAAGATTATAATCTGGGGTGAAATATGTACAGTGTCGCTAGAGACATTAAGAATATTTCTTGATTGGTTGTTGACAAAAAATACTGATGTGATAATGTCTGGTGATCATGATCAACCGCCACCTTTTGTTGGAATGTCTCCGCATGAATGGTTAAAAAATGTTCGCAGGTTATTCTGAGGAAATAACTAATGAGCATACAGCGCTTGATCCAGAATTAAGAGAGCTTAAGAAATTAATCAGACTACAACAAAATAAAATTCAGAGCGAAATAATGCGTTAAGTAATTTCAGAAACTCATATTATTGATTTTTTTGGAATATATGGAGATCTGATAGTTGCAAGTAGAAAAACAGTTCGTGATACACTTCAGCAACAATTATTTATGTTACATAGAGTAAAGTTTTCCAATCCACTTGTACTATTTTACTATCGCCCAGCAGATTCTCGACGGTAAAATATCGACATCGAAATTCTAGGTTGTGGTAGTGAACAAAATCATGTGTTAATTGAATGTTTTAGTTCATGTTAGTGTTAGTGAGAGCGCGTAAACGATGGACAAAACTCCATGTACGCAAGGTTATGCTATAGCGATTCATTCGTCACATGGATTACCTATTCCTGATACTAATATTTGGATTGCTGATGATCGCTTAGAATGGTAAAACTTAGTTTATGTCGCAGTCTCGAGTCAGATCAATATCTCAGCTGCAGAGGGTTAGCATAGACTTCACAGAAAATAATAATCAAACTGATAGCTATGGCAATGATGTAGTAAACAAAATTAGTTATAAACAGTGTGACAAAAACAAATGATCATAACATTAAAACAACTACAGAATAATCATTGTGCGAGTTGTAACACAGTTATGGCAATATTCAAATAATAATCGAAGACAGTTTCCTGTAGATAGAATTATTAGTAGCCTTCGTCACACACCCGAATTTTTTTTGCTGACCTGTCTTGAGTGTAATCGACGTCGAGGCGCTAGTTCACAAAAGTGAACGCGGTGGTAATTGAATATCCTCAGGAATTACTTGTAATTGTTCACGTACAAATCCACGTCGAGGAGCAGTTGAATCTAATCTGCAGATTGCTGGTCTATCCGTGGATCTTACCTTGCTGAAAATTGTATGTGTGGTCACATACCAAATAGGATCAGTTGCTCTTTTTTACCTTCTTAAAGTTCACCAGGTTCACATAAATATCTTATAGTCACAATACCTAGTACTGGTTGTTTTGAAAAGGAGCCATGTCGTTGTATTGTTGTATGTTTTTTTTTCTTTTTTTTTGTGATCGCATTGGTAGGTTTCGTAGAAATTGGACAAGTAATTTCATTATTTAACGCAGCTATTACACTCGGTACTCTTGCAACCTATTAACGAGATCTCATATCTTTCTGAATTATTTCATTTGCATACTGATATCCAAATAACCACTAAGCAAGTGTTCGATTAAATCATTCAACAATTGCCTGATCGCGTATAATTACTGATGTCTTCGTCTGACTTTGACGTTATGTGTTTTCATCAGAGATGATACTGCACCAAGAAATTCCTTGCCATGATCAACCTGTAGAAACTGGCCATCGTAGACCAAACTGTGGTCCGGATCGTCGTTAATAAATACGTTCAAACGTACATGCAACTTCAGTTACTGTTTTAGTTGATAGTGGTTCTGCTTTTTTATATCTACTTGCAACGTCAACGACAGTTAACGCGTATTTGTATGTGTATGATTGACGTCTACCAGGTTTAACGGTATTTTGTGGTAAAAACAAAATCTGCTTGACGAACTTCATTGGGAGTGCTGATATCAAAATGTGAGTACTGAATTTTTTACGTGGTGGTAAATAATTTTCCATATTGCCTATTTTTATACCTACATCATGAACATGGCACGCTTGATCAGTATCGTTTATTTGATACTATCCAGGTCTTGGTTGATCTTTCTCGTCAAGTCAGATACCAAGTCGGGTTCCAGGACCACAATAATTATATCAAGGAATAAGTTTTTCTCCTGGGTATTTAGCCCATAAGGCCCCTGATGATTTTCCCAGTGAAGTAACGATATCACCACCTGTTTTCTTTGACTTGTCAAGGAAGATAAATTTGTATTTGATTGTACCACATTTTACATACTTACCTGTAAGGGCGCGCTTTTTATTTTTTATTATCATTGTTGTTAGTCAACTGATGGGGGCGATGCTCTGCTTCGAACACAGTATAAATCCATATATTTATTATATTTGTACGACATGGATGTAATTGATTTCTCAGCGACACGAAAGCAAGAGCGAGTCTAGCATCATCCAGCGCTAGCAAATTCTATCTGAGCAATTATCATAGGTCCATCTGGGTCTGGTAAGACGCAATAGTTATTTAACCTGATAATGAGGTGGCTAAAGTGGGATAAGTTGTATTTGGTGGCTCCGTCAGTTGATGATCAGATATGCTATGATGTGGTTAAAGATTCTAATAAAAATGCAAAATTGTTGGACGAGGACGGTGATGATGTTATTGATTTTATTACCGATATTGATATGGATTTATTACTATCTCGGTAATATTGATATGGATTTATTACTATCTCGATGATGTGATGCTGAACAAACAATCAAATCCAGCTCTGATGTTTTCTCGAGGTAGACACAAAAACACCACAGACGTGATTTATGTTACTCAGCGATATAGACAAATATCAAACCTAAAGTGATCAGAGATAACTGCAATATTTTAGTTGTGTTTAATGGAGTCGATACACATACTTTGCGGGACATTCACCAGACTTGGTATTCAGGGGATATGGATATGATTAAGTTCAAAAACTGCTTTTCACGTACGCAAACTACCACACGTAGATTTATCACAATAAATTTACATGATCCTCGATCACGAAATCGTGTAGGTCTTGATAAAATGTTTGGTTAAGAAACAGCAGCAGGTACGGTGCGAACAAAAATGAGTGTCCGGGTGGGTAAACAAACAGACATATAAATCTGAAAACACGAACGACAAAGATAAAGTAACGATATACGCTAACCCAATTAGATAAAATCTCGGTCCGTTAGAGGCTTCACTTTGACGCTATTGACCTTATAATCTCATTTTTTTTTTCGTGTCACGTTGGTTTGTTCACCGTCCCTGCTGATGAGGCTAAGCATTACCATTGACAAAGTTCACTCTGTGGTCGCTAGCGCGTGAATCATCTCGGGTAAAACCGTAATAAACATGGACGCTAATCTGCCCGCGATATGCAACAGTCCGCGCAAGTATGGAAGAGCGAAGCAGCTGTTGAAAAGCCAGCGAGCGCAGCAAAAGTTACCTACGGGGTTGCTCGAAAATGTCTGACTAAACATATTTATCCACTCATGGCAAGGCAAATTTCATGTAGGTAGCTTCATGTGAGAACCCCTAATGAAGTTCACCAGGCAAATATATTGTTTTTCTTTGCATGCTCAGGTACATGCGCGTACATACAAATATGCGCTAACAAAAAGTGAATATTGCCAGTAAGTACAGTGAAGCTAAGCCTTCAACGTCTACAGATTCAACAAGTGCCACAGATGCATTCAAATGTATCTATGGACCTTCATCTCTATCATAGCCGCGATTTCTGCGGGTGGATCTAGATAAAGAATTTCTCAGAACCGTTTGTGTATTGTTGATGAAACATCATATATTGGTGCGTCGTGGACATGTCGGCATGCCTTGTGATCAGGGCATCGTGGAACGATTGAACCGTACACTTGCGGAATGATTATTCGGGTACCAGTGTTCGTACAAATTCTTGATGAACTGTAAGGCGTGGTCACGAGAATGGGTAAGACATATTTAGTCGGTCATAGCAGCGTTGAATCATGAATCCGCGCTATGATTGGGTTTAAGTTCGTTGAATGATGGTCTTTCAGATACTCAGGAGTGTCGAACTTTTTGTTTCAATGACGCCTCGCCTATGTCTGCGTAAACACTATCGGCGGTAATATGCATCAGCACCGAGTCTAATATTGACATTGTCACCGTTCCATTGCCAGCTCTTGTCAAAGTAGAACTAATAATTTGGTTAAGTTCAACACAGACGCACGAACGTAAATGGGCTTTGTCAACATCATTTTGTCTTTCTTGATGTGGATACTGAGTACAATGAGTCCAATATCGAATATATTACGTGACTCGAATGCCTGATCCCCAATCAGCCTGTTGAGTTTTCGTTTATTCGGTATTCCCGACAAGGTGTCGGGGATTCGCTTCCGCACTTTCTCTGTTGTTTTTCTGAGAAAGAAACAGTCTTCATTCAGGTAGTTTTGTGAACAGTATTTCTTTGAGAAGTATAAGCACGATGAAGTTTTAAGCTGCTGAACACTAATTTCGCACAGAAGAAAAGATGTTATCTGGTCAATGTTGTTTACGGTGGTATGAATGTTCAACCCCAGATGAGTCCCCAGAGTCCAAACGAAATCTAGAAGGTTCAGAGGTTCTTTCAGACCAAACTACGTCTCGAAGAATTATGAGAGGTTCATGTTTAAAATTGACACTGACTTGCACATCGTCACATTTGATTTCATTTTCGAGCGTAACCAATCTAAGCTCGGCGTTTCCCCAGTTAATAAAGAAAAATATACTTTTCCATGAATGGGATCCAACCTGAAATATCCCGATGACAGTATGGCACGCAAACCGAATAGGCCTTGAAGATCTTAACATGTAAAATGGAAAAGAAACCTAATATATAAACTTAAAAGCGCTGGCGAAAACGATATGATGCACCTTCCGTATTCTTCCTAGTCGAAACAAAGCCATTTCAGAATTGATATTACATCGTCTATTATTTTCAATAGTGTTCATATCGCATTTTATTGCATGCATTGTCCCACGTGTAAATCATTACTGGCATCTTGGAAATGTAATCTTATGTCTGCAAGTGTTAATTAGTACTTCCACTAATAACTAGCTAGCTCGTTTTCACGTCGACTGTGACCAAGCACTTGTAAAAGACAAGTAATGGATGGTTCCTTTTGAGAATTATGGACAACGCATGGCCCTCCATTACTTGTCTTATACTGCAGGAAAAGACAGTATAATAAAGGAGGAAAGAGCCAGTATACCACGGATCAACAATAACAGTGATAACAAACTTACAGCAGCTTATTTGTCTGACTGGGACATCTCGTAGAGCTCGCTAGAAGCCTCAAACAGTGTACAGTAAGGGATGCATACGTGTGTAAACGTCATCAGATCAATAATGATTCTTAAATTTAAAAGTTAGAATAAATGTCTCTTTAAATATAAAACATACATGACTTTAAGGATTTTTTAGCTGTCAACAACGAATGAATATTATATGAACAATGATTGATGATTATTAACTATCATAAACATCAAAGTGTCATAAATAATTACCAAATGTTACAAAATAGCACATGATGCTTTCTTGTTTAGTTATTGAAGTGATCAGTCAAACGGAAATTCAACGAATTTGTTCATTTGAAATGTATGATTTTGAATATGTACAAGTACACGAAGTTACACGGTTGTTCTGCAGGGGTTGCACGAGCTCATAGAAATAAAATCGTACGTTTCTGGCAAACAATGCGGCGAATGCCTTTGATTAGTATTGTTATCATGCTTGCAGTTTATTTAAGCAAGAATCAGTCTTGCTAATATACGTCTCTTTTTATTTATACACGTATATGAAAAGGCTACCACATGTAAACATTACAGGCAGCGTGATACATCAAAAGCCAGATGGACTTATTATCTGTAGGACTGGATACTTTTTTAAAGTCATATTTATAACTAATTTGCGATGTGATCGTCAATTTAAAACAATAAGGTTACAACAATAAAACATGTATAAGAGTTTATTCAGAACTACTAATGAACGGTGACGAAGGAGTATTCGTTTAATAATAATAATAATAATAATAATACAATTCTGGAAGAAGGAGGCATTTGTACTGTCTAATTATTCATTAGATATTATGTCGCTGTCAAGTCACGGCAGGTCGGATATGTAATTCAGTCCTCCAGGTTTAAAATGTACATAACACCATGACCTTGTCACAATTTTCATTCGGATAACACGGTTCAGTCCGTTGTAATATGAACATCATTCTACTGTGTTTTGCTTTATGCTATAACAACCAGATTGCAGCTCTCATTGCGCCACATTGTAACTTTCATTGAGCTATAACGGCAACTTTCAGAATGTGAACATGTTACCAGTTTGATACACTACAGTCAGGACCGAATGGGGTGGGGGTGGGGGTCAACCGGGAATATATCCCATAACGATCCCGGGCCGAACAACACATTTTAATTTTACAAAAGAAAACTTTTGTTTCAGCAAGAACTAGGAGAGGCCCGGGTGTTTCTTACCCTAGGGCCCGTGATCGCTCTCTACGGCCCTGTTTACAGTGTAAGATAAAATTAACTCTGCCAATTGCAAGGATTTTGAGCTGGAAACACACAGTTCCAAATATTAACGTGTTTAATAATAAATACACAATAAATCACACACATGGAATACGAAGACATGAAGCTGCACTTAATAACACACTTAACAACAAGTATTGGCGGAATATGGCAATGTAGAATGTACATGTACAGCCAACACAAATTCATGCATATAATTAGCGCGGGAATCCAACGTGAATGTCTGGGTCAAATCATTGAAAACACTGCATTTCGTGCGTAGGTGGATCTGTGATATAAATGTTCAATACAATTTGTTTTCTTCGTTTAACCACGTAGCTAGGTTGTCTAACGCGTATTATTTCCATTAAGATGCAACAAAACTGATTAGTGCGTGACAAGTTAAACTTATAGAGCTTTTGCCCAAGGACACACGACGTTAGCCGATTCTGCCGAATGAAATTAATATCACAATGTATACATAGCGTCCAGAACAATAGTATTATTGTTATTATTATTATTCTGATAGAACATGGGTGGCAGTACTGGTGAATAGACCACTTTATATGTTAGAAGCGTGGACGTGAAGAAGAAAAACTGTTCGTCGGATATATATATATATATATATATATATATATATATATATAGGTATATGTGTGTCTGTCTGCCTGTATGCCTGTATGTGTCTGTGTATGTGTCAGAGTCAGACGGAGTATTAAAAATCATTTGTTAATTTGGATAATTAAGCCCCATATAACGAGTGATGTACAGGGTTTATTATATGTGATTCCAAGGGCTTAATATAAATCTTTAGTATCTTTAGCATTATAAATAATCTTGTGCATTAGACCTACGTCTCGGTCAGGAGATACAAAATAAAAACCGATCCGCTGACCTAGTGGTTAGAGCGTCCGCCTCGGATGCGGGAGGTCGTGGGTTCGATCCCCATTTGAGTCATACCAAAGACTTACAAAAATGGTACTAACACCTTCCTCGCTTGGCGCTCAGCATTACGAGGTTAGTTTTAGGACTGGTCGGCCTGGTGTCGGATAATATGACTGGGTGGGACATCACGCTACATGTCTGCGACATGATGCCTCAGTGCTAGACATCATTATAAACTGACACACTGCAGACATCGTAGCGATATGACCTAAAAATTGTTAAAGCTACGTTAAAAATCCAAATCATACACATACACACACACACACACACTAAAAATATCTTTATTCTTCTTTCAGTTCATTTCAATTGTTTGATTTCTCTTGTGGTTTATTTTTTACCTTATTCATTTTATTTCACTTTCTCAAAAATCCCAAACTTTGTTGAAAATTCAAATTATTTATTGCTTATATCTGTCTTTTTAAATGACCTGTGATGTTTCCTGTGTCTACCTATATCCTCACGCGTATATCAGCATGACTGTACAGCACTTGTAAAATATGTGTCAGTAGATCAGCCAGGTATGTGCGATGACTTCCATATACAATTGAAAAGTCCTAGGGCCGTCCTACAAAATACAAGTCAATGAAGTTATTGGTGTATATCTTTTTCAACCTACAACCAACACCTGGTTTGGTTAGGCGGAGTCCGCTTTGAAATGTTTTACCTTAAGGCTTGTTGTTGTTGTTGCTGTTGTTGTTTTGTGTTTAACGCCTTTTCTCAGCCAAGACATGGCGATTGGAAGAATCGGGAAAAAGCCGGTAAGAAATACCGACCCACGAGTAGCTACGATGTCGTAGCCTCAACTTGATTTGTTGTGGTTGAGGCTACGAACTGATCCCATATCATGTAATGGAGCAAAAAAATTCGTCACTAAAGTCAGAAAAACAAACAGTGTAGAAATCAAATACATAAGTATAATCGTATTGTGGAAGAAATTTGGCTTATTTTGAATTTATTAAGCCCTTACGCGATAAAATAAATTGGCATGGTTACTCTAACCTTATCCTGTCCGCCATGACAGATAACGCGAGACTCTCGCCGTGACCCCTTTTCTACGTAAGTCTTGCCAGACCATATTTTGGATTTTCTACGCTATATAATTATCAATTAAGTGCGAATAATCGCTTCTTGGTGGAATTTCAAAGTCGCCGGTAAACCGTATTTACTTTTAATGCGCAGAATTTCTGACCCAAACGGCGCCAAAATTTTACTACGATTTGTTTACATTTCCAAAAAAGGCGCCAATGTCCTTATATGGCACACAAACAAACGAGGCTGAGAACGGAAGTAATCATTATTTGAAATAATATGGTGGACGATCTAAACGAAAATATCGGCTAAAAAAGGTAAACGAGATTTTACAACTATTTCTACAATGATTTTCGATACTTCCGGTATTAAATAAGAGGACTACTCAATTTATTGGATTACATGCAAGGAATATGTTTAAAGTTTTATTATTAGGCTAAAGGAACGCCGGGTGTGAATCACACCCGGCTTGCTCCATTAACACGTATATGCTCATGTTAGTACCCTGTCCACGAGGTACGAGTAAGGGTACTAATATTAGTACTAACCCACGAGAAGCTACTGGCAAACTTTATCACATAACCACATTTTCCGAAGATTCTATCCCACGTTTACAGAATTGTGATGTCAGTAATGGGTAAAGGCGAGCACTTTAGACTACTCGGCTACCCGTGGCTGAACAGGCTTTTTGTTTCTTCGAAAAGCCGTCTTTAAAGTGGACATCTTCCTGACAAAACTCGTTGTATTGTGTTAGAAATAAGACGCTTAAAAAATGTTAAAATAAACATCACACAAAATCCCTCAATCCGCGCATATATATATATATATATATATATATATATATATATATATATATATATATATATATATATACAGCTGTATATATGTATGTATTTATGTGTTTGTGTGTGTGTGTGTGTGTGAGCGCGTGGCCTATAGTTTCACTTGTTGGACCTTTGTCGTTGTATTTCATTAAAGGGGCCCTCTTTACCCGAGTATAAATAGAAAGCATCTGACCGATCATCTAGAGTCTATATTTTTTAACCAGAATAGTAGTGAGATAATGAGGCTTTTATATTTTTGTGATTGTTCGTGCCAATGCGTTCCACCCCCACGACTTTACCACTTTTCCCGCTTCGCACCTCCCGCAGAAAGCAAGTACAGTTATTGATCGCGTCTGCGATGCTGTATTGGCACAAGCTGAATTGCTGATGTTGAGATTTGTGTAATCCAAGATACCCGTTTGTTTGTACAGTCAATTCATTCACTGATTTATAATTTCTAACCTGACTGTGAGTACAGTGGCCCTAACACCATCATCGTTGCGTTTTCTACGCTTAATGGAAGTTTTCAATATAATAGACGGACATGCTCGAGATCCATTTCCAGTTCCTGGACAAGTCCATATTCAGAAAAGGGGTGTGTGCACGACTAATTTGCCTTCCACTTCGATTTATCAAGCGGTTTAATTTCTATTTCCATGTGTGAAGAGGAATATAATTCCAAACTGTCAACGTTATGGTAATTGAAGGAATTATCCGGCAGTTACCGAATAAGATAAACTACGTCATTATGTTGTCTGATGGAAATAAACTAGCCCATAGTGTACGTAATATGGCGCCATGTTAGTATGGAAAGTTCGTTAGGCATGAAAGGTGCAGGGGATGCCAGTATTAGCGCCATTCTGGTCACAGTCAGGTTAGAAATTATAAATCAGTGATTCAATTGACTGATTTATGTACACTGTTTATCACACTAAGCCTTTTCTTTATTGAAATCGGTGGGGGGGGGGGGTACAAACAAACGGGGATGTATAGTCAGACTATAGTTCTGCTTGCTTATAGACCTCAAAATAAAATCTATTATAAATCTCTGTAAAGTGTCGAAGTTTGAATTGTATTTAACCTTAAAGTTGAATGCACTGAGCATTTAAATTGTCTCACATTTAAGCCGGAAACGTTTTCCTGAAGGGTCACTTCGACCTTTCTTCTTTTCTCCCTCCATGTCATTGTTAAAACGTGAAAGGCTAGCATGTATGACTAGGTGAGATTTGAACAGGGCAATGCAACGTTGTACTTAGAAAGTAAATATTTGCGCTACCAACCATAACCGCTTGATAGGAACCCATGTCAAATTATCATTTTCAAAGGGAAATTGAGATGCACCGTAGTTCAGATATTCTAAGCTGAATAAATCTGACGAAAGAAATTATTATCTTGGGATAATTTAGGAACCGCTGCTTACGACTGGCCAGAGTAAATTAAGGTGTACACTTTGAAAGTAATGTGAATTTAAAGTGACGACCTTGGTCGAAATTCTTTAGTCTGAAATCTTGAGAGAAGAGAATTCTCACTCCGATGAAGCTTAAAAAGAATAGTGCTTTCCTCGTTAAACAAGGAAAAGGGGCCAGGTGGCTGTCTTGGAAGAAAAGACAGGTTTTAGTGCTATGACGCACAATTTCTTAAAAAGAACAGCATTAAGGTACGGAAGTTTAATTTTCCATTTAATCTTCTATTTCGATTGATTGATTTGTGCAAATGTATTTGATATGATGAGGATCCATAATATGCATCGTCTATTCAGTTTCATGGAAATCTGTTGATGCTAGAATTGTTATGCAATTTATCTAATTAATTTTACAGTTACTAGTTTATTGATAGAATTGACGATTGTATGCTCTCTAAGTTTTCATATGTGTAGGATTTCATAGTGTTATATGAAATAATTTCTTTTGTCTGATGGACGTTACTGATTATCGTGAGTTAACGATAATCGCATATTTATATTTGATTTTGTAATGTTTAAATAATCTTGTAAGTTAGGGATTGCTGTGAGCAAAATTTTGTGAATTTTATGCAATAGTAATCGAGCATATGGTAGCGCAGATAAAAATATACGGTAATGTTAGATATACCGATACCGTGTTTATTTATGGCCGGTCGCTGTGAAGTGATGGTGATGTTCTATCGGATTAGTTCAGAATTTACACAGTGTTCAGATAGTTATTTATGTTTATGAGTAACGTAAGTGAGGGGATTTTATGTACGTGTAGAAAGTGGTACATATAGAGATTAAGGGGTAATTTTGTCCTTTAAGGAACATCTTTCTGGGGAGAGACGGGACAGTCCGAAGACGGAAGTCCGAGAAAAGAATTGACGAGTTCAGAATAAAGGACTAGAAAGTCCAGGAAGGGGTGAAGCGTAGAAAATAGGAAGGCTTGAGAAAATAGGAATACGTTGGTAGACGGTCAATGGAGGAAGGTGATGTAATCAGTCGTGGACATTGCGCTCTTTTCACCACTCGTTATAATGATGAAATAAGTCCAAAATGAGACACTCTATTAAATTCTGTTGACATAACTTAGACTAAATTGGAGTTGCTGCTGTTAATTATTACTGATTCGATTTTTGTTATTTTTCTTATCTAAGGGGGCTCGTATTGCATTATTTTTTCCCAATAGTTTTGCTCAGTTCTCTGTTGAAATTTTATCTTTCCACTCTCACCGGACTATACTATCGAGGGAGGTCATCCTCTAGATAACGGCAGCCAAATCCAATTAACCAACCCTCTTACTAAGAGGACGATGTTACAATCTCCAAATAAAATCTATGTATAAAATCATCATAAGCGTTAACAGTTTCCTTTTATGTGAGAATATTATATTATATAATCGTAGAGATAACCCGAAGGATCATCCGCAGTTCAGCAATGTCAACAAGAAAGTCTTGGAGAAATTCATGCTCATTGAGGAATAACTGGGACTATGCCTCAAAATGTTCTCGATTGTGTATGGCTCTTGCAAGAATATTAAGATGGAAAAAACGAGTTCCCTGGTTGCTCAAACACAACAAGTACGTTTAATGTTTGCATTACGGGCACGAATTCACACACACACACACACACACATACACACACATACACACACACACACACACTTGCGGGCGCTCGTATAAATTTTCGCCCGGTGTCGGCAATATCGCGTAGGCGTGTACCATTATATCAAGGTACGGTTGTGTCCGCCTGACAACAACCTTGGATTTTCCTTTATGGGATCACCATTTACTCCTGTAAGCAGACACGAATCTAAAAATAAATCTTGATAGTAATTGTGTATCCGGGGAATGATCTGCAATTCTTGCGTCACGAATGATAGAGTCGGTTGTCGAAGTCTACTTGACTTTGCTGTTCGTTGCTGCATCGCACCGCAGAACGGTCAGGGGCCAGATTGTTCCGCGTTGATTGTCCCGGAATATCAGTCTGGTCTCAGATAGTAAATTTATAAATGGCTCATACCATATCAGTAGCACAATGATGTCCACCTCCAGTTCCCCTGACGCAAACATGTACCGGACTAAAATATTTCTGAACGTCTGAAGCGCAGGTAGGCCTACTTGCGGGAGCATTGCCCGTGTGAGTGCGATGGGATATATTTTCACCAGGATATTTACTCCATGGTGTCCGACTCAAGTTCATGTGATTCCGGATCGACCACATTTTGTATAAACCAATGTTTGATGCGCGGTACGTGTTCGTGCACTTCCACGCACACAATATCAAGAGACGACGATTCGTATACAACAATTAGTATTCAACATGTCAAGGTAAAAATAAAACAGAAACAAAGATTTCAACGTCATTAACTTGTCCTCAACCGCCCAAGTACGGCGATGAAACCAGTTTCGTGTTTCCGAACTCGGATCGCGCGCTAATCGCTGGTCCGATTGGATCCGGAAAAACACAAGTGTTGCTGGATTTGATGGTTGACGTCTGATAGGATTACGTGACTGCGGCATCCACTGACGATCAGTCGTGTTATAACGTACTTAGACATTTCGCAGATACGTTGTTTAGCAGCGAATCTGTCGATAGTGAACCTGCCATCCAATTCTTTTAGACGATCGATGAAGCTCACGCCTTTGACAACCCTGACAGTGAGCACAATAATCGTATACTAAGTGGTGATGATTAAGCGGAAAGACAGTCTAGCACGAGTATTTTCTAGGGATAAACGCAAAACCGCAGAGGTGATTTATGTCACAATACGATAGGTGAGTGTTGTTGTTGCATGGTTTAACACCATTTTTCAGAACAAGATACGATAGGCACATTTATCCAAAGTGACCGTGGACAACAGAAACAGATTGATGATATTTCGTGGCGTGAATCAAATATTTATCAGACCCGGTGTGCTCTCGACCACTCGTTATCTCACAATTGACTTGACTGGGGAAAATATCAAATCGATTTAGACACATTATTTTTAACGACCATACGATGTTTATAATGCCAATGAACACAGAAAACCGTCAGCGATGCCCAGGATCGACTCGAACTCCTTCGTGATTACAGAGATCTCTGGGAACATGTTAAAGATATGAAAGATATGTTTGCGTCGCTACAGACCGCACCGGAATATATATATATATATATATATATATATATATATATATATATATATATATATATATATACACACACACACACACGTCATTTGCAGCCTGGCATTTGTCTATAGCGCTCCGTTTTAAAAATTTCTTAGATGTTTGTAATTACTTGTTTCACTTGGAGACTGGTAAATTGCACCACGGAATAAACGAGAAAGGGACTGTTCCCTCTCCGGCAGGCGCCGTTTATTTTTTTCCATGGTGGTAATGTGATGCAAAATTACAGGCGAAATGTGGCGTAAAAGCATGATATTTACTGGCGTAAGGTAGTAGAATAGTTGCCCGTAATATGTGGCTAAGTGGTATAGTGTTTCGACGTGAAATGCTGACGGTACGTTACGGAAAGTTAATGAAGAGAAACCACGAAGTTGTGCGGTTGCTAGAAAATTGGGAAGTTGTGAGAGCTGTGATCTCGTATTAAGTAGAGTAAAATTATTAATAGAATGGACACGTTAGACTTTCCAGTTTACAACAGTAGTTGTATAGGAGTCTGGTATATGGGGAAACTTATGACTCCTAGTAGAATCGTGTCAGGGTTATATATATATATATATATATATATATATATATATATATATATATATATATATATATATAGATGCTAGTCTTTCGTTCCTTGGATTTGAAACTGTCGCCCCCTCATCCCCCTGGAACAATTTTCGTGGACACCCATGGTTGAGATGTCAGTGTGGGTGTGAGCTGTGTAAAGGCAAGCGCCTTAGACCGCTCCCCCCCCCCCGGCCCCCTGCAGGGGCTTGTTTGTAATGGTTCACTCTATATTGCGTACCTATTAACACATGCTGCTATTTCAGTTTCCTGAATCAACTCTCTTGTCACTTCTTTTCGTACTTCAAGGTGCAGACAACTTAAAATTCCGTGGAAGGTAGCTTGAGGTTTAAAACAAATACCTTGTTGAAAATAATAAAAATACCCTGGATCATTTTGGCGGGCCCCTTTGTTATATGCGCGGGGCCTCCCTGTAAGCACGGCATTTCGAAATAAACTTTTAAACAAGTTTTATATGATATTAAACTTAAAATTTTCTTCCATCTCTTTAAAATTACTTTCTCTCATTAGATTTATTGTTAAAATTTAGGCTACAACGTGCGTGGCCCCTGTGAACGCGTGGCCCGATTCGGTCCAATCGGACTAAGACCGGTGTAGTGTTAAATTTGACCCTCGTTGAATTCTGACCCTCCGGTCTGCTTTTAACGTTGAAAGTTGACCCAGGGTCAGTTCTTAACGTTGAATTTTGATTTTCACAGTCGTTGAAAACTGATCGCAGCGTTGAATTTTGATCAGATTTCCGGGTCATTTTTTAACGGATATTGTTTTAAGTTATGCATACATGGGTTTATGAATCATCAATAAGGAAATGCTTAGTATGTATAAAATCAACAAAAGCAATGTAATGCAGAACATGTAGTAATGAAATTATGAATATAGTTATCTTCCATATTTGAAATGGATATAATGTAATTTTGTTTGTACTTCGCCTGCTGCGTTCCATCAAACAATCAATGACCCTCTTCGAGCCTTAACCAAACAAAATCAACCATGGAAATGGAGTGAAAACGATAAAGCGTTTGAAAAACTCAAACAGAATTTAATAAAATAACGCAATAATAGCGTAATGCGATCCTAATAAGGAAACGCAATTACTTGTACATGCAATTCCTGTCGGTCTAGGCACATTATTAACTAATAATTGAAAGATTATTGCCTACGCCTGTAGAGTACTTTCAGATGTAGACCAACATTTAAAGAAAGACACCAGAGTAGTATAGTGGGACGATAGGGCGATAATGGGAATTAGTATTACAAACCAACCTGGGACGATATGGCGACAAGATTTATAGCGACAGTGGGAATTAGCATTACAAACCACCCTGGGACGATATGGCGACAAGAGTTATAGCGACAATGGGAATTACCATTACAAGGTCCCGTGGGATGATATAGCGACAAGTACTTTGAAGCACAACCTGGGCCTGTATAGCGTCAAGGGAAAATTAACATAGGAATATATCATGGGCCTGCCTAGCGTCAAGGGGAAATAAACATGGGAATATATCGTGAATTATAAACACAGATACCACATTTAAAAATTTCTTTTTTTTGGAGGGTTAGGCATGAAAGTCATTTGGTTCTTCTGCTTTTTCTTCTTCTACTTTCTTCATTCTTTATCCATCTCCTAAATTTTCCCAATATTCCTTTCTTTTTGTGTTCCAACTCAGGAATCCAGTCTGGATGACCTATCGCTCTACATTTCTCCTGGACATTCATCCAGTTTTTGTTCATTCTCTCAAATGCTTCTTTTTTCTTTCTGTTCTCTTGTTCTTTCCTATCTTTTGCCCATGTGTCTTTAACGTTCTTGACTTCTTCTTCCAAGACCCTTTTCATAATTTCTTCTGCTTTATGGACTTGGTCCCGTCCCCTTTTGACAAAAACCCACTCTATCAAATTGAAGATATCATCAAAAAAACACGTGACTTTGATAACAATTTCAAGAGACTGCTTCAATGTTCCGACTCTTACATATTCAGGCGAGATGAAACCTCTCAACTTCTTTACCTTTTCTTCTATCATCCCTTCAATGTTCTCCCTGGCTATTTTCAGATTGTTTGCAAAGTCCAAGCTGCCTGGAAACTTCCATTCTCTTTCAAGTCTTTCCACTACATACTCCGGATCTATCATCCAATACCAACTCTCCTTCAACTGGTTAAACAAGTCAGATACTGCTACCATCTTCTTTTCGCTTATTTCGTAGAATGGCGCGAATGACGGGCCCTTTTTACATTTATATCTAAAGCACGGACGTGAAGGAAAACATCCCCTACTTTTGTCTTCTCATATTATCTACTATTCACACAAAGGTAATGAGACAAAAAATTAACCACATTATATACTATCCACACACGCAGAGATGCCAAATCAAATCCCAAAATCTACCTTCCACACACGCCAAGAAGCAGAAACAAACCCACCATTTACTAACCACACACGCAGAGATGCCAAATCAAAAACCAAAATTTACCATCCACACACGGGAGAAGCTAACAACATAACCACAATCTACTATCCACACACGCTGAGAAGCAGAAACATAACCATAATATACTGTCCACACACGCTGAGAAGCCAAATCAAACCCAAAATTTACCATTCACACACGTCAAGAAGCAAAAACAAACACACCATTTACTATCCACACACAGAGATGCCAAATTAAACACAAAATCTAATATCCACACACGCGGAGAAGTCAAATCAAACCCAAACCATACTATCCACACACGGGGAGAAGCCAAATTAAACCCTAACTATATTATTCACACACACCGGGAAGCAAAAACAAAACCCAATTATACTATTAACACAAAAGAAAAGTTAAACAACCACACACTCTACTATCCACACAAACCTACGTGAGCGCTTACAAACCCCAATAATCTACTATCCACACACGGAGAAGCAGAAACATAACCATAATATACTATCCACACACGCTGAGAAGCCAAAACATAACCACAATCTACTATCCACACACGAGAAGAAGGCAAATCAAACCCAAAATTTACCATTCACACAGGTCAAGAAGCAGAAACAAACCCACCATTTACTATCCACACACACAGAGATGCCAAATCAAACTATACAATCTACCATCCACACACGCCAAGAAGCAGAAACAAGCCCACCATTTACTGCCCACACACGCAGAGATGCCAAATCAAACCCCAGAATCTACCATCCACACACGGGAGAAGCTAAAAACATAACCACAATCTACTATCCACACACAGAAAAGCAGAAACATAACCATAATATACTATCCATACACGTGAAGGTTTAAAAAACCATACTCTCTACTATCTACACAAACGTACTTCAGCGCTTACAAAACCCAATAATCTATCATCCACACAAACGTACGTGAGCGCTTACACACACACACACACACACACACACACAATTACACCAGGAAAGGAGGGAGTGTTTATATAAACACTACTCAACATTCTCACATTGGCAAATTGAATAGTTTCTTTTCTAGAGTTTTTGGTTAGCCCTGAAAAGGGCTGTTTTTTGGAACTCCACATACACCTGTTAGTGATGGCACCTTCCAGGTCTTGCTCCACAAACACATCTTCTGCTCCAGTAATTATCCCAGTTGATTGTAGTAGATGGGAGTGCAGAGGCTTGATGATTAGCTTCAGCACCCCAATTTTCTGTCTCTGGGATAATATAAACTTCCCTCTCTCTTCTTCTATGTCGCAGTCTAGGATGTTGTGGCCTCCTTATTTCTTCTTCCCAGCTTTCAGTTGGGCGAACCACAGGTAATTGTACTACTGGTGGAAGAGTCTGTGGCTGTGGTTGAGATTATGCTCAGAGAGCCGATTCCAGTCTTGTCGGTTCATGCTAAATGTGACATTTTGTGATCAAAGGTCCAATAGACTATATATTTGGTTTCCGCTCCATATCACCCTTACATGTTGAGGGATTTTGAACAAATAACACATAGTACTAGTTTAAATGTAGCAAAAACTTAAGAGATTTTGCTTGTTTTTTTGAAACTTGATTGCTCCCAACTATTCAATTGTATTCGTCAGAATTTAAAAGATTAATGGAATGTTCGCTACCCAAGCACAATATAATTTAATTCCAAGTGAAGGATGCCATTTTTGGAAATCTTTTAATACAGGTAAATCGTGCTAAATTAGCGATATTTTACGGCCACGGGTTTTACGTTTTTCTTGTAATAAAATTAAGGAAGGTATTTTTAAAATTAAAATATATATATATTGTTTACATTTGGTCTAAACGTAAACATTGTCAATTGATCTCTACTTCTCTGTATTGTCGGCCGATAGTTACATGATAACCGTTATAAACATTGGTGTATTTATAGGGAGATAAGTTATATCCATGTATATTGATAACAGTTGAACGCCTTTTTTGTCGTATCGCTTAAATATTATTTTGTAATTTAAAATGCAGAATGTTTATGAACATAAAATAATATGTATTTCCCAAAATAATTTCAAAAATACATTATAAACTAGAAAATGTTAGAACAAATTGCATATCAATACTTCAAAATTCAATTTGAAATAAATTAATAAAAGAGTGCCCTCACTGGGATTCGAACGCTTATACACATACTAAATATATATATATATATATATATATATATATATATATATATATATATATATATATATATATATATATAACCTGCATTTTCATTTAATAAAATCCTAATTTTACCCGATTTACCTACAGTAACAAATAGACAAAGTCGTTCATTAGTATGCATCTTTAAACCGACTGTAGAAGGTTTATTCATTATTCACGGGTTCTTATTTACTGTTATAATTATCCTCAGGGACGTAGCTAGTATATGATTGATGATTAGGCATGTTGAACGGCGAAGCCTCGAACTGCTAGAGGAGTTGGGTGTGTGTGGGTACGGGGCAACATTGTTACAATCTAGAGGCTCTGAGATAGCATTTCATGCATCTTATTGAGACTTTCTGGACCTTGGTACTGTTTTAATACTGTAAAAATAAAAAGAAAACGTCAAATTCTTATGAACAGACTCAATAAAATCAAGTTTGCTATTATCTTGTTCGTGTTTTTGCTTCTAATGAATCCTCTTTTCCGTATGTATTGTATTATATAAATATAGATTTCATATCGGTTTCGTGAGTGAAACTTAAACCATTGAAAAAAATCGTCAAAATTCTATGTAGGCAGCTGCCTTGTAGGCAGCTACGCTCCTGATAATCGCTAATATACTGTTCAGTTGTTTACCTGCCCTGTTGAACCTTGCAACTTTACCGAAGTGAAACAGTCATTCATTTATCAGTTTGTCTTATTTGTCCAAAGCAAAGTTCAGCTATTTTCAAAATGTTCCGCATTTTGGGACATTTAAAAAAAAAGTATAAGGGAGAGAATTACGATAGTGACAGATTAACAACATTCTATTGCACACAATTGTTTCCTTAAAGAAAAAAAAAATTAAGACAGACACAGCTCAGTGAGTAATAAGTTGATTTCACTTTAGAAGTGGTTCAAAAATCAACGTTGAGTTTTGATAACAGAACATTTTACCCTAAGGTCATAATTTCACCTGAACGGGTCGTTATTTAACAGGACATTAAAAAAGGGTAAGTTTTTAACGTGAAATTTTGATCACGTTGAAAAATTACCGACCGGGTCAGAATTCAACGAGGGTCAAAATGTGATACTACATCTGGGTCGTTATTTAACAGGACATTTAAAAAAGGGTCAGATTTTAACGTGAAATTTTGATCACGGTCGTTGAAAAATGACCCGGCGGGTAAGAATTCAACGAGGATCAAAATTTAACACTACAAGGGCCTGCGTACTTTGAAGTTGTAAGGAATGAGTGGCATTGATTGATTCATAGTGACTGCTTCTCTGCAGTGTGGGCTTGATATTGAGGTCTTTTAAGGCAAGAAGATCAATAATAATAATAATAATAATAATCATGATAATAATATAATAATAATGATAGAATGATTTGCTTCGATTTGCATGAAAATAAAATACGTAAATAAGTCGCCAGCTTTAAAAGAAAAAAAAGTATGGCTTTACTCCTTGAAGCAAATATCGTTTTATCCATTTCATGAAGATAAAACAGCTGTGAAAAAGAAACGGATATCCCCTCTTTACCCCCATTGGGTTTTGTGTGCTTATTATTAGTATCGTCGTTATATTAGCATTTGACAGGTATCCATGTACAAGCGATTCCAAAATCAACAAAAACTACAATATACTACTACATTGGATTTGGTTTACTGCGTGCCGCTAGTTTAAAGCAGTATGACTGCTGTCACGTGCTGGATCTACAACAACTCACATGTACAACTGTTTTGTCCGATAAGCTTTGATTAAGTGAAGGGAAGATTGCGTCTGTTTTGGATCGTGCTGATGGGGTCGTTAACCAGCATAGACCGTTGTTAATAAACAAAACTAAAGAACTCTCTCTCTCTCTCTCTCTCTCTCTGTATTAGTACACGTTAAAACTGTCGTTAATTAGTTTCTTATTAACATTTTCATGGCACTGCAGCAGGTGGATAAATTATTATCTATAGATTTTAATCGTCATCCAACAAAGCACAGTTGTTTACCAGAGGGTCCTAGCTACTATTTATTTTTTTCTTTCCTTACTGGGGAGTAGGGGCCTCGTATGTTTGAATTTTTAAAAAATCTGGCCCCCAGATAGTCTGAAAATGAACTTTCTTTGATTTCCAGGAAAACAAATAAATATATCCATAAAGAAGAAGAGAAATGTTATTGAGAGTAAAAGAAGAAGAACAAAAGTTTCTGATTCAAAATCTCAGCCCCGAAATTTAAATCGACAGTCTCAAATAGTGTTATAACTAAAATAAGACGAGGTTTTTTTTTTTTTTTTTTTTTTTTTTTCTACTGTTCACTGATATTGGAGGAGCCACCAAAAGGCGAATCGAATAATCACTAGACGAGAGCAAAACTGGTTTAATTTATACACGCTGCAACTTGACAAAACCACCGCCGCTCTACTTGGGCGAAAGAGTGTCAGGTCACTAGGTCGGGACATAATCTGAGGAGAGAGGTATTTTAGTCAAGTGTTTAGTTTCAGTTGTGTGTTTACAACGGACGCCTACTCAGAAGACTCAACTCAGAATCGCCTGAAACTGATTTTACACAATGGCTTCCTCGTGTTCTAATGAAGGGGTCTCTAACACGCGGCCCGTGGACCGCATGCGGCCCGCCAAGCCGATTGGCGTCACGGGGTGTCATGAGAGATAACAATGGTGGTGTGGCCCTTGGGTCATCGAAAATGCCCTCATGCAGCCCTCGTGGTGGTTTGAGTTTGAGACCCCTGGTCTAATATGTGTGTGTGTGTGTGTGTGTGTGTGTGTGTATGTGTGTGTGTGATCCGGATGTTTAACGTAGCTTTAAAAAAAATTCAGTCATATTGCTACGATGTCTGCAATGTGGCAATTTACAGTGATGTCTAGCACTGGGGCATCATGCTGCAGACATGTAGCATGATGTCCCACCCAGTCACATTATCCTGACACCAGGCCAACCAGTCGTAACACTAACCTCTTCATGCTGAGCACCAAGCGAGGCAGCTGTTAGTACCGCTTTTGCAAGTCTTTGGTATGACTCGGCCGGGGATTGAACCCACGACCTCCCGCATCCGAGGCGGACGCTATAACCACTAGGTCACCGGAGCGGTCTGGTCTAATGAGAAAGAACACTTTATCTGGATTATTATAACCGTGTAGACAAACTCAAACACCACTGAAATGAGGTCTTTGAAAACACACACACACACACACACACACACACACACATAGATATCGACACACCAGGCAACAACTTTATCAATAAGTAACTCAGTTATAGTTGACTGGAGTAAGCTAACATTTTGGTAACTATTGATTTTGTTATTTAATAATTCACCTCACAGTCAGGCATCTTAGTTTCAAACCACTCTTTCAACAACAGCCCAAAAAAAAGTCGAGATATGGCATACCCATCATGAATATTTTTGTTTGTTTTTTTTTTTTTTTGTTTCCTTTTTTTGTGTTTTGTTCCCAGTTTGCAAAATGAATTGCTGAACAAACGCATCTTTATACTGACAGTGGCTGAATCATAAAATGCTTCCAGTCTGTGCTGATATAAAAAAAATACTGGCCTAATACCCAGCACGGATACAACTAAAATACTGGCCTAATACCCAGCACGGATACAACTAATTCAAATATAACTAGGATAGATAAAATACTGGCCTACATATACATAATCAGCAGCAGTCACTATAGGTCAGTGAACTATCTCATTTATTTGCCATGATTTTGCTAAATATTTGTATTTTACAAGTTTGTATACAAGTTTTCATTCAACATGTGACAGATATGATTTGCATATTAGATGTAGTATCGTAAACTCGTACGAAAAAAGTAACATGTTTTAAATGCGTTTACGTCACTCATTATTTAATACATCCCAGAACTGATGGATCGCCGGAGCAGAAAGAGTTCAGACTAACATAACATAGAATTACGTGTGTGTGTAGTCCGAGTTTCCTCTGACAATTGCCATCCCATTTTTAATATTTGGACATTTATGTTGGGGTGTAGGGTCAGAGCGCATTCCCTATCGAAAAGTTGGAATTCGTCGACACCATTTGGTGTCGGCATGGGGTAGCCGCTTACTAGCCGGCCCAGCAAACTTGAACGACTTTTCATCGAGATATACCTGCATGAAATCGATAGGAATATGATTGATTTTCTAAGAAATTGCGATCAAGGCATTCGTTATGTCTATAATCCGCTGACACACGAGACGAAAGTGCATCGTTGCTAAAATTTTACCTGGATCTGGCCATTTGTATTCCTAGTCACGTGACTACACAACTCTCGCAACCGATATCTCAATGACATCAGAGGTCATACAGTCACGTGATATCAACAACAGACCATTTCTAGTGATGCTGTAGGAAAACAAATCGAACATATAAACTTGAACGACGTTTCATCGAGATATACCTGCATGAAATCGATAGGAATATGATTTATTTTCTAAGAAATTGCGATCAAGGCATCCGTTATGTCTTTTTATCCGCTGACACACGAGATGAAAGTGCATCGTTGCTAAAAGTTTACCTGGATCTGGCCATTTGTATTCCTAGTCACGTAACTACACAACTTTCGCAACCGATATCTCAGTGACATCAGAGGTCATACAGTCACGTGATATCAACAACAGACCATTTCTAGTGATGAAGTAGGAAAACAAATCGAACATATAAACAAAAGTCGTGTAATTTTTATAGACTTCTCAAAATATCTATTGTGAAAACAACGACGAAAATCTGTAAATGTTGCAGAAATTTGAAGAAAACGAGATTCACTACGAAGAGCACGTGTCAATGTGGTCGTCACGCAACACCACCATTAAACATCGCTGACACGTGCTCGGTACTTCTTAAAAATGGTTTTCTCCACCCTGCTGCGATACCGACAGGTTTCTGTTCGTTGTTCTCAGAATAAATATGTTGAGAATAAAGTGTGCATTATATTTATTTACAAGTATTAAGTGATCTATATAATATGTCCAAATTTTATATACAACAACTTGGGAAATTTGTTTATTGTCGATATCACGTGATTATATGACCTTTGATGTCACTGACATGTAGGTTCCGAGACTTGTATAGTCATGTGTCTCGGAATGCAAATAGCCAGATCCAGGTCAAATTTTAGCAACGACGTACTTTCGTCTAGTCTGTCATCGGAATAAAGACATGACGAATGCTATGCTCACGATTTTTGAGAAAATAAATCACATTCCTATCTATTTCAGGCAGGTATATCTCGATGAAAGGTCGTTCAAGTGTGCTGGGTCGCTAGAAAGCGGCTACCCCATGCCGACAACAAATGGTGTCGGCGAATTCCAACTTTTCGATAAGGAAAGCGCTCTGACCCTACACCCCAACATAAATGTCCAAATAAAAAAATATGGGGTGGCAAGGGTCAGAAGAAACTCGGACTATTGTGTGTTAAAGATCATAACATTGCAGTGTGTGTAAAACATGAACGGCGTTTGGAGGTGGCAAGTGGGGCGACCGCCCAGGCCCCGCTTTTGGGGGGTGGGGGGTGGTGCCGTGCTTCAGGCCTAAGGCCGTACTGATGAGTTTGTCATGCCCTATTCTCCGGTAAATTGGAAACGCTGATACAGGCCGCACGTAATGCACACAAAGTTGCGAAGTCAACTTAGTCAACTTCGTAACGCAATTAAGAGGTGGCAGCACAGATGCAGACAGATGCAGCCATTTTCTCAGAGTACACTTGCAATTAAGCAAGTTATTGTTTTTAATTCGTGTCTTCATATTATTTGAAGAATGACAATAATAATCAGTTTATTAGGCCAAATGCATTGTCGTCATGTTATTATTTCGATTATAAAAAAAAAAAACGTTGTCCACAAACAGGATTTTTTTAAATAATGAATAATGAAAATACTAAATTCGTGCGCCAAATCGCGAAAGTTGATCTAGTCTGGACATAATCAGTGTTTGCAGAAGCATACAAATCGAGATACCGATACTCTGGCCCCGCACGGTCATGTTCGGCCCAAGGCCCCGCGTACTCCTAACGCTGCCTCTGTTGTAAAAGATCAGTCTTTGATGTGGCGAAAGTTTTAATTGCAGTTAGCACGAATGCTTTGTATTCACTGAATCTTTCATGAGAAATGGATGAGAAGTATGTTAGATCTCAAATAACTTGCATCATGGAACGTTAATGTTGTGTGTCTATTACGAGCAAACTTGGTCAACCAGTCGCTAGATCATATCATTAATCGACATCATGCCATACCCTCACGACGTAACCAAAAAGTGTAATCCAAATTGGAAGATAAAATACGACCTCAAAAGCGATAAAAGAAGTTTGGTCAATATGACCTATTTACTGATCATAAATGGCACGATGACATTTTGTCGATGATTTCTGTTGCCTAAGCTTTCATACCAAGTTTGATTGAACGCTGTTAAACATGCAATCTCTGGGATGATAAAAAGGTCGGCTAAAAATGAAAACATCTTTTTTTTGTTATTGCTCTATCACATAGGATTTTCTGTGTTTCTTTATAGTTATATCATCCACTTTCAACTGCCAGTGAAAGGTCTCTAGCAACAAGCCATTTAAATTAAATCTAATTTAAAATGGTTATTATTTGTGAAAGTTTATGTCAACATTTGGCTTCAAATTATTATCAATACAATATGTTGGACATGTAAGATAAACACGTGCATCTCGAAGTAACCGCGCCTCGAAAGCATGCGTCCATCTTTTTCCCATCCTTCAGCTGAGTTGTAGTAAATATCAGTTTAGAATTTTATTTTCCTTTGAAGGTTTTATCCACAACATTTGATAGAAACTTGATAAAGATAAATACGCTAAACAGAGGTTGTGAGCTCCATGACAAAAAGAAATTTACTTACCACAGTGAAATCAAATGATGTTGTTTGTTGTTGTTAATATTGAGAAGTTACAATTTGCTTACCACAGGGACTAAGTTTACAGTCATAACTAGTTAAATTACATGTGCATCTAAGAGATATGTTACTATGACAAAAAAAGATGCACACACTGATGGATGGACTCCAGTTACAGTTATTAGGTGTGGGTTAGTACTTACGAATGTAGTCCCAGTCTATTTTTAGTGCAATTGGTTCCGTTCTAATCGTGGTGGTGATGCATAAGGTAGACATTCTTTGTATTGATTTAAACGAAATGTTTGCAATATTATCAATATGTTGTGGATGACTGTGTGTAATCTGGCGACAGTGCACAGTGAGTAATGAGGCATTGTTGCTGATCACTGAAGAGAACTGTGATTCACTGCACGTTCTTTTGTTTATAGTTCAGCCTGTCAAAAACTGACGGTTAACCTAAGACAAAAACTTCACCACGAGTTGATGATACTTCGGATTAACATGATTTACTAGGATTTGGAAATAGTTTTAAGTTCCGCACTGCATGGGCGCCCGAAAATAGGGGCAATGAGAGGTGGGGGAGGACAATCACTCCACCCCAACCGATTTCACCTGTAAATAATTTTTGACCTACATTCGTAAAACTTAATAACTGACCCTAACTGTTCGCCCCACCCCCAACAATAACTATGCGGGCGCTCCTGCCATACTAACATACAAATTTAGGGACTGCCGGATACCCTTCCCCTGTTTATTAGTGTAACTTACCATGGATCTCCTACAGTCCTGTGTATGCTATGTGTTTATTTGCCTCACTGTTTTGTATGCTATAGCAGAGAGACTGAGCCCACCAACTATTTCGTCAAACAGAACCTTCTATCGAAAACACTCTTGATAGAAGGTATTGTCTTCACAAAATAAACCCTTCTTGTCAGAAAACACTGATAAATAGGCTTTCTCCGCTGACCAGAAGGGTTATCTCATGAAACATATCTACCTATATAACTACTTCTCGATACAAGGGTCTACTAGACGAAATAATTGGTGTGGTTCAGTCTCTCTGCTGCTCAAATCCTTTAGGATTTCTATGCAAGCACTTTGGGAAAAATCCTTTAGGATTTTAACACTAGCGTAGAAATACTTTGTATTTCTAAAAATGCAAAGCACTTGGATAAATCCTTTAGGATTTTCACAGAAATCCTAGGATTAAAAGTGCTTGCACTTTCAGAAATGCTTGCATTTCTAACTAAAACTTGTATCTAATCCTACTCGATACCGTGTCCGAGGATTATGTAAATTTATCGTTACAAATCCGTGTGGTTTTGCCTGAGCACGACTAAAGAAATTTCTGAATTTATTTATGTCCATGTCGCCCCTGCACCAAGTCTGATGTATATTTCGTAACGTGTGTGCGTCAACGCCGTTAAATACCGCGAGAACATTACAGTTATCTCTGATCACTTTTGGTATTTGTGTATATCGTTGAGTTACATAAATCACATCCACGTTTTTGTGTCGCCCACGTGAAAATATCCTGGCAGGGATTGACTGTTTGTCCAACATCACATCGTCGTACACGACTAAATTATCAATACTCCCATCAATATCATCGATACTCGGTGCTTCATCAATATCAGTTATAAAATCAACAACATCTTCTTCACTTATCGATTTTGCACTTTCGTTAAAATCTTTTAACACGCTGTAGCATCGCTGATCGTCCACTGACGGTGCTATCAAATATAATTTATCCCACTTCATCCACTTCGTTATTAAATTAAGTAACAACTGTGTCTTACCCGACCCAGATGGACCTATAATAATCATTCGAACAGAATTTGGTGGCACTGAGTTATGTTTGATTGGCTCTCGTCGCTTTGACGCAGAAAAGTCAGTGATCTCCATTAGATATATCATAAAAATAATATGGATTTATATTGTGTGAAATGCCGAGCACGTACCCCAACTGCGGATATGACAACAATTACAACAAAATATAATCGACAAGCGCTTACAGGCAAGTGTGAACGATGTGGCATAAAAAAGTTTAAATTTATTATAAAAAAGGGAGGTGATATCGCAGCCAATTTAGCCATGTTACCAGGAGCTCCGTGGGTTAAATACCCAGGAGAAAAACATCTTCCAGGATATAATTACTGTGGTCCTGGAACCCGACTTGATATCAGACTTGATGACCAGAATCAGCCCAATCCAGGTGAGTATCCGATAAACGCTATTGATAAGGCGTGTCATGCGCATGATGTAGCTTACCGAAGTAAGGATTTGCAACAGCGCCATCTCGCGGACGTAAAATTAATTATGCGTTAAATGACATCACTGATAAATCTTTCAAAGAAAAGTTAGCATCCTGGTTAATAAAATCCGCAATGAAAGGTAAATTAGCGCTAGGAGGTGGTATATAATGGAGTCGATTTATTATTCTCCAAGCGGATATTGGAGAGGTAGCGCAGCAATTAGTAAACTCGCTGAATCAGCAACAGTTACAAAAGTTGCTGCTAAAAAGTGGTTATCCCGACAGGCAATATGGCAAATTTATCTACCGCGTCCTAAACAAATTCACTTTGCGCATTTCAATGTTAGTGTGCCAAATGAGGTTCATCAGGCTGATATATTATTTCTACCACATGATACTATCCGAAGACGTACATACAAGTACGCGTTAACTGTAGTTGATGTTGCAAGTAGATACAAAGATGCGGAAATGTTAACGACTAAAACAGCATCTGAGGTTGCTTCTGCGTTTAAACGAATTTACCAGCGAGGTGTTGGACCACAAAGTGGTCTGCGATGGCCAAATCTATTACAAGTTGATCCTGGCAAAGAATTTCAGGGTGCAGTATCGTCACTGATGAAACAACATAACGTCACCATCAGACGAGGACATACTGAAATTCATCGCGATCAGGCAATTGTTGAGCGATTCAATCGAACACTTGCTGAGCGGTTATTTGGATATCAATACGCGAAGGAATTTATTCAAGATACGAGATCGCGCGAATGGGTTGCAAGATTACCAAGCGTGATAGCTGCGCTAAATAATGAGATCACACGAACAACCAACATGAAACCTGCCATCGCAATCACAAAAAAAAAAAATATACCACTACAACGAAAGACAGAAAAACAAAAAATACTGGGTGATGTTACAGTTAGATATTTATATGAACCTGGTGAACTTGAACGCGGTAAACGAAGAGCGACTGATCCTATTTGGAGTGTTACCACACACAAGATATCCACCGTGACAAGATCTACTGGTAGACCAGCAATCTACAGGCTGGATTCAACTGCTCCTCAACGCGGATTCACACGTGAGCAATTACAAGTAATTCCCGAAGACACACAATTACCACCCTGATCACTTAACTAGCGCTAGCGCAGAAATGCTTTGCATTTCCAAGGGTGCCAGCACCCAAGGCGCTGGCGCCTCTACGTCGATTGTACTCAAGACAGGTCAACATGATATTATCACGTGTATGACCGCGATTGTTATCTTTTCTGTCCACGGTAAATTGTCTTGGATTATTACTCGAATACTGCCATAGCATTATACAATTACAGCTCGCACAGTGATTATTCTGCTGTTGTTTTAACTCAATGATAAATTCAACATCAAGGTCGAAATCGCGATTATTTTTTTTGTCGCTTTGTTTGTAACCAGCGAGTTTTCTTTTTATTATGTCGCTGTTGTTTCATTATTAATTTTATCAGCTATTGAATCTTCCAAGACAATTCTTCGCAGTTGAAATATTCTTCTGACTCTGGACACAGCCAAGTAGACTAGGTTTGACCATTCGATTCGATCATCAACAATCCAGACAGTTGTATCACTGATAGTTAGTCCTTGAGATGAATGAATTGTCATTGCGTATCCCAGCGTCCACTGGGATTTATTCATTTTTAGTGCATCTTTGACAGCATTAATATCAACTAACACAATATCATTCAATACTAAATTCTGTTTCCCGGACTCTGTCCGGGACTCTGTCAAGGTCCCTGACGCAGTCAGGCGCCCTGGAATATCAACATCTATATTCTGTAACCGCGTATCAGCTGGTCTATAACATAATGGCACTAGCAACATTGGAAACTTTTCTTGTTGTAATTGAAATAGCTGTTGTTGAAGTGTGTCTCTGACTATCTTTCTATTTGCACTATCAAATCGTTTGGTTTCCACACGCTCCAAAAGTCGCTCATCGAATTTTCAGGAATCATCTCGCGTATAATTTCACATTGAATTTTATTCGGTTGTAATCTGATTAATATTTTAAATTCTTTCAACGTTGCATCAAGTGCTCTATGATCATCAGACACTTCTTCGTAATAATCAACAAAATCTTTTAACCAATCATGTGGAGATGCGCCGACAAACGGAGGTGGTTGACCGTGATCGCCGCACATAATCACTGCAGTATTTTTCGTTAGCAGCCAATCAAGAAATGTTTTAATGTTTCCAAGGGCACCGTACATATCTCATCCCAAATTATTTTCTCGGGAATATATTTTGTTCCCATTCGATCTGACGTCCACACACCGCCGCTGTATTTGAAAAAGCTGTGATAAGTACAAGAATTGACTCCTCGTTGTTTCATCTCCCTGGCAAGCCTGTGTGTAGGTGTTAGCACAATCATATCCGATTTTCCAAATAATTCAATCGCTCGAGTTGTCTTAACAGACCCACCCGGCCCGTTTAAATAAACAGTTTTGTGTCTAGTGATTGGATCATACACAGATGGCAACAACGAAGTTGTCGAAGACATTTCTGTTAATTCTGATTTACAATAATCATCCTTAATTGCAACATCAGCGGATTCACAATATTCATGTAACATCTCCGCTTTTATTCTCCACGAACTCCATGATTCATCGCAAAAGTCTTCGACTTTCCTTGTGAAACGAGCCAGTAATTCTGAATATCTTTTACTTAGATAAAATGAATCCGTTGCAACTCTAACTGCGGTGTCAGGAAATTGATTTATCATTGATAGCAAATTTATAGAAACATAAGCCAGCATTGAAGATCTTAGATGTGTGTATTGAGGCGATTCTCCGTCGATATAACTTACAATTGTGCCCAACTTTTTCCCGTCGGACAAGAACGCATCCTCCCGATTACAAAATATATTTCTCGCAACAGCGTCAGCAATTATAAAATCCAATTCAGCATCATCGATAATCAGTCGCGAGTGATGTAGTTTATGATCATATGCGCCACCTTGAGTAAATTTACCGATTATTCTTCGTCCGAGATCTTTTGCTGTTTTTTCACTATTGCTAAGTTTGATCTTAAGAATTTTAGGAGCCTCACCGACAATGACATCCATCGGGGTATTTGGACTCTCTCGTGCATACTCGCTAATAACTTCATCGAGACTGATACGCTCCGGTGTTGGCAACCAAACTGAAGTCTGCGGTCGATATGATATGATTGCTTCACTGACAGTCAACGATACCAGTATTCGGCTGTCAAGCATATATCGCAATAACACTATTGGTGCCCAGCGCTTTTCACTGAAGTGTCTGCCAAACCAAACATAACAGCACGGATGAAGTCTCGCGGCGAATTCAAACGAAGTCACACGAGCAAATCCTGTCAAATCAAAATCGGGTAAAGGACCGTTTATAGCAACTCGTGTCATCGAGTTCGTGGGATGTCCAAATCGCTTAAAGTATTCGCGACACTCGCCCATCCCGAGAAAGCTTCCTGGGTAGCAAGCAATCATATCCACGGAAATCATATCCCGGTAGTCATACCGGGTATTCCACAACCCGCCATGTCCATACTCGACACAACTTAATTGTATATCCTAGAGAAACTGACTTCGGGTTAGTCTCCATAAATTTCTTTCTCTTGCGGCGTGAGCGGCAACACTTGGAACTGTAAAACAATTAACCAATAACTGCTCAATGTTTTCTTCGATTTTCACATATTTCTCTGCGAGTTTTTTCATTTGTTGTTGCAACGACTCCGTCCGGTATAATTCACCGTTGGGTTTTACAAATTGATCATATTCGCCATCTTCGGAACTCTTAAATAACCACACTGACACAGGGTCGGTTTTACTCAGCGTGTAAATAACATCAAATATGTTTTCCGAGTAAAATTTTACAACACGATCTCGTGGAAATATTGTAACTTCATCAGTCCAGGCATGAGAGTTATGATCAATAATTTCAATCGCTGATCCTGACTTTTTATAATGCTTCGAATTATATAATATTTCCCCGGTTAGTGTTTTAACTGTTATTGAAAATTTTAATTTACTTGATAATACAGCAACATCATTTATTGATGCCCCAGTATCCTTGACTTTCTCAGCCCATGCTGCTATTTTTTCACGTCGCAGATCGGTTAAACCGTTTCCTCGTTTTGCGTTTTTAAAATGTTCCATTACTCGTTCGGCTACACAATTTAACATAGTCATCAACGACGAAGTCGTCAATGACGTCTTTATCGGGGTGAGTTTATCAATTTTTGGTTTTTTTACCGGATAGATTCCATAAATGACTGCGGTTACAGGATACGCTCGAGCGTAATATGGTTTATCAATCCCGGTCAGCATTCCTGGTTTGGAATCTTTAATTACCAGAACGGTCTTTCCGTTAGCAAGAACAGGGTCGAGTTTGTCACGGATAATCCATATATCGGAATCTGTTTGCACAATACATTTTATTCTGAAAAAATATTTCTTACCACGTTGATGTTTATCAGGGGGAAGATAATCAATAATTGTTTTCGCTCGCGCATCATTCACTGTAGTGTCAACAATATTAACTTTGTCATCCTTGATTTTATCAACGACATTGACTTCGTCATCCTTGATTTTATCAACGACATTGACGAAGTCAATGTTGCGGATAATTTTAAATGACGACCATACATGAGATGCGCCGTCGTCGTGGAATTCTTTTTTGGCATTCCTGATAATATTAAATAGATCAGTTAGATTCCGTCGTCGTGAGTCTCTGTTTAGTCTGTCAAGATCGAATCTCCCGGCGCCAAATAACTCCTCCATATTATATTTAAGACAAATATTTAAAAAAGAAATATTATATATACAAATGAATAACTGCAAGTGGTTAAAAGTTGGATCTGTAACAGTCTGTAATAAGCCCTGCAGGAAGGAATTCTGCGGTGAACACATACAAAGCATCAAACGAGGAAGCACAGAACCTATACCATGTCTGCGATGTGGCATTGGGGTCAGGGGTAAAACACATTACGTGCAATGTGCGGAGGAAAGCGATACCGTGAACTCAAGCGATATTACAATAAAAAAATAATGGAGATACGCTGAAATCCGAGAGCGATTATTTAACTAAGTTCTCAGACAAATTATAAATTAGACAAATATATTATTATATAAATGAGCCAAGAATTTGTCCCACATCCAACCATTAAAAATTATGAAGCATCTCGCGAGGGAATAGTGAGACATTGCAGAGTGAAAAAACCAGTTGGTGTTGTTAATAATGCTGGTTATTTAATGTTTACTGCTGGAGGTAAAAACTATTATAATCATAGGTTCTTGTTCGAGTGTTTCTTTGGAAAGATCAAAGATGGTCTTGTGATCGATCACAAAGATAATAATAAACTTAATAACTCTCTTCAAAATTTACAATCCATTACACAGAGCAAGAATTCTGCACGAGGTGGCACTGGTAAATTTAAGAGCGTTGCAAGAAGAGCTGTCAGATCTCTCAATAAAAATACTAATAAAGAAAATATACTTCGCTCAATGGGCTTAGCTGCGAAGTATTTTGGTATTAAACCGTGTTCGGTCCAACGTGTTTCAGAAAATATTATCAAATCAACTTTTTCAAGTAAGTTTGATAGCTGGATCATATTTTCTTATGTAGATAACTCTACAGCGACTGCGTAAAAGTCAATGATACAATTATTTCCCCCTTGTAACCTTGACAAAGTCAAGGATGATAAAATCAAGGATGACAGCGCGCTATAACACTTCACAGGTACGAGCAGACGGTTTTCTGCACAAGGAAGTAAATAACTTCCCTTTATTTCCCCTTGATTTTATCAAGGTGACAAAGTCAAGAATGATTTTATCCTTGACAAAGTCGGGACAAACGCGTATTTATCTTTTTTTTTTACAGACAATATCACTATTTTATTACACTTGTTCGGGGTTATGGTACATCTGTATTTTCCACACCATCATATTTAAGAAAAAACATTTTAAACAAATCACGCTGAGCTATTTTTGGACTTCCAAGTATCAGTCGGTTTATATACAATATCGTCCGAATAATATACGGGGTTTCGAAACCCAACGAAGTTGCACAACTTTCCCCGTTATCACCCCGTTAGGGGTGGTCTTTTGCTACTCCGCGTATTTCGGGGGAGGAAGTGCAACTTTGTTGGGCGTAGAATATAACCCCGCATCTGTCTGTGCTGTCCTTAGTTACTACTATATGTTGTACCGTCCTAGGATAAGTTAGAATTAAGTTATATGTAAATACAATGCTGTAAATATGCTTCTACTGTAAATACAATGCTGTAAATATGCTTCTACTGTTGTAAATACTACCGTCTTAAGATAAGTTAGAATTAAGTACCTAGGATAAGTTATATGTTATGTGTTGTCCCTATATGAACCTGCTAGCATATCAAATGGTAAGCTAGGGGTTCACAAATGGGGAATGTCTCGTCTCTCGCAAACACACCCTCTGGGCTCTCTAGACTGTTATTTGACAGGTTAGGGGCTCATTGGGGGTCGTGTTTCCGCTCCTGAGTTTGGTAGGATGTCATAAGACACCCTAGAGACTCAAAGGAGATGTGATGTATTTTTTATTTTAAAGATATATATATATATATATATATATATATATATATATATATATATATATATATATATATATATATATATATATATGAAGTACGAAAATATCAATAATGTGATTGATGCTATTAAAAAATTAGAAAAACAAGGATTTAATATATCACTAAATCCTGAAACAATTCTGTCTGATTTTGAATCATTAAATGAAGCTAAATGTGCAGGGCGTTATATTCTCCCTGCTCAATATCGATTCATAAAAACAATTCAAAATAATTTGTATAAATCGCTGGCCAGCGTAGAAGAAGCACAAATGAATTTGTTCCATTGTCTCGTGCAACTGAAAAAATTAGGTTGGCATTGGCAGCCGAGTATGAAACAAAAAAGATAATAAATACTCGCGTTAGAAAATTGAAACATTGTATGTCCGCAGAAGTCGTAAACGATTTTCCCCTTTATGAAATCAAGGACAGCGTCAAGGAAGTAAATACCTCACCTTGATATCATCGTTGATGAAATCAGCGTCATGGATTTTGTCAGGGACAGCGTCAAGTACTTGGAAAATGAAATCGAAAGTAAAAAAATATATTACTTTTCTTTTACCCCCCCCCCCGATGAAATCAAGGACAGCGTCAAGGATGAAATCAAGGTGACAAAGTCATTGATGAAATCAAGGTGATGAAATCAGGGTGATTAGTTGGTTGGGTTCAATGCAGGAGTGTGCATAATTGAGAATTTGATCTCTGTCACATGCTAGTGCGGTAATATGCTCGCGTCTGAGACTATCTAACTGTTGCTGTGTTAGTAAGAAATCTTCTTCTCCGTATTCATCAATGAGCAATTTAACGTTAATTTCTTCTTGTGCAAATGCAGCCTTGACTGCTTGCTCGAGTGCTTGTTTGTCATACACAAAAACATCTATGTGGTGGTACATATTTATAAATCTATAGATTTATCTATCTAACGATCTAAATAAGCGTATATACTCGAGGATTTGATGTGTATCGCAATGCGCGATCACAACATGATCTTTTATCAATACTTGCAGTTGTGCATCAGTCAGTATAAAATCGTCATGACCGTATATATCAACAATTATTTTTACCGGGGGTAACTTTTCCGGTTCTGACAGCGCTATCAAGAAGTATTTTATCATATATGAAACATTTCACGTGGTGATACATTATATGATACTTGCTTGATTAATTGTGAAATCGTAAACGATTTTTACTAGTAAAGTGAGTCATGTTATATTTTTTTATAATTTATTGAAATATTTTTTATGTTGACGGTGACATTACTGCTATCGTCGTCGGTGATGTCAGTGACATCAGTGCTATCATCGTCAATTACATCACTGCTGTCGTCGTCGGTGATGTCACTGCTGTCGTCATCGGTGATGTCACTGATATCATCAATGAAATCATCATCACATTTTTTCGGAAATGCTTTGCATTTCTGGGAAGTCTTTGACTTTTGGAACATTATTATAATATAATATTATTAATTGAAAAATCGTTTTATGATGAAAGTCCCGAAAATCGAAGATTTTTAGGACTTGGAAATTCTCAAGATTGAAAGTCTTAAGACTGAAAATCGTTTACGATTTCACAAGGAGACTAATATGTAGTGTTTCATTTCGCAAATCAAGGGGATTCCCCGACTGGTCTGTCAGTGTGAAATTTATTCTGGTCAGCCATGGATTATGACATCGTAGATAGACCGGATTGATTGGCTCTTGCACAATCAGAAATCCAGGTGGTTCTTTCGGAGTAAATGAATAAAGAATAAATCCTTGCTGGGCTTGATTTGATAATGTCCTGTCCGTGCTGTAACTGCCATCAATGACATCACACACAAGATTGACCGCGACCACTGAAGTTATATTTACGATGCCCGGGGATACATGACGGCCCCTGCCCTTCGGTGTTATTGTTGTGTCTGAGGATAGTTGGCTCCGGTAGTGTTCGCCTGTGCTGTGCGAGTATGTCGTCAAAGAACTCATTGATGATTTTGGTGGTGGATTTTTTTAGTTCGTCTGCGTTGTACCAGGGGAATTTATAATTTGGCAATTCAGCTTCTGTTATTTTGTAATAATCGAGAAATCGTTGTTTATTGACGAGAGTTTCATCGTTAATTATTGCTTGAATTAATCGCCGGTGATAATATTCCATGTCTGATACAAGCTGATTTAATATTTCAATTTGTTTAATGATTTCAACGCGTGAACTTGTTATATCAAAAAGATGTTCCTGGAAATATTGCCGTAGTCGCGTTAGTTGTGTTTCATGTTCTTGATTAATGTTTTTAAAATGATTAATAATTATACTTAAATTAAGCGCATAACCTCTTCCTACGGGAGACCATACTATATCATCCTTGCTGCGAAATATAAACCCAGGCAACTTTGATCCTTTTATGCCAAGTAGGTCTTGCTTGTACGATGGATCAACTTCGTGATATGATTGTTTATCAGTGACATTATCAGATTTCACTGGCGCTGGTAGTATTGGTTGTTCCAGTGGAGCAACTTCAGGTTATCCTAACACTGTTCTGATTGAACTCTGATATATATCCACGGCGTAGTCAGTGCCATCGGCACCGGTGTTTATTTCGATCGCAGAAGACAGCGTTGGCTCATGAACAGTTATTGCTATTTTGGATTCCTTTGCTGTAATATTTTTTATTCGACGTTGTAATTCCTCATTGATTTCTTCGATTTGATAAGACCCGGTTGGTAACCCAATGACATTCCAGTCTGGCGTGCCATCGGGTTTATTTTTATATGCAAACACAAACGAATTATTTGCTGGCAATCCACCAAACGATTTTGGTCTGATATTGGGCCAACTGTGATATACTCGTAATTGCGCTAACGCGATTTCGCTTACTGGAATCGCAGTTGGAAAATTAATACTGAATTCTGGCTTAGTTGATGTTACTGTTAACAAAGATGTTCGCGACGGGTTTGTATTTGCGTTATCTGCTGAAGTAATTCCCTCATTATTTATTTGCTGTCGTTTCAAATCAAAGTTCTTTTTGTAATCGTTGTACGCGGCTGCCATCTGCGCGAATTCGGAATCTGATATTGTTGTATCGTCAAGGCTGGATGATATCAACGAGGACAATTTCGAGTAGGTGCTTGTGGCCGCGCTGTTTAACTTTTCATATTCGTGCAATTTTGTTAGCGCACACGAGGATATTTTTTTCGCAATAATATTAGCAACTCCTGCAATTGTCGTTGATGTTGAAATTGTGATTGTAATCACAACTGCAGTTGTAATTGCAGTTGTCACCGGAGTTAACGCAGACAATAGCACCCCAGTAGATGCAACTACCGCGGATACCGAATACACTATTGTGTCTAACATGGTTACACGCCGTTTGTATTTTTTTATCTTTGTTGTGCACTTGTCAATAGTATCTTTTAACTCTGAATGCCATTCGCGTACTTGATCATATCTATATTGCTGCGCACTTAATGACTCTGTCATTAGTGTTGTCGTTGATTCCATTTTATTATTTTACGCGGTAACCAATTGAGGCGTTTCAGCTACAAATTCCAAACACCACCAGTAAGATGTTGCGGTTAATTTCTTGGCGGCGGCTTCCAGTATAAATGTTTCTTCGGTTTCCTTGTTTAATACGATAGTCACAACCCCGGAATACTTATCGGTGGAATGTCTCCAGGGATATGTTGTGAAGATTTCAAATTTAGCGGCACTGAATACACACAATCTATACACGCCAGTGGCTGTTGCTGTATATTTGATAGTATTATTTTGTTGAGACCATGTTGCAAATCCAGATGATACTGTATATACGATGTTGGTGATATGCCCGGGAGTAACTCCAGTGGGGACTTTAATCAGACTGGTTTTGTTAACGATATCAGGAATACCCGATACGATATCCTGCTGTGTTTGTTTGATCGTATCAATGCTATTTTGTATCATCTGGATTTGATCTGAAATACTTCTATCTGTTCTAACTACACCTAACCGGGTATTAATCGCGTTGACTTCGCTGGCGTTACCAGTAAGTTTTTGTTTGATTTCAGAAAGTTTCATATCGATGACTGGAGGAACCCCAAAGAACTTATCCGTGGCATCATCGGTTTTTGCGAAGTTTCTTCGAAGTCTTGTAAACGCGCCCACGTGAACATCATACTCTGCCCGCAACGTGGTTAGTTTACTGTCAATGGCGCTAGTGCTTGTGTGGACACTCGTGTCTACATATTGTTTGTTTGCGGCATCTTCTGGGGATGTTGGATCTCTTAAAACCACTATTTTGTTACCGTTCATACTGAGTTCACCTGTCATTGTATCACCGGTCTTCGCTACACGTTCCCCTGCAGTTTTTGTGTGTCATCTCGAAGCGCCGCGATTGATATCAGCGAATCTCTGATTTTTCCGCTGTCGGTGAACACAGGGATGTTACCCGGAGTAGCTCCAATAACCCTACGAATTATTTCATGCCATTTGATATCGCTGGATTTTAGTTTTCCGTGCCGGTCTTGAAAAATAACAACCTCATCTAGGTCTATCTCGGTCAGACTTAAAAGATTATCGATTTCATCTTTGTCGCATATTTTGATAAATCCACATCGGCGCGTTTTTTTTTTGTCTTTGTTTCGAGAAGAGATCTTCCGTAAATATCAACCATTATTTGATAGGAAACTGTTTAAATCGACCCATAGTATACTCGTGCACGATTTTGTGAGGAGAAATCTTTGATTTCGAGATAGCATTAAGAACATTTAATACTTCACGGCCACATATCGGAGGATCGGTCAGTGTTTGTGTTGGTAACGTTGAATACCAAACCTTACCTGTCTTTGACAGTGGTATGTTTTTTGTATATCGAAGAAATTCAACTGGCGGTGCTAACCTATACGAATCAAAATAGATAATTCCACGTGGATCGATCGCGTAAGCAACCCAGTGAGTTCCTGGACCGTTGCTGTTATCGAGATTAATAATTCCGGTTTCTAGATTATTTGGTTGTTGTGGTAATTGATCTCGCATAAAGACGCCTCTGAAGTTCTTTATATTTAATTGTTTAACAGCATCAAGCAAATCAAAATTAGAAGCTGGAAGCTTAAACATCGGTGTGAAAACACTTTGTGTTTTTAAAACCGTTTTGGGTACCATGATGGCGGAGTTCCTGGGAGTCTTAGCCCTGATCCGCGAGCGGATCTCCCCTTTTTTTTGTATCCTTTTCCTGTAGCTTTCTTTAGTGCCATTCCAGCAGCGGTTCCAACAGCTCCTAACGCGGCGGCTTTGGCGACTGCGGGGGCAGCAGCAGCTATCAGTGCTGGTATTGCCGCGAGAAGAGGAAATATACCGCCGGTTTTAACCATATCTTTGACAGCTGCAGGAGAGAAATCAAGTTGAGTTCCAGTCGTTGCTTGCTTTGCTTTATTGAAATGTTTTAGCTGGGTTTTAGTTAACGACAGTTTGTTTGGACCGCCCATTAACTGATCGTGTTTTAGTGTTATTTTTGTCCCACATGTGCTCGCGTTCTTCGATTGTAATTTCTTCACCTGACCAGGAGTCGGAGTGACATTAACATGACTGTATGACATTTTATTTAATACGAGATTGATCTAATTGTTACATATCTTCGGAAAACTACAAGTTTTCTACTGGTGCATCAGCGAATATCATTCGGCCGCCAGCACCTTCAAGCAACATTGCTTTATCGGAAAGTATGACCGCGATTGCTCTGTAATTAGCTATAGCTCCTACGTCTCTATTCACGGTAGCCCGAAAGTGTATATCAACGACAGACTGTCTGGTTAAATCAAGATGTTCTAACGAGAAGTAATAGATTGGATAATGAGATATAAAATCCAATTGTGATATTTGCAAACCAGTATCGATATTTAGATCACGCGCTAGATATTTCGTCAATCGTTGATATGCACGTGCAACATGATTGTTACCAAAATCTAACAGTATGTTCTCAGACGGTTCTTGATGTCCGTTTATTCTCAGAGAAACGTCAGTGATACCAAGTTGATCAAATATCATATGCGAACGTGTTTCATTACCCACTCGTGCAACATCCTGAAGAGCAATGAAAATATGTCGCGGCTCGGCAACCCCCTGCTGTGATGCTATATGCCATGTGAATAAACCGTTATTGGTACTTTGAGCACTATCTGTGGTTGTTGTAGGCCACGATAACAACACTTTACCACCTTGATCCATAAAAGAAAGCAGTCGCTGTTCTTCAGTAATTGCCGGAGTCATTACCGGCATCCACAGTGATAGTTTTGTTATGTGTACCTTACCAGCGTCACCTAGAGGTCGCCATATAGCATCATTGTCGTTGGCTTTTCTAACAAGCACGACCGTATGTTTTGCTCCAAAAATTACCTTTCTGACATCTCTGCAAAATCCAAAGATGTGCGACAGCGGAATGGCACATGAAAAATTTCTACGATTACCTTTCAACATTTGTCTACGTGCAGCGAAACCTAAATTAAATTCTGTATTAGCGCTAATAATCATGTCTTCCACATCGATATCAGCAGGATTAGGAGCAGCACGGTTTTTTGGTCGTCTAATAATAAACTGATCACTGTTAGGAAAATTAGAAGTATCCTTGGCAAACATCATTGATGGACCAGATGATCTTGTATAATCATCAGAAGATCTTGCTAGACCAATTATTGTTGTAGCAACATCGACATCCTTCTGAATCGATTCGATATTTTTTCCATCAATCATGTAGATAGCACTATCAAACAAAGCCATAATTCCGTTATTGACAGAACCGATTTTAACATTGGGTCCGTATTCTGTATCATCTGTTTTTATAATTTCTCCTTCTACTTCAATAAATGTTTCAGCGGGCAGGAAATATCTACTTGTATCCTGAACTTGCAATTCAATTCGTCCTCGTTTATTTGGTTCTCGTGCGTCATAAGAATAATACTGATAATCACGCACTGATTCATTTTTAAGAACCGGTTCGTCTATGTCGAATGCTGGGTCAGATTCCCGTTTAAACATTTTATTATAAAAGTTATCGTCTGAAACGAAGACCACTTCCCGCCATCAAACTTGTATTTATTTGTTCAGGATTTATCAGCGCTGCTAGTTTTTGATTTGCGGCTTCATTTATTACTTTACTAACATTTGCTGGCATGTCTGCGGTGGCTGGTAATTTTACCGGCGGAGGTTTTCTACGTATCAGTCGTGCTAGTCTGTCCTTGATTGCCAGGAATGCTTTACTGGCAGCGCTACCAACAGCGCCAGTAGCTTTATCTTTAATAACATCAATGGCTTTCATCGATAATTGTTTTGCGATCGGTATTGCTTTAGGTGCCATTCTCGCGAATAAACCCTGAACAACATCGCCTAATCCGTTTCCATAAGTCATCCTGTATACAGGTACTCGTGAATTTACCACCCTGACCATGACTGGTCTACGATGAGAATTGTGTACGATCATTTTATTTAATTAGTTATTTATTTAACTAGTCGTGGCGATTTTCAATCGCCACGACTAGTTAAATAAATAACTAATTAAATAAAATAATAATTAAATAAATATAATAATATATAATAATAATAATTAAATAAATAAAACGAGTTCATCAATAAGTTCTCGATGATGCCGCCTTGAAATAATCGCTGACAGATATCAGCTGTTTCATTAATTATTTCTGGTGAGTTATATCCAGCTCGCTTTCCTCCGATGAGAACTTCTAATCGTGATACATCATTGATGATATTATCAGGACAAACAGCTAGACCCATTCCAGTTTTTGGTCGTACAATTCTTGGGGTTAAAACATCTTGCGGTAAACTTTCAGGAGATGTTGTTAAACCAATTATCGGCGACCTAGTTGGCTCGGATTTTTGACGACGTGGACTTTGTTCAGATGCAACCTCATATTCACCTAACGGGACTAGGTCAGTATCTATTATCCTCCGCCGTGGTTGTTGCAAAGGTGTAGAAGGTTTCTGCTGGGGAGGTTCTAGTTGTTCCAGCTTTTCTTTATAAAGTCTCTTTACTTCTTTATCAAGACTTCTGTATTCTTAAATCATCATCTCTGGCTTGTTTTTTTGTTTTTATATATACGATATATCCATTTAATAAGATTATCATCAGTTACGCTTTCATAATCGGGTTTTAAGATATTAGATTTATTAAATATACTAATTAATATTTTTTCAGGCAATTTTTCTATTTTAGTATTTCTAATATCTTCAGCAAAACCCTCCCTAAATTTTGCAATCATTTTAACATTTTCCTTTATTGGTTTAGACGCGAGTTCAGCACGAATTTGTCCAATACCATCAAGTATTTCTTCGCCGACGGACGGAGGTTGAGCTGCAGCTATATCAGTTGGAAGATCTCGTAAAATCTTTTTTGTTTGTTTAGTTCTCCTAGCAATCTTTTCAGCCTGCGTGGCGGTTTTTTGTAACACTGGAAGAATACCCGGTTTTGTTATATCACCTGGATCTCCCAATAAAGCTCTTTCAGTGACCACCGCAGCTTTTTCAGTAGCTGTTGTAACGGGTTTAAATAATTCTTCTGCACCTGTTGCAAATTCAACTTGTGCTTGCTGCCGTGCTTGTAATTTTTGTCTTACACTATCTCGTACAGGAAGAAATTTTTTTATTGCTTCTAGTCGCTCTCGAGCTAGTCTAGCAGAATGTGCTTCTCCAATGTTGGCCATTATTGTTAACTTAAATTTTTAATTTATGGCGACGACAATCAAACCCTGCCAGGATATTTTCACGTGGACGACACAAAAACGTGGATGTGATTTATGTAACTCAACGATATACACAAATACCAAAAGTGATCAGAGATAACTGTAATGTTCTCGCGGTATTTAACGGCGTTGACGCACACACGTTACGAAATATACATCAGACTTGGTGCAGCGGCGACATGGACATAAATAAATTCAGAAATTTCTTTAGTCGTGCTCAGGCAAAACCACACGGATTTGTAACGATAAATTTACATAATCCTCGGACACGGTATCGAGTAGGATTAGATACAATTTTTAGTTAGAAATGCAAGCATTTCTGAAAGTGCAAGCACTTTTAATCCTAGGATTTCTGTGAAAATCCTAAAGGATTTTTCCAAGTGCTTTGCATTTTTAGAAATACAAAGTATTTCTACGCTAGTGTTAAAATCCTAAAGGATTTTTCCCAAAGTGCTTGCATAGAAATCCTAAAGGATTTGAGCAGCAGAGAGACTGAAACAACACCGAGTGTTTCGTCTAGTAGACCCTTGTATCGAGAAGTAGTTATATAGGTAGATATCACTGGTCAACAGTGAAATCATTACTGACTTGAAAAGGCCCTAATCTGTAGTATTTTGGTGTGCCGAACACGAATATAACCGTGAAAAATTTGTATTGGCTCTCGTTTTGAAGATATTCATATACCTCATTTTCTATGTTTCACTGTGTAAATTTCTCCAGTAGGACTGCAGCAACATCCGGAATAATGATGTAACATTGCATAATACCATCATGCTCACATCATCCACAGTTGATTGCATCATTTTCTGATGCAATGCAATACTAATGCCATGCGGCTGCTGAAGTAAGTTGACGTCAGCAGTGTACTATACATGTGTAGGCCTATTATACTAATGCCAGGCGGCTGCTGAAGCTGACGTAAGCAGTGTACTATATAAAGCCCAATCAGATAGGTTCAGCATTTAAAATATTTTAGACGTTGTGCGAGACAGTTCAAGCTACTGTTACATAAAACTTATTATTTTATCCATTTACGTACAATAAAGAACAGTAATGCCTCGAAAGTGTGTTAATACCGCGGACAATTTTTGCTGTATTTGTGGGGAAGTGACATTTGCCAACCAGAAGAAAAGTATCAATTCTCAAGTGAAGAAGGCATATCATCTTTACTTCGGATGCAAGGTTGGTGACCAAGACAAGCCTTGGGCTCCGCATATATGCTGTGCTACATGTACAACACAGCTTTCACAGTGGTTGAATTGCAAAAGGTCATCAATGCCGTTTGCAGTCCCAATGGTGTGGAGAGAGCCAAGCAACCACCTAAATGACTGTTACTTCTGCTTGGTTCCTCCTCTTTCCGGCGGAATAACGAAGCGAAAGAAGTCGAGAATAGTCTACCCAAACATTCCGTCTGCATTGAGACCAGTTCCACATGGTGAGGGACTTCCTATTCCAGAACCTCCAGCAGAATATTCTCTTGATTCATCTGACGAAGACAAAGGTGAGTCGACCTGTTCTTCTCCTGGTCCATCAGCATGCAGTGATCCAGATTTTCACTGTGGTGCATCATCAACCCCACACAGAATAACACAGGAAGAACTAAATGACCTGATTCGTGATTTGGACTTATCAAAGAACAAGGCAGAATTGCTAGGATCAAGTCTCCAACAATGGAATCTTCTAGAAGAAGATGTCACAATTACTGCATATCGAAAGCGCCACCAGCAATTGGAGCCTTTCTTCAGAAAGGAAAGTAATCTGATATTCTGTTCCGATATTGAGGGCCTCATGAATGCTTTAAAAATCACTCATGACCCACAAGAATGGAGACTATTTGTGGACTCTTCGAAACTGAGTCTCAAGGCTGTGCTTTTGCACAATGGAAACATTCTTCCATCTATTCCAGTAGCGTATGCTGTCCACATGAAAGAGACATACGATAACTTAAGGCAGCTACTGAATTCCATTGAGTATAACAAGTACAGCTGGCACCTCTGTGGTGATTTGAAGGTAGTTGCCCTTTTAATGGGACTGCAGCAATGATATACAAAATACATGTGTTTCTTATGCGAGTGGGATAGCCGAGCAAGGGAAATGCACTACATGAGGAAGGAATGGACTCACAGGCAGAATGTAGCCATTGGAGAGAAGAATATCCAACACCCAGCTCTGGTTGAGGCTCAGAAAATCTTGCTACCATCCCTTCACATCAAACTAGGTTTGATGAAGAACTTCGTGAAAGCCATTGACCGGACTTTGCCAGCATTCCGATACCTGCATGAAAAATTCCCTCGACTCAGCGAAGCAAAGATTAAAGAGGGAGTTTTTGTGGGTCCTCAGATTCGAGAGCTTTTCAAAGATGACCGGTTCAACAACTTGCTGGAAGGTGACGCGAAACAAGCATGGAATGCTTTTCGCCTAGTTTCTACAAACTTCCTCGGAAATGTTAGGGCAGAAAACTATAAGGAACTAGTAGAAGACATGTTGATGAAGTATAAGAAACTTGGCTGCAATATGTCTCTAAAGATTCACTTCCTTCATTCCCATTTGGATTTCTTTCCTAGCAACTGTGGTATTGTTAGTGATGAACACGGCGAACGTTTTCATCAAGATATCGCAACAATGGAACAAAGATACCAGGGAAAATGGTCCACTACAATGCTGGCTGACTATTGCTGGACACTCCTCAGAGATGCTCCCGAACAGCTGTACAAGAGACAGGCGAAGAAATCTAAGATGTAGTCAATGACTTGATTTTTATAGGTAGGCTATTACAGTTGACCTTTTACTATTGGAATGCATTTCGTTATGTAAACATTAATTTCTTGCAGATTACAAAAAAACTAGAGCCAATTTTGCAATTTGACTGTCATATTCGTGTTCAGCACATAAAAATTGATAAGAATTGACTAATTTTATTTCAGTAACATGACTTTTGTAAAAATTTGTTGTCCAGTGTATTTTTCATGAGATAACCCTTCTGGTCAGCGAAGAAAGCCTATTTATCAGTGTTTTCTGACTAGAAGGGTTTATTTTGTGAAGACAATACCTTCTATCAAGAGTGTTTTCGATAGAAGGTTCTGTTTGACGAAATAGTTGGTGGGCTCAGTCTCTCTGCTGCTGCTATATATATGTGTGTAAGGAAGGTTATTGTATCATATTATCCTCTGGTTGTAGACACACACACACACACACACACACATATTTACATAAAACATACACACATGCACACACACACATTATATATATATATATATATATATATATATATATATATATATATATATATATATATATATATATACACACACATATACATATATACATACATATACACATATATACACATACATACGCACGTATATATATATACATAGGCACACTTGTATATATATACACATACAAACACACACACACACACACACATATATATATATATATATATATATATATATATACACACACACATATATACACACACACATATATACACACACTTGTATACACATACACACACACACACACACACACACATATATATATATATGTATATATAATTTTTGGATGAGAACTTCTTTCCTTGGACTTATGTACCGTCGATCAGAACATCGCTCTGCCATTTCCGTCAGATCGTGAAATAACCTTGGAAGTAGTTGTTGGTATAATAAATTTTCACGTGTTTGGTGATGCGCCCTCTGGCGGAGTGCAGCACATATGCTACGGCAGTAAAAGTCGAGAATGTCGTGATTGTGACTTTATCTCGATATTGGTCCATGTGAACGAAATTAGTTCGCATTATATTTTTCAATTGCGACAATTGCATCCGATGTTTATTTCACACCTGACAGAAATGATCGAGCATTGTTCTGATCGATGTAATTAAATCTCATAGCGCCCTCTTCTGGTCATATTCATGACCATTCATGTCGACAAGTCCCGTCAGTCTTCAGTGGGGCAATTTATGTTCAAGGTCACATACTTGCTATTTCTCACTGGACAGTTTTTTCGGTGAATTTTCATCGGACGATGAAAAATGAGGATAATTCTACCTGATATAAATAAATGTAACCAGCGAATTTTGTCGAAAGCATACTTTTTAGACTTTAATTAATGTTTTTATGTTAATTCCTTGTACGGGGCCCCGAGTGGCCGAGTGGTCTAAAGCGCTCACAGTTCCGGATCGCTGCCATCTCACCTTTGTCTGCGTGGCTTCGAGTCCAAGCTCGGCTAGCGTGGGTACGTGGGAAGGCCTGCCAGTAGCTTCTCGTGGGTCGGTGGTTCTTCCCTGGGTTTTCCAGGGTTCTTCCTCCACCTGTTATACTGGCCGCCATGTATAGCCTATCTTGTGCTGAAAAATGGCGTTAAACCCTAGAACAACAACAACAACAATTCCTTGTACAACTGATAGCTTTCACACTCACCCATCACTATTGCCCAACAAGTCTTAATTTACGACAGTCAAGAGCTATTTTGAAAATGTACCTCTGATAGATCGGCTGAAACAAACATTTTGGGTCTTTTTATGCATGATTAAAGTGCGTTTTTTTATATAACAAATTTGCATAATTTTCATTACCAATCGATCATCTCGATTTTGAGATGTTTAATGTATAGCAGACAAACATAAACATATAACCATATTGGACTTTCCTTGGAAGACCAAGTTATGCATTTGATCTCCTGTGCTAGTCTTCAAAGGTTATCACCCCTAACCGCTCAAAAAAAAAAAAAAAATTGAATCTAGTTTGAAGCCTAACCCAAAATAGATGTAAACTAAATTACAGATTTACGCATTTACAAACATAAAGCTCGTGCTCATTGAACTCAAGTCACCTAAATTAAAAAAGTTGGTGGAGTGGGGATCGTCAAAATCTAAATTTATCCGATGAGACCTTGTATTAGTCTCAGCTCTTAATCAATTGGCAAAGGAAACATTATCAATTCGACACGTGTCATACGCTTACGATGATCATTTTGTTTTGTAAAACATTGTGATAGCGTAACACGAACGGTGTGTGCTCTTTTTTTTCAGAATAAATTAGCATTTGATTGACACTGTAGAACATTTACTTTACTAAAATTTAACAGCCACATCTGCGTGTAACAATGGCCGAAAATAAAGTGGATAATTTCAGTGACAGTGTCACGCGTTGCTTCCAAAGTCGTTTAGAATCCAGTTCATATAGTTTTACTGACATTCACGGTCTGTCAAAAAAATCCATACACGAGGTTGTCATCGGTGGTCTATAATTTCATATCAAGAAAGAGTACATGAAATGTAACACTACATTTTTTTTTTATTTTGTTGCCCTCAAGTCTGATCCTAAATGGTAATGTGTTGATTTGGAGAGTAGTTCCAAAATAAATTAAGACATCAAACCATTGGCCCTGAGATTTATATATTTATTGGCCTAATATATGGCACACCTGAGAATTCGTCTGTACATTCTGAACAGGAGACATACTCTTCATTTTGCTGAAAATGAAATACCCTACTTGACGTTAAAATACTTTCATTGCCAGTTTATTTTAGGTGGTGATCTCAATCAGTATATAAGTTCATCGCCAGATTTCACTGAATTCGATGATCCATTTGAATTCGATGATCCATTTGAATTACTTTATACTTTTGATTGAATCCAAGCCGTGGCTTCTCCAAATAGAAGTTATTTGGACAACAGGGATATTAATAATTTGTCACAAGTTATTGAATTTGTGCAATCTACACGTTTTAGAATCGTGAATAGTGGTTTGGGTAAAGATGAAGTTAGCAACGTGGTAGGCTACGTATCACCCAAAATAAGGCAAACACGACTGACTATTCTCTGTCAGATTTTTCTTTTATGAACTTATACATAAATTTTATATCATTAATATAGTCGAATCAGTTCACATGCCACTCTCAGTATGCTTGTGTTGGATAGGCGGTATTTCAATGTGTGATCCTTAATACGCACGATATAAATATGTATATTTATAATTCCGAGTCATTGACAAATTTAACAGGGACTCGATAAGAGCAAAATACATATTATGAACCTTTGCGTGAGCAGTTTCATAACTTTTCATTCGATATATTTTGCGGTATGATTGAAACACCTGATTTTGATAAAACTATGCAAACATTGTTTTCGAAAATGCAAGGTCAGGTTCGGTTGTAATATCATAGATTTTGAGGACACATTTTATAGAATAAACAGGGTAGCTTTATGGCATGAATTTCAAAAGTTAAAAATGAGCGGTAGAGCGGTAAATATGCTTAAAGCATTATATATCGAAATAAATGCACGTGCTAGGACTACACAAGGACAGACCTTTTGTGTACGTCAATATTACATTCCGTCACCATCACTTATTAACCTTACATGACATTCAAACTGCAATGACAGCTATGGTAAAGAAATGAACGGGTTATAAAACTATTTGTTTTGCTATATGCCAATGATTTAGCTATATTTGCTGAAATACCATTCTATGCATCGTTTACTAAATAGAATTGAATTTTACTGTGATAAATGGTAATCAAAGGTTAATTTTCACAAAATAAATATTGTTGTTTTTCACAAAGGATGGCACCTACCGAAATATGGTATTTTAGAAATCACAGATTAAGTAATTTGGGCCAGTGACCGACATTACCTCAAGAAAGACACAATAGTTCAGGTTGTAGATCAATCTGGCCGTGTGACGTGACGGGTTGTTATGCCGCTAATGTGGTAGATGTGTTATGGTTGGGGTGGGGTGCTCCCAATATTTTATTTAAATTACTTTAGAAGTCCCACCCAGGCTCGATTTTGGTTGGAAGTTAAATTAGTGAAAGATAGATATAAAGCTCCGAGACCTCAGTCTGCAATGCCGACGGTTAAATGATTGAATATACAAAAAAAGTTGAAATTCTACGAATAATAATTTAATGACAATTCAATAGTCAAATGATTAAAATTTCCGAAGTACTCGTCTTCCGTTTGACCCTGTGATAGCCTATTGCATCATTTGATTAGTAGAGCGAGATAGCTTTCCACCTGTCATTGTATTCTACTCATCTGTGTATTCTTGTCTCCTACTCCTCCAATTCCTTATCCTTTTCTTCCCGACTTCCTCCAAATTCCTTCTCCTCCTCGACTTCTATATACTCCTCCTCCTTCTCCACTTTCTCCTTCTCGACTCCTTTTCCTCCTCGACTCTCTCCACCGAATAGACTTGTCGACTCCACCTACTCTGCTAGTCTCACTTCCGTCTCCCCTCTTAGACACTCGGGACTTAACTGAACCGGAAGTTCTGTCTCCCACAAAACTTCCTTTACGAAGCTTTGTCTATCCTTATAGTCTCCTCTCTAAGTTTTACCGCCAAATTACGAGTGGCTTGCTCGGAGTAACCCTATATTGCTCAGCAATCTTCCTAGGCGAGACTAAATTTTCGCTTGCTAGTTAGGAGTTATAATTCGGATCGAAGGTGTTATCACAAATCCGGTTGGCTGTCGCCTTGACCAGATCCAATCAAACTTAGCGGACAATGTCCTTCTCGCTGTTTGTCCACGTGGGGACGGATTTAGAACACGACCCGTTTCCCTTGCGGGTTCCTCTGATCTTAGGACTATGCTGTAACACATAGGTGGAAAGTTGTTCGATCTAAGGCATGTGCCGATCCAGGATGCCGGGTCTTCTCTCTGGTCACCGTAACCTTGCGTAAGAGATTAACTCTAGCCTGCGGCAATGTTTAGACATCAAAACATGGCTTTTAATAATACCTTAGTTTATACACGACTTACTAACTGGGGCTAAGCAAACGTGACAGACCCCTACAACCAAAAATGTCACGTGACAATACTTAAAATCATGCTCCTTGTCCTAAATTGATAATCACAAAACAGCATGGGGACTATACCATTCTCGGCTACCCATGATGGTAAAGCAGCATGCAGACTCTACTGTTCTCGGCTATCCAATAAAATAAAGCAGCATACGGACTCTACAATTCACGGCAATCCACGATGGCAAAACGTTTATATAAATCATCTTTTTACTGAAACAACGATCAAGATAATTGTGATTTTTAAAGTTACATTTTTATGCTATATGTAACTTCTCTGTTAAGTGTTGAAATTGGTATGTATGTTTAATTTAATTGTTTGTTAGTTTGAAAAAATATTTCATTACATGCTATTGTAATGTAACATTGTATGCTGGACTAGACCTTGTCCTAAATTCATTTCTGCTTGACCCAAATTGACCTTTTTATTTTATTCATCGTAAACACATATTTAAATTATTCTCTCTGTGTATGGGCTAAATATTAGGATACTATTAATATATTAAGCAAATATGATTATTTGGGTCTAAGTTTTGGAATTTCCTGGGTGTAATCCACGTTATGGTTTTGATTTTGTAAACATCAGGATCATTCTATAAGGTTATTTTCCATTAGGTAATGTGGTTTTTTTTTTAGAATAGAAACTTCTAGCTGTGACCTAAGGTCAAGTAGAGAACTGTATAATCTTGTAATTGTGAGGACTTGGTCATTCGTGCTTTAACATCTAACACTTTCAAGTTGTATTATGTTGTGTCCAGATAGGATGAATTTTATTTCTTCAAAATTTCTAATTCAAGTGATTATTTTCTCGGGAAATACAAAAGTGCTCTGATATACTGAATTCAAACCTGACTTATATTACTGCGATTCAACAAAAGACTGTTGACACATGAACACTCTATAAGCTATAACAGACACGTTATCGCTTTCCCTTTTGGGATTTCTTCGGGATTCGTACTGAATTTTATTCAGGACTTTAAACTGTTAGGACTTGTGTATGTAGATTCTTAGATTATTTTGGGATTTAATTTGCAATGCCGTACGTTCTTTTTCTCATTTTCACTTTGTGTTCTAGAGAAATAAATTATTTGTTAAATTTTACAAAGCTTGTTGTCTTTCACTCTTGTGTGTTGCTTATTTTAAGAGCATAGACTCGTAACAAAATGTTGACATAGATCCATCACTTCTTGCTCGCTGAAGATGATAACCAGCTCCATCAAAGATTTACCATTGCATCTTGCTCTCCTAATCAAAGCATGTTTCTTTCAGCTGCAATTGTCGGAATCCCAATATGATTAAAATCAGATCTCCGCTGAAGATATGACGACGACCGCTTAAGGGCCATGTTCTGGTGACCTATGAATTTGCCTACAGAAATGCAGCGTTCAAAAATCTGAAAGTGAATCAAATCGTTTGGTACATATTCATCCTCTTCATCCACACTGCTAAGTCTCCAGACACGAATATATAAAACGTCATCTGATTGGTTGATAAAATTAGCGATTATGGTAATAACATAGGTTACGATAACATGACCGGTCGCTGTCAGATCTTCATGTATAACAGTGGAGATCTGATTTTAATCAGATTGTCGGAATCCTTAATCCCATTTAAGGATGATTGAGCGTATGTGCATGGCCGCATAATTTTCCAAAATTAGGTTATCTTACCTGAAGCTCTTGTCCGAGTTTCTTCTTACCCTAGCAACCCCATGTTTGATATTTCGACATTTATGTTGTGGTGTAAATATCAAAAATGAAGTGACAAGGGTCAGAGGAAACTCGGACTACTGAAGCTCTTGATTCCGAGGTCAGAAGTTTGAATATCAAGGTTACTGTTTCCAAAACAAACAAAATGAATTTCAGGGTCACTTCTGTGGTCATGATATCATTTGCAATCTGCTGTGTTCTTGTTACTTGATCATATGGTGGTTACCTACACACACACACACACACACACACACACACACACACACACACACACACACATTATATATATCACGATATCAGTCATTTTCCATTTAGTACACACAATCATACAGGACCAGTTATTACATAGGTTTCGGCTGAGCCGATGTAACAGTTTGAGACACACAAAAAATCCATTGTGATAACTAATTACAGACTGTAGTCTACAACCTGGGGGGGGGGGGGCGACGTAGTGGTTGCCCCGGGCGCCAGAACAGCTGATAATTCTTTTGCCCAAAATGACCCAAATTGTGTTTGTAAATTTGATACTCTTGAGTCCCGACGTTTCAGCAAAGTACATAACGCACTCGTATAACAAGAATTTATAAATTCATTTCTGCTGATAAAGTGATTATATTTGATGGCTTTTCCTAGCATTTAAATTCTATCATTCACATTATTAAATTAAAGGAAGATCGTTGGCGGCCAGGGGTCCCTCTGGCGGAGCTCACAGCACTCCCTCAAAACGTTACCGGCTTCGGCCCTTCGGGCCTCGTCTTCTGGTCCTTTGGCCATCATCGTCATCCCGTGCGCCATTTACCCTTAGTACGCCGCTGACTGCAGATCATCCAACTCGCTACAAACATCTAATATCTACATAGGAAGTTTATTCTCTTTGTAAAGTAATATATATCAGCACGTCTTCGTGATTTACGTCATCAGTGGTTCCACGTAATCATAATGAAAACTTCCATAAAAAACTCATGGTACAGCCTGTTGAGCTTTGGCCATGGCTCTATTTTTGCACATTGCGCTTTCGGAACATTTCCAGCTGTACACGAAGAGCAGGCAGGTGTACTGTTTCATTTTAGCTTTCAGATCAGATGCATGTGATTTGCTATTGTTTGGGCTATGTTCGGAGGCGATTCTGACCAGATGGCATACATGTCTTAACACTCCATATATTTGTCTTACTGTTCGTACATGAACAGATAAATAGCAATTGACCTGTTTTGAGAATGTGCCACTTTGCCTACACATTTATAGTTTCAGAATTCAAATTAGTACTTACATTACTATGCTATTATGTTTCATGAGTTGACCATCTACAAGCCAGTCCAATAGCCTACATTCTATCCTCTTCCCATATTATTAGTTGTTTTCTGTGCACAAACTATCACAGGGAATCGTTTGGTTTCTAAGGTACCCATTGGCATACAAATCGTATCATAGGTTTGTCATGAAAATTGGTTCATATCCTATTAATACAAAACAAGTTTTATACTTCCGTGACCCGTATCTTAATTACTTCTCACTATTTCTCACGAAATGTGCACAAGTCACGGAAGCAAGAAGTCAAGATATAAACTCGTAAGACAATGAAACTCATAGAAACTGGTAAATGACACTGACTTATCTTGTTTCATTTTTGTATGCTTTTGGGGGTTATGGTCGTAAACCCATTCTTCCTTAAATGGAGAACAGCGTGGTCTGTAATTAAATATTTACGAACATCTCACCCTGGCTTGTAAAATAATTCATCTTTTAATGCCTGGTCTACTTATTTTGTCTTTTTAATGTGCTCTTCCATCCATTTTCTGATTTTTTTTACTCAACATTTAAATGGCATCTCTTTGCGATATCTCAGAAACTGGTACACGATACCAATTGACATTTTCTATCACCTTCTCCAAATGCATTTCTACTTTAAATTTGTATCTTGTTACTGCGTTGTATTTTAACGCTTTGATTTCAAGTGCGAAATGGTAAGACAAAAACAACTGACAAATTCATTTTCTCAAACCTTGTTTCGTAATGATACGCTAAATGGGATCCCAAACGACCACATATTTGAAGGGCTTTATTTACGTACAAGTAAAATATTGATGTTTACGAATTATTGCATCACAAGCCAGCTTGAAAGGAACAAAATAAATTCAAACACTTTTATGACAAGCAATGTTACTGATTGTTTGATTAGTTGACACTGAACTCACGTGTTTTGGCTAAAACATTAAAGAGGAAGCAAAATGTTATACGCTATTGAAATCGAGGAGCAAACGATGTGCACAAGAACAAAGGCATTGAAAACATCAACGTCAGTCCATCGGATCATACCTCGAAGATATGGACTCGGGTCACAATGATTACTTTCGGTTCAGTACCTAAGAATGTACTCTCGGTTTATTTCTAGATACTTTTCTCCTTTCTCATGTTGGTGGTAATACAAGTGCTAGATTTAAGCCTTCTTGGTGTGTGTGTGTGTGTGTGTGTGTGTATCACGTGCCCCCTAAAGAATTATTACTAACCCCGGAAAAGGACGAAAAATGTAAAGGTTAAACAGCTCAGAGCCCCAGTCAGCCAAGCCGACGGTCTAGGTGTTAAAATATAAAATAAGATGAAAGGTATAACAATTTAATAAATTATATCACGGTGTTCCACAATTACAGGACAATTTTTAAATGCAATTCCAAACAATACGCGACCTATCCAAATTGCCAATTGTTTCATACCGCTAAATTAAAGATGAGAGGGTTTCATTCCTGTGTCCCTTCTATGTTACTCATCTGTGACTTCCGCCTTGTATTCCTTTCGGTACTTCCGGTACCCTTGTTTCCGTTTCCCAGTTCTCCATGTAGGTACTTACGGTACCCTCGTTTCCGTTCTTTCGGCATCCTTGTCGGTACTTCTGGTACCCTGGTTTCCGTCTCCGGCCCTCCTTCCTCACACAACGGCTTATCTTTGCGTGCTCTCCGCGGCTTCTCCTATCTAATCTTCGGGTGACATCCGATCCCACCAGGAAATCTTCCTCAGAAACCTTTGTTTCAATCTCGTCCGAAGTTCCTAGAACTCCCTTTCCCGCCCTTTTAACGAGCGCGTGACTTCGGCACTCGGAACGCACTCTAGTGTCTCCCAACTTCCCTGCATCTGTACTCACCAATGTCCAGACATGCACTGATTCGTTCACAATGGATGTAATAGAATAATGTCTGGCTGCGCGAGAAACCCGTCCAAAATTCGACTAGCTTACTTCTGACTGGATACCGGTGGTCTCTTTGAAAACGGTCTGGGGTAGTATCACTGAGGTGTTAAAATGTCAGGATTCCGACCTCTAAACCTAAGCCGACCGGTGACATCACTGCTAATTGCAAACAAACAGAGGCTCTCGCCCCACGGCAAGGTTCTTCAAAGGAAGTAACGACGAATTTGACCGTAACACAATGGCTAATTCACGGAGAGTTAGTTTCTTTTTTTCCAGAATCGGTCTAAAGTCGTAATATTACATAACACGTATTGACATTACCCAAAGTCTTTTGAATTATGAATTCTATCAGAAGACATTTATAAGCACGAGGCAGGAATGTTAACAAATTTTCTCACACAACGTGACAGTGTGTGTGATTTTTTTTTGTTTTTTTTACGTAAGTAGTAAGGTGGGTCACCCTAGCCTCAATGGGAATTATCATTACAGAGACCCCTGGGTCACTCTAGCCTCAATGGAAATTTAACATGGAGAAAAATCGTGGGTCACTCTAGGCTCAAGGGGAATTTAACATGGGAAAAAGTCTTGGGTCACTCTAGCCTCAAGGGGAATTGAACATGGGATTTTTTTTTAAAATTTTTTTTTTAAATTTAAATTTAAATTTAAATTTAAAAAAAGGGGTAGGCAATTGAAAAGTCATTCTCTTTTCGAGAAATATGGCTGGCCCTGAAAAGAGCCTTTGGGTTTTTCTTCTTCTTTTAACTTCTTAACTTTTTCCACCATCCTCTTATTTTATCCATCATTCCTTTCTTCTTCTTCTTCTTCTTTTCTGTTTCCGGCATCCAGTCCGAGTGACCCATGGCTCGGAACTTGTTTTGGATTTTCATCCAATTGTTGTTAAGTCGCTCAAACTCTTCCTTTTTCTTTTTGTTTTCCACATCTTTTCTTTCTTCCCTCCATTTCTCTTTAATCTTCTCTACTTCTTCCTCCATTACTTTTCTCATCAGATCTTCCCCTTTCTTCACCTTGTCCAACCCCCATTTTACATTCCTCCACTCTGTCCAGTATAATATCTTTTCTAGGAAGCACCGGACTTGGATGACATGATCCAGTGCTTCCTTCAAACTTCCCACTCTGAAGTAAGGTGGCTTAATGAAGCCTCTTGACTTATTGACTTCTTCTTCAATCATCCCTGCTATGATATCTCTTGCTGTCTTTAGGTCTTGAACTTGACTCGTTACAAAGTCTTTCATATCTCCATGCCTCCATTCCTCTTCTATTCTTCCTAAAACATATTCTACATCCATTATCCAGAAATAGATGTCACTCAATAGATTAAACAGAACTGATACTTGAGTCATTTTGTCTCAGTTATTCCGTAGAATGGTTCCAACGACGAACGTGGTGGGTTCTTATACTGAAAGCGCGGACGTGAAGGAAAACATCCCCCTAAAACATAAAATTGATCTTACCTAGATCATGACCCAACAACGCGCGGACGTGAAGGAAAACATCCCCCTACTTTCTCATTTCATATAATAGAACCTTAACTATACTCTTCACATACGCTAAGAAACCCATAATCTACTATTCACACAAACATACCTGAGCTCTTACAAACACAAACACACAAACACACAAACACATACCCTCACATTTTTTTAAAAAGAGTTAGTGTTTATATTCACACTACTCTACCTACACACATTGGCAAATTAATAGTTATTTCTTTTCTAGAGTATTGGGTAGCCCTTAAAAGGGCTGTTTTTTTCAACTCCAGATGCACCTATCTAATGGTTGCACCTTCCAGGCCTGGCGCCACACACACATCTTTGACTCCAGTCTCTTTTTACTTTTTGTCTTGAGAGTGCAGAGGCGGGATGATTCGCTTCAGCACCCCAGTCCTCTGTCTCGGGAATATTGTACGACATCCTCTCTTCTATTTTCTTTTCCTCTTCTTCCCTCTCTCTTCTCTCCTCCTCTTCCTTCTTTATTCTTGCTTCTTCTACGATAGCCTCCGCTGATAGTTCATTTACTATGCGCCTGGCATATTCCAGGTGCATCTGGAGTTCTAACAGTTTCACAATTCTGGTGTTCATTCTTTTGGTGGTGGTGTTGATCAATCAACAAGGGTAGCTAGACTGACGAATGAGTTTCAATTTATAGTAAAAGCGCGGATGTGAAGGAAAACATCCCCCCTAAAAACATAAAATTCATCTTACCTAGATCATGACCAAAAAAAAAAAGCAACGCGCGGACCTAAAAGAAACACTCACTTTTTATGCTACCCATTCCTATTCTAAACATTTTTTATAAATCACTTCAATAGACTATTTACATACGCAAAGCAATCCAATCTAACCCCAAATATACACCTCAAACACCAAAAAAAGACATTATTTTAATCTACTATTCACACAAACTTACGTAAACTGTTACAAACACAAACACACAAACACATACACTCTCACTATCAATAAAGAGTTAGTGTTTATATTCACACTACTCTACCTACACACTTTGGCAAATGGATCGTTATTTCTTTTCTAGAGTATTGGGGTAGCCCTGAAAAGGGCTGTTTTTTGTTTGCTATGGCATTCGTTTTTTAGTTTCTAAGAATGCGATGTCCTCTGATTATAGACTTTCTGGCAATAGGTCTGCTTCTTCGGAAAGAGAAGAAGAACTCTTTGGTGTCGATACGACAATCGACAAAGCCTCTGTCAGGTTCAGGTTGCTGCTGCTGCTGTTGTTGTTGTTGTTGTTGTTGTTGTTGCTGCTGTTGCTGCTGTCTCTGAAGTCTGTACTTCTCTGTCCATTCTTCTTTTTCCCTGTTCATTTCTTCTCTGAAGAGCTCTTCTATCAGGTCTTCAGTGACTTTTAACATTCTCACATTCTCTATTTCTTCTGGCTTCGGTATCAGACTGTCTGACCCTATGCAAATTCACGTAGGCTTCGTTGAGCTTAGCTAGTTTGGAACACATCTTCTTAGGAGGATGAGTCGACAATGGATGGTTAGACTGGAAACAACCCCCGATTCTTAAAGTCAAAGCGCGGACGTGAAGGAAAACATCCCCACACGGTTTTCGAGCCGCAACGTTCAGTGAGTGTCATGAGAGAGATAGTAAGAAATGAAAGAGCATCAATCCAACATTCTTATAGCTAAACAAAAGACAAAGGCATTTTTTTTTCAAAACACAACATTTTTTATTCAAAAATCACTTAACACTAAACAACAACTCTAACATTTTTAACAATAATCCAACACTATAACATCAAACAATTTTTTCAAATCACAAACATTTTTTTCTCAATTGACAATCTACTTTAAACAGGGCTGACAACGTTGTGAATTAAATTGTGATTTCCACTGTTGGAAATCATTAGGCCATTGATGGACACTACGTTTCCTAGCTTGAGACAAAAGATAAGCATAATGGTCACAAAACCATCGATCTACTTTCACATCGTTTCTAGTAGAAGAACGAGGATCAAAATGAGTCACTAAATGTTCTAAGGAATAGCCCAGGCTGCGATGATGCAGAAAATACACACAGTACTGTCCACACACCAAGGAATCTATGCCTTGTAATTTCACATTATTGAATCGGATGGTCTGAGCATTTCTTCTCATAAATTCAATGATATCGTCTTCCAAAGGGGGCAATCCGTACGAATCGAAATATTCCACACATCCTTCTTGAGGAAAGTAGACGGCTACCCAGTGGGTTCCTGGGAGATGACTGTCGTCCGTGTTGATCACGTAAGCTTGATGGTCTTTAGGTTTGCGATGAGGGAGTTCATCTTTAGCACAGACGACAGGATTCCAAGAAGCCGTATACGAACTGTGGTTCAAAAGGTAATAAAGTTCCCAGGTATCCATTGATTTGTGTGTGTTTTTTTTCTTCTTCTTCACAGGTAATAATACGTTGTCAATTCGATCCTGACTTTTTGCTTGAAAATGTCTGACGAATAAACGGTTATTCGTTCTGTTTCCTCACTCTGATTCAGGAGAGCTTCGATACGATGGATCTCGTGAGTGGTTAATGGTGGACAAGAATGTTCACGCAAGTCTTTATACCACTGGTGCAACACGTCTTTGTCCGAGATGAGACTCCAAGCCTCGTCCAGATACTCGTCCAATTTTTCTTCTTGACTCAGCATCAGGCATTTATCGTGTTGAATTTGACTGGGATGATCGTTTTGACATCCATAACAATTTTTCTTGATCAATTCCGTCATTTTTTCCACCAAGTGTTTGGCAAAACAGGAGACTAAATGGGCTTCATGTTCTGGCCATCTTGACTTCATCATGAACACTTCTTCTTTTTCCACGGTCTCCTCACATTTCATGTCCAAAGTTTCTCCACTAGATAAAGAGGGATAACAGTCTTCCATGGCTTCTAGTAATCTAGAATAACTTCTCTCAAACTGTTGATTTCTATGGTATTATCGAATTCTGCATACAGGATGACGTTCACTGTGTGATCTGGAGGTGGATTTGCAAACTGAAGTTCCACACGAATCTGCCCGGATTTTATAGGATGGAAATGTCCCTCGTCGCTGCCTTGGTCAGGAGTGAAATCAAAACCCCACAAAGCATAGCCTCCTGCATAATCCTCTTACGTAATGCCGTGACTGGTGTTGGTTCCTAACTGTCCCGTGGCGTCGTACAGGGACAAGTACGATCTCAAATAATTCTTCTGGGTAAAGTTGGGCTCAAAGGGTCGGGTACACAAGGTCTTGCCATCACGACTGACTTCAATCTTGGACACATTGTAATGTTGAAGCTCAAAAAGATTTTGATTGTGGGTTCCGCTGAAGGCTGAATTCTTGACGATACCAAGGATTAAACGTTTGGGTAGCTGTCCTTGGAACAGATGATCTTCGATCATGGATCGCTGTCCAGCAGGAATGGTGAAGGTTTTCACTTCTACGCGTCGTATCGGATACTTGGCAGTCGTTCTGCTCAACGTCTGACTGACGTCGTTTCCCACTTTAGGTAACAATTCCACACGATGCACGTAAAGTAGGGCTTCTTGAATGATAGTTTTGTATTCGTTGTCATTGGCCATCAAATGGAAATTGGCACTGCTACGATTCAGTCTCAGACGGATATCCACCCTGTTCAGCAAATACTTTTCTTGTAACCACATGTCCAAATGCAAACGATCCATCAGTTCTAAACTTCGCCCTTGCAGAATTTTTTTACGACGGTCGTTAAACCCCACATTGTGAGGATTGTCATCTACTGTCAGGGCCGTATCGCTAAACGTGTTCTCACCTGCCGTGTCAGGTTTCCATACCACGCAAGCATCCAGATGAGTATTCTTGGCTTCTTTTCCGTACGTCAAGAGATTTTCCAAGTAGGCACGATATGGGTAAGTATCCATGCTGCTACTGACCAGTTTGTTATTCAAGTACAAGTCCACTTCGCTGAACAAGGAATGCATGAAATTGTTGACAGGAGCTACTCTAGCATCGCCTCCTGGATTGGTGTTGTCCGTTTTGATCACTTTCACTTTCAAGTACAAGTAACTGCTATTCAGATCGATGTAATCTTCGGGCTGTCCTTTGATTTCAAACTCGATGGGAGCGGAATCCGTCAATGAGGAGACGGGATGAAATTCCACCCATTGGGATTCTTGCATGGTCATCATGGTGGGTGGCATGGCAAACAGATCCAGTTCCGACTTGGAACAAGCGCAAGACTCTCGGTGCATCATTTTTTTCTGTGTTTCAATAATCGAAAACGTCTAAGTCTCGAACGGTTCTTCTTTTCTTGGCTTTTCTCGCTTGAAGTCTGGTGAAAGGGTGTTTTCTTCGTCGTCTCTTTCTGCCTTGTCCTTGCTGAATGCCTGACTCGGTAGCGTGCAGGGCATTTATAGATGTGTCTCGTCGGCCTAAAATGTCTTTGCCCGTTTGCAGCAAGACATTTTTGCCAGCCCTCATGAAAGCTTCTTTAGGGTTTTGTTTGTCGATGATGACATTTTGGAGAAATTCTTTGCCTTGCGTCAGTTCCGCATCTTTCAAGGCGTGCAATCCGCGTGTCACCATCGGTTTCAACACTGAGGCCACCGAACGAAAGGCCGATTTTAACATATCTCCTAAACCGTGTCCTCGCTGTCGAGCAAACCCCTCGGTACACTGGATACATGACTTACGAGTCGTGAGAGAACCGTTTTCGAAAATGGAGTTTCACCGTGACTTTTCCTTTGGTGAATGAAATATTTTGTCCCAAATCTCCTTTTATAGCAATGTTGACCGTGTCCAAATACGACTTGCTGACAGGCAAATAGTGAGGATGGACAAATTCGCGGTGGACGTGGTAAGTGTTTCCACCTTCCTCGTCAGCGTTCGTGGCAGAATCCACTTTGAAAGGAATGACACGCAGTAACGGTACGGAGGTGTGTCCCACCACGTTGTACTCCACCACATCGGAATACACAAACATTAAATTCAGTCCTTGGTTCAGTTCTACCGGAGCACGAAATAACTTGCTAAAAGACTCGTTGTCGTAAACGATGGGTAATTCCTTTTTCTTGATGATGGCCATTCTCATGTCCATATCTCCGCCCAACATGTCAAACAATTCAGGACAAAATAAAATGGACAGGATTTTACTCCCGTCAAATTTCATCAAGAAGCGACGAGCTGCTTTGTGGTACTCCATGGTGACACTTTTTTGACACTTTCCAAAGCTTTACGAAACACGACATTAAACCTGGAGGTTATGGTGCTGACCAAATGTTGACCACTAAAATAATAGCCTGGAGGAATGAACAAGTGATAGGTGGTGTACTTTTGACTTTTTGTGCTAGGGGTTTTCTTGTCATATTTGCCATAGGTATCCAAGTACTGTTGCAATTGTTCGTCATGAACTTCCACATCAAAAACATTTTGATTGGGAAGGACATTGAGCACTTGGGTTGGGTGAATGATTTCTACCAAAGCCACTTCCCAATGGGCTTCGTGATCTAAGGGAATGACCTGAGGTAATTTGGCCGTGTAACAGCACAACGTGTTGTGGGGAAACACCTCCATGGAACTGTCACTGGGTAAGGTTAAGTAAAATTGGTTTTCGTGACTCATAATTCCAGAGTTCTGTGGCTTTCCGAGGGGTTACTGGAAGTCAGAGGAGTGTCTCCGCCCAAAATGGGGTTCTGATTGTGGTTGTTGTTGGAGTGGTAACTGGCACTGGCACTGGACACAAGGTTCCCGTGGTTCCCGTTCGAGGAGAATTTCAGGGAGGGATTGGGAAGCAGGTAACCGATGCAACTGCTCAATAAAATGGTCCACAATTGTTTGTCTCCTTGTTGCAAACTCAAATTGGCGATGGTTGCCCCGATGACACAATACACCACGAAGATTTGGCAGAAAAAGACGATTTGCGTTTTAGGCACACTTTCTCGTCACCACACCCACAAAGGTTGTTTTTGTAAATCTTGCACAGAAGAACTAGGTGAAGGAGGAGTGGTCGACGTAGCTGCGTCTGCTGTGTGAAAGGGCATGATGGTCACTTCTTCTTTTTATAGTCGATGACTTGCAAAGCGTCGATCCAAGAATCGAAACTGGGTGGATATCCTTTCCAACGTACTTTGACTTCTTTGACACGTCGTTTGCCCACTTTACGGGTTCTGCGTTCGAGAATGCTTTCGATGTCGTACACGTCGTCTTCTTTTTTGGTGACACGTTGTAACTCGGGCAAATAAAACGTTCCTTTGAGCACTTCTCCGTTCATGTCTTCCAATTTATAGACGGCAGGATGACGGCCATGCACTCGTCCAGTGACGCGAAACAATTCGGTCGTCCAGTTAGGTAAGTAACCTTTGTCGAAAGTGCGTTTGGTTTTGCCAATGCGCACCCAATCTCCTACGGCCAACTCTCCACTTTTCTTGGGGACAGCCCTCGTCGGGGACGTACCAAACATTCGCTCAAATACCAACACTTCGTTGTCGGGAATCACGTCTTGTGGGGCACGTCCGATGCTTCGATGGTAAGATTGGTTGTACGCTTGCACCAGGTGCGGTAAGATGTCGATGTACTTCAGAGTGTGGTGATGCGTAAAATATTTCCACATGCGTTCTTTCAAAGTGCGTTGAAAACGTTCCACGATGCTGGCTTTGGTTTCGGGATTCTCGGTGGTAAAAAAATGAATGTCACGTTTCTTTAATTCTTTTTGGAAAGCTTGGTTCAGAAATTCGGTGCCTTTGTCCGTTTGCCATCGAAGAGGGTGACGACCGCTTTGTTTCAACACCCGTTGCAGGGCTCGTACTAACTCGCTGCTGGATTTGGAAGTCAAGGGCACGACCCAGGCAAATTTGGAAAAGACGTCGATGACACAAAACATATTTGTAGCCACGATTGTAGCTGGCCAAATGAGAGACATCGGCTAAATCGGCTTGCCATTGATGATCGATGCCTTCCACTCGGGTGCGACTTCTGGCAAACTTGCGTAGAATGGGTTTGTGTAAAGTGTAGGTAGCTTGTTCTTGTAACCATCGCTGCACTTGAGGTAAACGGAGACTTTTCAGTCGAGTTTTGGCAGCACGATACAATTTTTGAACTCCTGCGTAACCTGCAGGATGGGAGGGATCGTAATAAATGCTGGCTAAGACTTTTTCCATTTTTTTTTGTGTGTTAATAAGTCACCCACTCTTCGGTGATGCTACTTTGGGTGGGACGAAAGGGTGGTTTAGAAACGGATTTACGTGTCCGATGGGCTACGGGAGTAGAAGTCGAAGGTAGTGGTGGAGGTGGAGGTGGCAATGGAATGGCTTTGGTTTTCTTTTCTTTTTTCGCTTCTGGTTTCCCTTCTTTCTTTTTCACTTCTGTCGAAGGAGGAGTGGACATCATCTTTTTAACCCAAGCTTTCATTTCTTCTCGTTGGGGTGTGGGGGACGGTGTCAACAAGGATGCTGCAATCTTACTTGAAATGGGAGCTGCTGACGGTGTTTGAAACACTTCTCGCATCTCTTCTTCCTCAGGTCTTCGTGGGGTAGCATCTCTGGTGACCCCTGGGGATGATAGTGGTGGTGGTGGTGGTGGTGGTAGTAATAATGATGGTGCTGGACTTTTAATCAAGGTCTTAAGATCTTTCAAAGTGGGTAGAGCTGTTTCGTCTAAAGCTTTCTGGTGAAAGAGTTGCAGTCGTTGCAAGAGTTGACCGTACTTTTGCGATTTTTCTGTTTCGGACAAATCTTGGCGATCCATCAAGGACTGCAATTCGTGTTGTAACTGGGACATCTCGCTCAAATTGGGATTGGGAGGTAAATGCGGGATGCGTTGTTCTTGCCACCGATGGTATTCCATCCATCGTTTGTAAGGCACTAAAGCTAGTTTTTGTCCTTCCATGGGGTTGTCAGGGGTCGATTCTGAGATCTTGGGACTTCCGAGGGCCTTTTTATCTTGCTCCCACCAGACCTCCCAACATGGTTCCCAAGACTCCTTTCAGTATGGGGCCTAACAAGAGAGGGAAAAATGCCTCCATGTTGCACTAACATCTTCTTCTTTTGACGAATGGGAATTTTCTTTCGAACCATTTGGCGAAGAACGTGACGATGTTTGCTTAAGCATTGTTTCTGGTGTTTGGACAAAGGGATCGTGCCTTTCAAAACATTCAAACAACATTCGCACACGGTATCGATGACCTCTTTGGAGGCCGATTGAATGAGTTTTTTTCGTAGAGGTGAAGAAGCTTTGGACAGGACAGATAACATGTCCCCATGTTTGACTAAACGTGGTGGTAGTCCTTTCCTTTTCTTTCCTTGGGGTTTTCTGGAGGGTGACATCTTTGAGTCTTCAGGAGCACCAAAAAAACACTGATACCCCCGACTTGGTCACACACCTTTTTTTATACTGGAACGCGTCGCCACTGATTGTCTTTACGTCGTATCAGTTTGAGGACAGGCATGACACGTCGTGCAGGTGTACGCAACGGACTAAATCGAGCCAGTTCTTGCTTGGACAAATCCAATAAACTTTCTAACATGTCCGATCTTTCATGGACTTTGATTTTGTGAGAAGGTACTTTGTGAGCAGCAGCCACTGCCACAAAATTGGAGGGTCCTGCCACTGGGGAAGTTCTTTTGGGGGTCATCAACGGAGAAGTTCTTGGTGTGATCAACGTCTCCAAGTACTCTTCAGTTCCTGGTGTCATCAACGGAGAAGTGGATAAACGTGAGGCTGCCGGAGACACAGTCACCGACATGGCAGGTCGTGGTTTGCGAGTGTAAGGTTGCGTCCTGGCCGAAGTGCCTCTCTTGCGACTAGTTTTCTTCTGTGGACTTTTCTTTTTCTGGGGACTTTTTCTCTGTTTCTTTTTCTGGGGGCTTCTTTTCTTTTTCCGGGGTGGTGTCTGGTCAGAGGAGGGTCCCGCCACTGGAGAAGTTCTCCTTGGGGACTTGGTCTTTTTCTTCTTGGGGCTTCGTTGGACTTTTTCCTTGGGGATAACTTTGGGGGCATTAGGATCCCATCTTAAGAGTGAGCGAATGATGACGCCTCCTAGAGTACCGCTCCCTCCAGGTTTCAAAATGATTTGTTTTTTGGTTTGAGTGTCGATGCGGGGATCGGCCAGTTGGACCAAAGCGACTTTGTTTCGATCGAAAAAGCGTTTGGTTTGATGAGGAATCTGAATGATTCCTTGGAGTATTTGACGTGCCGTCACCGTGAACCATCGTAAGACTTCTTTGAGACTAGCTTCTAAGACACGAGTTCGTGTTTGTGGATTTTTTTCTCGACTGATGCCATACAAGGCACGAATCAATTTGACGGGAAGATGCGACTGAAGGGACGTCATGTTTACACTGTGTGAGACAGACGAAAAGGGTCTGAGGTTTTTATAGATTTTTTTATGGGGAGTGAAATGAAGTCGAGGACGGAGACGTGTACAGGACAGGCCCTCCGTCTTGGCACCAGTGGTGAAACAAGTGGGTACGAAATCGCAAATCCTCGGGGGTAGTAGGTTTGAAATCGACGAGTAAATAGGCGTGTGGAGTTTGAGTGGCATCGTCGTACGCCTGAGTCAGCCAAGGCGTTCCTAACTGTTTGGCTAAGACTTGCACTTGCGATTTATCTCGAGGGCTTTTAAACAAGACCACGTAATGCGCATTGAGACTGATGGTGCGATGGGCTTTACTTTGTTGAAACAAATTTTGGGTGATGTAAACGACACTGGCATTACGGTGATGCCCTTTGCGCGTGAACCACAGTTTAATTTCTTCTTCGTCTTCTCCTAACATGTCGTCAAAAATGACCAAATGGGTTAGACGGGAGTCAGAGACGATGCCGTCGTCTTCTTTAGGAATGCCTTCCACAAACACGATGGAATCGCCTTGACTTTCTCGCAAGAGGTTGTACGCCGATTGCCACTCTTTGTAACACCACACGATCCGTTGAGGTGGCCGATCGATCAAATGATGTTTATGTTCGATCAAACGTTTGACGAATTCGGTTTTGCCTGAACCGCTAGGTCCAGGAATGAGCATGTTAAAGGGATGGCGAAGATACAAAGCCTCCCAACTGGCACGATCTAAGTGTTCGTCGATGACTTTGACAGTAAAGGAAGAGGGAGCAGAGACAGCAGAGGTAGCCATTGTGTCAGAAATGTCACTTGTGACACGAAAACAAACAAGACAAGAGTTTATATACTTTTTTCAGAACACGTTTATTGAATGTTTTTTTTTCAAACATGAATACGAAAGACAAAAATACATAAAAGCCAAAGGCTTAAGTACAAGGATAAAAGGCACATGATAACTATTAACGTGGAATAAAAACAAGTGTCTGTACAACAACATGTTTTGGGTAATGTTCTAACCAGTTCTATAGTAGGGGGTAAGGTCACACAAGTGTCCTCCCGAAAGGGTCTTTCAGGCCTGTCCACGACAGTCCTGTCCTGGGTGACGGGTTCTTCTGGCACCGTCACTAACACGGGTTGAAAAGTAACTTTTTTCCTTGAACAACTCTCGTGCATACTGGGCCACTTCTTGGGTCCAAGCCTCAAAACCCCATTCTTTCCAGGCACGGACATCTGTCCAATGGGGATGTAAGTCACAAGCTACACACACATCGTCATACACGTCTTGGGTAGCTAAAAGTTGACGAATCTTTTTTTCCTGTTGAGGTCGAGAAGTATCCAGATGAAAACGCAAGGCTTTGAGCAAAAGGAGTTTTTCGTGACCATTTAAGGCCATTGAGGTGGTAAGTACTGATCGTAAAGAGTCCACAAAGAATCGGCTGGTAAACGAAATCCCAGAAAACAAGTCACTAAGACACACACCACTTGTCGTCCCAAATTGAATGAATAAAATTCTTGTAATAATCGATGGTATTGATCCACGGTTTGAATATGGTCATTGAGTACCTTCCACGGAATCTGTTGAATGATATGTGACATAATCCGTGGCATGGCAACTTGATTTTATAGTGTCTTTGTTTCGGAAGCAATAAAGGTAATTTCTAACCAAACACGTTCGTTCTCCAGTAGGGAATTTAAATGTTACATACTGTAACTGAAACGTCAGACTTCGTTTAGAAGTTTCCTCTTCCGCTAAGTAGATTCCACGTAAAATATGTCTGTAATCCTTTACCTTGTCTTCCTCAATGTGTTGTACTAGGTGAATCTCGAAGTAACCAAAATGATCAACACGTGGATCATCGGGGGCCTGGAAGTATTGAACAAGGTCTGACCACTGAAACAATTTCTGACGAATCAGTTCTTTTATACCATTCAGGTACCAGTGGTTAAAAATCTGGTGACGTAACAGATGCAATTGTTCTTAAACGTTTCACTTGTATTTTCACCAGCTCTCGGTAAATCCTTTCTCTCAACTCCACAGGCAAGGTACGAATGTTCTCTAGCAAAGTATCCATGAATAGGTCATACTAAATTCTCTTTGGTCTGACACAAGAAATGTACTGTTTGCACAAACATGGTTTTACTTCAGTGTCGAATTTAAATCGTTTAGTCACTAATTTACACATTACAATTCGTTCAGAAGTTTCCTCTTTCACTAAGTTGACATTGTGTTCAAGATGTTGGTAATTCGTTAACTCTTCCTCTGGAATTCGTTGCAGTAAGTTTACAATGATGTAGGTAGAATCGTCCATAACAAACCAATCCTTTTTAAAACTATAGGATCGTTCATCAATGTCTGTCCGATGGAACACTTTCAATTGAATCAGTCTTTGTATAGCCTTCAGGTACCAGTGGTTCAAACACCGGTGACGTAACGGATGCAATTGTTCTTTACGTTTCACTTGTATTTTGACCAGCTCTCGGTAAATGCGTTCTCTCAACTCCACAGGCAAAGCACGAATGTTCTCTTGTAAAGTATTCATGAACAGATTATTATGGTAAAGTTACTTCAATGTCTCGGTCCCACTAAGAGTAAGTAATGACAATTCGGTGACCATCGAGCATGTTCTACGTAGGCTGAATCTTGCGGTTCCCAGTGGTGAAGTGACACACCGCAACTGAAGCACTTGACTTTATCTCCTTCGCCCAAGTAGAAAAATCCGGCTCTGGCTAATTCTTCGGGAGTCGGTCCTCCCAGATACTTAGGCCATTTTCCTTTGAACGATTGAAGACGATTTTCAAAGTCGCAGTATTCCGACAAACGCACAGGAAACGAATATTCGTCTTTCACAGGTTCGTTTCGATAAGGGTTGGGTGACAGGAACAGAAGTTTGCTCAGGGCTGGATGACATCCGTAGGGGGGGGGGGGGTAGACGTGAAGGTGAACATTCCCCTTTAAAACGAAACCCAGTAAAATGTCCAAGAGGACGAGCGGCATCCCTTTCGCATCCCTCAGGTTTGACACGCACAGCATCACTTTCCATGATAGGGGTAGTGACACTAAAGTTCCCATGATGCTTTACGGCATCGCTCAGGTCACAAGGTACAGCATCGTATCCATCACAAGGCTCACAATCGCATTCCACTTCCGAAGCCCCACACTTGAATTGTGCCTTTCTAAACAACTTGTTTTGTGTTTCTCTGAAAGTATTCATCTTGTTCGCTCGGTCTTGGTAGTCACAATGAACTATCGATCTTGCCTAGGGTTCCTTTTTTATATACAGACCAATACCGACGTGACCGTACGGCAACGTAAAGTGATTGGGAAGTCTCACTCGCTTCTGGTGCACGATTTGATAGACTTTTTCCAAGGGCCGACTGACGATGTGGTGAGTGGGTAAACGTACAATCTTGTTCGGTTGGTAAGTGGTCACTTTAAAGTTTGCATCCTCTCCCGATTGCAAGGCTTCTTTCAATACCCCAAAGTTGACCACTCGACTGGTACGATGATTCAGAGTCAGTCCTTTCACTTTGCACGTCGTGTGCACTTCTCCTTGTTTGTCACGGTATTCGTAGCCGTAATTTTTGGGACCGCCACTGACGAAACTTAGAATCTTGTCGTCGGGATGCTCGTCTGTCCAGGCTCCTAAACGGTCTCCTTCGATGTCAGGGTGATGTTGAATCGGGTGATGGATGTAAATGCAACTGTCCGTGTCAAAGTACAGGACGCGTTCTTCTAACAGTTCTAAAGCTTCGTACAATTTTAAGCGAGCATGGGCTGTCACGTAAGCCGCAATGATGACATTTCCAAAAGGGTCGTCTTGTACAAAGTCCAGATCGTCTTCGTAATTGACCAAGATTAAATCCTCGCGAGCGACGTCCACGTGTTTCATGTATTTGGTTTTGTCGTGAATCATCTGGAAGTAGCGGGAAGGTTCTGTCAAATATTCCGTCTTGGGTAAACACGGTCGTTGTGCCATTTTACCCCACAAGCAATTTAACATCACTTTGGCAAACGATCGCCTGCCTTCGTTTTTTTCGATGTGGTCTAAAGAGGCGCCTTCTTGTTCGTAGTATTTCTCTTTGAATTGTATTTGGTCTTCGGGAGTGTGACACCAGGAAGGATAGCTGCTGGCTTCTTGCTTCAGTTTCAAAAAGGCATCCACGTAGTCAGCGAAAATGCCTTTCTGACTGGGTCACCCTTGTGGTATTGTTGTGTCTTGGGAAAGTGGCAAATTTCGTACACTTCTAACAGTTGGTATCCCATGTCCAGAGCTTTGAACAATTCTACGCTGACCCAGGTTCCCGTCAAGGCACGTTCTTCCTGGGTGTGCTGACAAGGTTGGTCATGGTTGCACGTTTCGGCACAAGTACGGCACAATGGAAACATCAGTTTGCCTTGACAATGTTGAGGTAAGACGGGATGGTATAGGTTCGTGGGAGGCAAAACTTTACACTTGATCAAGCCTTCGTATTGTCGAATGTTTTTCAGGTCGATGTGTTCCGTCAGCAATTGCGGGTGCCCTACGGGAAAGCGACAATATTTGCACACGTAGGGATACAGCGAACACACGTCCAAGTATTTGATTTCTTCTCCTTTCTCTTCGTCGGCTTGGTACAGCAAACAGGTGGCATTGGTCCTTCCTCCGTACAAACTATCCCTCGGGTTCAGCGGGTCCATGAACTGGTAACTTTCCACGAGGCGTTTAAACTCGGGATCGGTTTTCATACGGTGATCGTACTCGTGTTGCCACATTTCCACCACTTGGTATCCTTCCTGTTCCAACTTTAGGCGTCGCTGACAAGTGTGATGGTACAGGTCTTCCATGGTCCGTTGTAAAAACTGATTTTTAGTGTCACGGTCAGGGTAGCAGACGGGACATCCGTGAAATAAGCAACCGTTAAACTCGTACACGATCTTGGGGTTTTCTAAGTCCCAGCCATCGACCGAATACGTTCCAATGGTCTTTTCGCCTCCTCCGTTGCGGGCATGCTGAATCCATTTATCTTCCTTGTCGCACAAGTAATGTAACCAACGTAGGGCTTTGACCGAGTATTGACGCTTGACATAGTGGGTCGTTTGAGGACTGATGACAGCCACGGTGTTTTCAGGCATGAATCGTTGGCGATACACTAAGGAACACGCTTTGGCAATGGTGCAAGCTTCTTTCAAAGGATCGACCCCTCCGTGTTCCATGAACAGTTCTCGAAATTTTCCACAGCAACGTCGTAAAATGTCCACGTCGGAACGACAATACTTTAACATTTCTTCCTGAAAGTCGAAGGGGTCAGAGGCATGAGCCTGGTACCAAGCGTAGAAAGCTTCTCGTTGTTCGGTACGCATGTTGTCGGGGTCGTAATAGTGAGCCTCAGGTAAATGGGGTAGAACGGCGTGTTGATTGGCTTCCGTATTGAAAAAGTGTGGAAAGTACCCTTTAGCCATTTCTGTCATTCCAAACGTTTTAGGCATTCGACTCAAAGGCATGGCCAAATAGCTCATCGAATCTTTAAACTGCACTTGTCCCACTTGCATGAGAATGATTTTGGCTCAGTTCAAAGTCACTTTAGGACGTTCGGTGCCTTGTTCCGTATAGTATCTGAGAAGAAACTGTCCATCGTATCCGGAGAAATTGTGAGCCATCACCGTGGCATGACGATGACAATCTCCATAACGTTCGATGTCCTCTTGGCTCCACGTCTTGTCGATGGGGTCTAAAACCCATCGGGCAAAATCGGCTAACGTGTTTGGTCCCCGAAAGATTTTTTCACGCCCTCCAGGAATCTTGCTGCAGTGAGGGCAATGACTGAAGATAGGTTCTTGAATGCACTTCTCGCACGCTCGATGAGCCACGCAAAAATTAGGAATGTGAATGCCGGTCTCTTGCATGCATTCGAAATCGAAAAAGATGAAATTGCCTTTCTTCTTGTGACCGTCCTCTTTCTCTCGTGGGGGTTGGTATTTTTGCACGTAGCATTGGTGTTCCAAGTCCACGATGTGGTGACAAATGTGACATTTTTTCTTTCCTCGACATACGTGTGCCTTGGCATTATTGGTAAGTATGCCTTGTCCACACGTAGGGCACAATCTCAGGTGTTGACAAGCACATTTCTTCTGTGAACCTTGTGTTTTCAAATGTTGTTGGTAACAGGTAGAGCTAACAAACGTGCGCAGACAAGTTGAACAAGGCACTGGTTCTTCGCTCAGACAGGGTGGAGAGGCCAAACATCCTGGGCATTTCCATCCACAATGTTTGTGTTGCTCTCGATTATTATAACCATAGTCACATTTCTCACAATAATAAACATATCCCAGGAATCCAGTGATACTGGTAATGGTATCAAAATGTTCATCGTGATGATAAAGGTGAATGTATTTTCCGTCCTTAAATTCTTGGCCTCGAAACAACAGAGGCCCGCGCATTTCTTGAGGGTGCACTTTCAAGGTGTAGCGTGGAGCTAGGGCATCTTGCAATTTTTGCATCTCAGGAATGCCACAGGGTGTGTCTTTGGACAGACCAGCTTGTTGCAACAGGAGTTCTGCTTCGTTTCATTGTTTGGCTCGGTCCGATTGTTGAATAGTTTTCCAGGCTCTTTTCCATTCTGTCGTGTCGTTCTTGTTGGCATAGGTTCGTCCCACCACGATGGCTCGAGCTAAACATCTGGTCTTGAGGGTTGTTAATTCGGACGAGACTTGTTTTGGTGTTGCGAAGGTCGTCCACCAATAACATCTTTTTGCGTCCAGTCCCTTGAGGAGGAGAGACGTGGGCCATTTTCAGTGTGGCTTTACCATCAGTGATGTCAAACTGGTCATTAGATTGTTGTACGTGTTGAATCTTGTCCATGACTTTGGAAGGGGTTAGTTCTGCGGGTCTGCTAAACTCGATCCAAACAGGGGATTTCAAACCGTCGTGATCTATGGATAGTGTCAAGCGATCGTCTTCTTTGGGTTGACATTGTCGCTTGAGTGCGGTGAGCAAAGAATCCCACATCTCGGTGATAAACCCTTCTGCTTTCTCCAAGGGTACGTCGGCCTTGAAATCTTTAAACTTCACCGTGTAGGTGTAAGCCGTGGTTCTAAATTTTCTAGAGGAGCGCTTTTCCGTCTCTCGAATGGAATAGTATTTTTCAGGGTTGACTAAGGGTGGCGAACTTGGTTTAGAGGTTTCAAATTCTGGTTCACTCATGTCCTCTTCAAAATCACTGGCATGAATTTGTGCCAAGATTTCAGCCCTGGTACGAGGCGATAGATCACGTTTCTGCCTCTTACTTTCTTCTTCTTCTTTCTTCTCGAATGAATAGGATCGTTTCATCTTGAGTGCAAAACGTCAAATGACTCAAGTTTAAACACCATAGACTAATTTATAGTCATGGCAGACCAGCGTATATAAAAAGGGTGTGTGTCTTGTCCTTTCACTATTCATTTCACTCTCAAGCCGAGCACAACGATGGAGGAGACTAACCAAATCGAACGTTTCGTCAGAGCTTTGCGAGGGGTCATTAGAAAATTCTCTTCAGACCAGCCCACGGACTACTCTCCTTCCTTTCGAGATAAAAGTCAAGATACTTGCTATATCTGTCAGAAGAAAGGGCATTGGTCTTCAGAGTGTCCAGACCGTCAAAAAAGAAAAAAACAGGGACTAAAAAAGACAGAAGTCAAGATACCTGTTATTATTGTAAAGAAAAAGGACATTGGTCTCCAGATTGCCCAAAAAAGAAACAAGAGGAATCAGAAGAAAAAAGGAATTCTTCAGAAGAAGAGAGGGATTCTTCTGAGGAAGAAAGAAGACAGGTGAAGAAAAAGAAACAGGAGAGAAAAAGAAGAAGGGAAGAAAGCGAGGAGGAGGAAGAAGAAGAGGAAAAGAGTGTGACGGTGAAAAAATTCAAAAAACAGAGAGACTAAACAAGGAGACAGAAGAAGTCAATGAACTTTTAATTAAAGTGTTGTGTTGTGAATTGTGAATTGGATTGTAACAATGGATAAAAGAATAAATTAATGATATAAGGTAAGTGTCTTTGAGTTTTGATTTTAAAATAAGAAGCTACACTCACGCACTCATACACAGACACGTACTATAAGGGTAAAATGGGTGGGGGTTTTTTTGAGTTATTGGCAAATTGAAAGGCTATCTCTTTTCGAGAAATGTGGGTGGCCCTGAAAAGGGCCTTTTTTCTTTATGGTGTAGGGGTGAGTTTAAGCAATCAACTTTAACTGTCTTAAGCCTTTGCCACGGCCAAGGCCTACTTCTGGACTGCGTAATGTTGATAATGATGATTGGGTTGAAATCACTAAGGGTGGTACGGTAGGCTTAGTCACAGGGTTGACGTGTTTAGCTCGGGAAGGTCGTATTCTCTTCGGTCGTAATAAAGAAGTCTGATACATTTGTTTCAGACTTCTTAACTCCGCTAAAATGTCCAACAGTACCGTGATCGTTTGATTTTCACCCTCTTGTTTCTTTGCTGCTACTTCTTCTTCTTGCTGTTGTTGCTGTTGTTTTTTTCTTACCTCTTCTTCTTGCTGCTGTTGCTGTAGGAGAAATGCTTGTTCCGCTTCCTTTTGTCGTTGTATAAATTTCTCCAATTCTTCTTTCTGTCTCTGTCTAAAATTCTCCACTTGCGGTAATGAAGAAGGTAACGAAGGTTCCGCAACAAATTCTTGCGAGGAGAGAAAATCCACAAAATCCCAATTCACCTCTTCTGAAAGTAAGTCCGGGTTCCCTTGGGCAGTCTCCCCTGTTGGTGCACCCCAATGGATCGTTTTCTGAATTTCCGTCATGTTGAATCACTGTCGCATAGATTGACTGCACACAAGCGCTAACGAATCTATATAGACCAACTGACGTCACAGACTGCTCTCTTCGGATTGGATGCGGGCTGACTGAATTTTGTAACGCGTGTTTGGATTGGTGAATGAACTCAATCCGTTTCAATCCTACCTCTACCTATAAATAAGCGCAGTTCAGTGCATTGATTCACCTGTTCTCGTCGCTTCAAGATGTGGATCGATGTGCACTCTTCTACGCTTGTGTCTTCCATGATGTTCCGGACGGACATGCTCATGTATGTCCGATCCAAGTGGACCGTTGTCCACAGGACAAACACCAGTCTGTGGATACGTAGGATCTACGTAGAGAGACAAGGATGCCTGAAAAGAGTGCTGATTTACGGACCAACAGTGAGACGCAGCCTAAGGACAAGAAGAAGACCAATGCGGTGCCCTTTATGTTAATGAATACATTAACATAAACCCAAAGGCCCTTTTCAGGGCCAGCCATATTTCTCGAAAAGAGAATGACTTTTCAATTGCCTACCCCTTTTTTTAAATTTAAATTTAGATTTAAATTTAAAAAAAAAAATTAAAAAAAAAAAATCCCATGTTCAATTCCCCTTGAGGCTAGAGTGACCCAAAACTTTTTCCCATGTTAAATTCCCCTTGAGCCTAGAGTGACCCACGATTTTTCTCCATGTTAAATTTCCACTGAGGCTAGAGTGACCCAGGGGTCTCTGTAATGATAATTCCCATTGAGGCTAGGGTGACCCACCTTACTACTTACGTAGCTTTAACAATTCTTCAGTCATATTGCTATGATGTCTGCAGTGTGGCAGTTTATAGTGATGTCTAGCACTGTGGCAGCATGCTGAAGACATGTAGCATAATGTCCCGCCCATTCACATTATCCTGATACCAGGCCAATCAGTCCTAGCTCTAACCTCTTAATCCCGAGTTCCAAGCAAGGCAGCTTCTAGTACCACTTTTAAAAGTCTTTGGCATGAGTCGACCAGAATCCAAACCCGCGACCTCCCGGATCCGAGGACGACGCTCTAACCACTTAGGCCACCCGAGTGGTAGAGGCATTCTTGGTATTAAAGTAATTATCATGATTATTATTAGGAATAAGAGCATGATGTGGTTGTCTGTGTATTTAGCTGACAGCGCACAGTGAGTAAATGTGTCACTGATGCGGATTCGGAAGTGAAATATGTGACCCATTGCATGTTGCTTTGTACAGTCCAGCCTTTCAAAAATTACAACCAACAAAATAAAAAAAAAACGGATAACCTTTGACAAAAACTTCCGCTTCAGTTCGTCGTTGAAGGTATTCAGATTAACGTCTGATTTATCAGTATATGGACAGAATGAAAAGCTATAAACCAATGTGTTTGGGGAAGGACAGTAACTTCAGCTATAAACCAACGTGTTTGAGTAAGGACAGTAACTTCAGCTATAAACCAACGTGTTTGGGTAAGGACAGTAACTTCAGCTATAAACCAACGTGTTTGGGTAAGGACAATAACTTCTGCAAATGGAAGTCACTCTAACAGTGGGTTTAATTTTCTTTGTGCTGAAATAATTTGAGAAAACAACTCGAACGATCTTAATATGAAAATAGGCTGTTTGTTCATGCGATCGGTTTATGTGACAACTCTTTGCTAAAACAATCATTCCATTAATGTTTAAAGATTGTACATTGTGAGATAAATACCGTAGATTACGTGCTAACCCAATTGTTTACTTACTAATGCTTGAATTTGGAGGGGTGTTTTTAATGTAAAATTCAGCACACGAGGCATTGAGACAGAGTTTGCAAATACAGGTTTTCGTGTATTTAAAATACTATTTTCATCTGGCAGGTTTTCTTTGTAACGTCGCTTATGCCAATTTCGGAAATATTTATACGTAGCCACATTTCGTTAACCTTGATGTTAAGAATGTGACATTGTCAGGAAATATTAGGTGATGCTAAATGTATTTTCAAACCCTCATGTAGTCGTAAAGGATATCAGTACATTACATAAATTTCAGTTGTTACAAAGACGGGATTAAACATCTGAAAGTAGACAGTGTAGTGATCCGTTTTTAAGGCAGACCGCCAAAGAAACATTTTAAACCATGTCTCTGAAATAAAAGTCAACTTCTTACCTCAAAATATTTTAGACAGAAAACCTGGCACAGATTTTCAAGCAAATTAGGGACGCCTAACAGAATTATATGTGCAATAATAGTGAGAAATAACGTTTTGTGCCCCGTATCTTAATTCCTTACAAAAGCACCCCCCCCCCCACACACACACACACATATACAAAATGATTCATATGCTATCAACGGACACATAATTAGTCCATCTGAATTAGTACCATATTGCCGGTGATTGATTACTAATATTGTGTAAACACTGCCTCAGTGCCATTAATTTTTGTCAAACCCGCCTTTTCAGAAGCTTGATGCAGCAATCACTTTCCCGTCCGTATGCTTGTCCGTTCGTCCGCTTATGTCATAGATTAACCTCAGGGTTAAAGTTTTATGTGGTAAATTCATCAAGTAAAGATGGCCACAGAGCCAAGTTACTTGGTATATTAATAGCACGTGAATCTGACGTTTCGTCAGTGAAAACAAGAAAAGGAACCCCTCCCCCCTCGGCGAAATGTATTATGTACAAAAAACATACAACGAATAACAAAAGTCAGGCAAAACACAAATAAAACAACAAAAACAACAAACCAAATTTTTAAAAAAAATTAAGCGAAATACCAGTGTCTGAACTGTGTTACAATTGATAAAATAGTGTTAAGCCTGACAGCAATCAACTATGTATGTATGTATGTATGTATGTATGCATGTATGACGCTGGGTCTGACACACTGCACAATGTAGCATTGGTTGCTGGCTGAGAGATCTTACGATCTGATTACTTTACAAAATCAAATTAAATTTTTAAAAACATAAAACAAATTTAAACAAATAGAGGGCACATTTTTTAAATCGTAAACATTGCAGCAAGTTCAGACCTAAACAGGATGTCAGTACGAAATTCAACTGTTGTACATTGCAAATTTCTTTCCGGGAATACAAACTAAAATGATCAGTCTTGGCCTATGATATGACTAGTGCACGTCTGAGTGTGACAACATGTGCACTAACTGCATGCAGTCCAGCAAATCAGTACAAATCAACAATATAATCAGGTAGGGAGAGCGTCGAATGACTCATTCATCAGTAATAGTTATACACTCCCTAGCTATTTATAGTGAAGACCATGAACTGTAAAAGAATCTAAAATAGAGCTGATTAAATATTTGAACACCAGGTGTGTCTCAAAATGCTCTTTAGAAATTGACAATTTAATTTTAAGTGTGTGTGTGGTCTTTTGAGACGGGAAAAAAATCTTTTAACTGAACATAATTACTTTTTGCAGCTAATTATATATATATATATATATATATATATATATATATATATATAATCTGCAAAATTAGAGAGAGAGAGAAAGAGAGAGAGAGAGAGTCCGAGTTTCCTTTGACCCTTGCCATCGCATTTTTGATATTTGGACATTGATGTTTGGGTGTAGGGTCAGAGTCCACTCCCTATCGAAAAGTTGGAATTTGCCGACATCCAGAATCTTCACGTAAGAAACTGTTTACGTGTTTACGTCATTTCCAAGTGATTCGAAGACGCCTTTGATGTCTACGTTAATGCCTATATGTCAAATGTTATAACCGGCTTGCTAATAAAGGGTGCTTTAGTTTCCGTGCCAGTTTCTGTTTGCGTTGAGTGAAACTTGTGATTACACTCATACTATATAATCATATCCACATGTTTAATTGCGTGTTCTAACTATTGCCAGGAGAATATGCGGCTTGATGCAAGCAACGTTGTGGCGAACTAACATGTCATTATTGTAGCAACTATTAATTCCAGCAAGTTCATTCAAGAGCTTTCGCTGCTTGTCAGTAAGAAAAATCTGCGTCTTAGGATTTTAGTTAACGTTCGTTCAGCAGAGTTTCGGGCTGCTGTATGAAGAAATTGCTCGATTTTACCGAAGACTTTGAGGCTTTCTACGCTAAACATGCCAAGAAGAAATTGATTGATTTTACCGAAGACTTTGAGGCTTTCTACGCTAGACATGCCAGTAAGAAGAAACTTATCAAGTTATAATACGTATTGAAATATATATTTCTGCACATAGGTTTGCTTAAATAAGCTGCCATGCGCAAACCTGTATCCAACAAAAAGCGGAGTACGACGTAATTATTTCTTGATACATGCCATTGAAAACAAGAATCAAAACCATCAAACCATCAGAATAGACCCTCCATTTTACAAGTGACTTGTTTCCGCGAGTCTGAATCACAGGCACCATTCTATAAAACATTTTCTCTATCAATGTAACTCAAGCTCGTACAAAAATCCTGAAACAGGTTCGTCACGAAGATCGGCGATTCGATACAAGATTGTTTTCAACACATCTAAATCTGTCTTGCAAATGTCATGCCAATTACTGTAGAATCTACTACTGTAGCAAATGTCTTGCCAATTACTGTAGCAAATGTCATGCCTATTACTATAGCATCTACTACTGTAGCAAATGTCATGCCAATTACTATAGCGTCAACTACTGTAGCAAATGTCATGCCACATTACTGTAGCATCTACTACTGTAACATGTCATGCCAATTACTGTAGGAACTACTACTGTAGCAAATGTCATGCCACTTACTGTAGCAACTACTAATGTAGCAAATGTCATGCCACTTACTGTAGCATCTACTACTGTAGCATATGTCATGCCACATTAATGTAGCATCTACTACTGTAGCAAATGTCATGCCACATTACTGTAGCATCTACTACTGTAGCAAATGTCATGCCATATTACTGTAACATCTACTACTGTAGCAAATGTCATGCCATATTACTGTAGCATCTACTACTGTGGCATATGTCATGCCACATTAATGTAGCATCTACTACTGTAGCAAATGTCATGCCACATTACTGTAGCATCTACTACTGTGGCAAATGTCATGCCACATTACTGTAGCATCTACTACTGTAGCAAATGTCATGCCATATTACTGTAACATCTACTACTGTAGCAAATGTCATGCCACATTACTGTAGCATCTACTACTGTAGCAAATATCATGCCACGTTACTGTAGCATCTACTACTGTGGCAGATGTCAAGCCAATTGCTGTAGCATCGGCCCTATTATATGGCTCTTGACCAAGCAGCTTTTGATCATCTGCATCAAATTGCTGATGCAGAGGATTATATGAACCTGTATACTTGTATCTTGGCAAAGTCTGCCACGTTTTGGCGTTTGAAGCTTTCCGGTTAGCATTTGTCGATCAATGGCTCCGCCATAGATTTTACGATGTTTGCAGACAGTACAATATACAACTATTGTCGTGCATACGAAAACAGTCAGAACAAGCATATTCAGCCGGCATAAAATATTATGTGCAAACACTTTATGTGTATAATATTCGGCAGACAAAAAATCTTATGTGCAAACACTTTATATGTATAATATTCGGAAGACAAAAAATCTTATGTGCAAATACTTTATGCGTATAATATTCGGCAGGCATAAAATCTTACGTGCAAACACCTTGTGTGTATAATATTCGGCAGGCATAAAATCTTACGTGTAAACACCTTGTGTGTATAATATTCGGCAGGCATAAAATCTTACGTGCAAACACTTTGTGTGTATAATATTCGGCAGGCATAAAATCTTACGTGCAAACACTTTATGTGTATAATATTAGGCAGACATAAAATCTTACGTGCAAACACCTTATGTATAAAATATTCGGCAGGCATAAAATCTTACGTGCAAACACTTTGTGTGTATAATATTCGGCAGGCATAAAATCTTACGTGCAAACACCGTATGTGTATAATATTCGGCAGGCATAAAATCGTATGTGCAAACACTTTGTGTGTATAATATTTGGCAGGCATAAAATTTTACGTGCAAACACCTTATGTGTATAATATTCGGTAGGCATAACATGTTACGTGCAAACACTTTATGTGTATAATATTCGGTAGGCATAAAATCTTACGTGTAAACACTTTATGTGCATAATATTCGGCTGGCATACAATCTTATGTGCAAGCAGTTTATGTGCATAATATTCGGCAGGCATAAAATCTTATGTGCAAGCAGTTTATGTGCATAATATTCGGCAGGCATAAAATCTTATGTGCAAGCAGTTTATGTGCATAATATTCGGCAGGCATAAAATCTTATGTGCAAGCAGTTTATGTGCATAATATTCGGCAGGCATAAAATCTTATGTGCAAGCAGTTTATGTGTATAATATTCGGCAGGCATACAATCTTATGTGCAAGCAGTTTATGTGTATAATATTCGGCAGGCATAAAATCTTACGTGTAAACACTTTATGTGCATAATATTCGGCAGGCATACAATCTTATGTGCAAGCAGTTTATGTGTATAATATTCGGCAGGCATAAAATCTTATGTGCAAACAGTTTATGTGTATAATATTCGGCAGGCATAAAATCTTACGTGTAAACACTTTATGTGCATAATATTCGGCAGGCATACAATCTTATGTGCAAGCAGTTTATGTGTATAATATTCGGCAGGCATAAAATCTTACGTGTAAAAACTTTATGTGCATAATATTCGGCAGGCATACAATCTTATGTGCAAGCAGTTTATGTGTATAATATTCGGCAGGCATAAAATCTTACGTGTAAACACTTTATGTGTATAATATTCGGCAGGCATAAAATCTTACGTGCAAACACTTTATGTGTATAATATTCGGCAGGCATAAAATCGTATGTGCAAACACTTTATGTGTATAATATTCGGCAGGCATAAAATCTTACGTGCAAACACTTTATGTGTATAATATTCGGCAGGCATACAATCGTATGTGCAAACACTTTATGTGTATAATATTCGGCAGGCATAAAATCTTATGTGCAAACACTTTGTGTGTATAATATTCGGCAGGCATACAATCTTATGTGTAAACACTTTATGTGTATAATATTCGGCAGGCATACAATCTTATGTGTAAACACTTTATGTGTATAAGCCAGCTGGCTGTTTATTACAGGTTTTCATGCAACGGCCTGAATGGCCTTGACGAACCTAGTTTTTGGTTTTGCAGCAAACGTTAAACAGCGATTTTGTTACAGTACGTTCATTTTGTTTTTGTGAAGATTGTGACTCCTTCAGACTATCGGGATTCTTTCTGCATAATAAGCAACACTAAAAAGATAGTATGCTTAGTGTTTGCACAAAAGTACTTAAAAAGCAGCTTGTCTGCTAAAGTCGGAATAACGTTGAATTTTAGAAAGATGTCTTATGCGGGTTTTCCTTTATATCATTATCTGATAGAATAAACACAGTAAAGACCGCAATCTGAGTTACCCATATGTTGACTCTGTTGAGTTATAAAAACAACTGCACCCTGCACGAGGAACATGTTTTTGATGCCTTCGCAAGGCGGCAGACAAAACGATTCAAAGTATTCGACAGCATCACTATCTGGTTTGTTGACAATTTCAACCCATTGCATTGCAGCACCTCCCAAATAGTTTTCGATGTTTATGACGCAGATTTCGGCATTCTTAATTTTTGGTAGCTTATATATGGAAACAACACTGCGAAATGACTGTATGCTTTTGAGTGTTGATTCAGTCTTAACATTGCTTAGCGCTGCGTTATTTCAGGATATTGAGATCTCGCGCTCTCTTTTTTGTTTTTGCTCATACCGCATCCAAAAAAACTTGCTCGGAGTTCCTGGAAGCATTGTACCAGCATCTCCTGCAGAAAGCAGTGGCAAAAGTGGCAAACCTCAACCTTACTTCTTAATTTGCGCCGCAGGCAAATCAAGTACAGCACCTTATCCGACAGCTTCTTGTTTTTGCACCTGGTCGTGTTGTCGTTTTGTCAAAATGAGCTTGTCACAGCCAGAAGACATTTGCATTGATATCAGCTTTATCTACAACAGAAAACCAGATGATGCAGTCAGCAAAATGTTTTTAGTTGTGATTCAGAGAGAGAGAGAGTTCTTTATGTGATAGATATGCCATCCTGATTGTCCCGTATCTATTCTTTTGAACCTGGTTCATTCTTTTCTTGCATTCTGCACCACTACAGTATACTAGTTGGTGGCATGGATTCAGTTCTCATATAGCTATTATCAAGTCCTCAGCTTGACTTTTTTCATTTCGTTGAGTAGCCAGAGTTTTCATCATCCCTATCTGTTAGACCCTCGACTAATTTTCTTTCTGTTCTTTCATAATTTTGATAAACCCATCTAGTTTAACATCGTGCTGTCCCAGCTTGTTCCATATTTACTGTTACTGGATAAAATAGTTTCTTTGCTACATCTCGCTGAAAGTCTTGTTCGCTCATTTTGCTTGCGAAAACGATACGACACAATTCCTGCACTACTAAGATTATGCCAGGTAGACAGCGCTTTTTCGCGACAGTGAAAACCATTCTTTGATTTTTTTCATGTCAATTTTCGTCTGGCTCTGATATTGCAGACACGTCGCAAATTGCCTCGTCAAATTCTTTCTGTATTTGTCTTGACTAGAATTTAGCTTGTAAACGATCACGATGTCGTAAATTAACCCCGTTGCTAAGCATTTAGACTTACTCAGGCAACCTGTCGTTGATATACACTTCCGAGCTAGTGTAGCACGATCACCACCAAGAATACCTGGTCCACCAGTTATTCCTTGTGGTTATAGAACAATTGCAGTTATTCCCTCAGACAAAACAATGTTGCTTGAAGGTGTTGGAAGACGAATGAGAGTCATTGATGCCCCAGTGGAAAACATGTAATTAAATCGCTCATGATATTATGTCATATCATCATGTTAGTGTCAGGCTGACTCCTGGTCAGATTAAAAAGCTACAATCAGTAACAAAATGGAACTGTGGAATAAAAATATCACTAAAATGATCAGATCACGGATTGTCAGAACTAACGATAATTGTCCAAACGTCAACTCAGGCACTTCAATGACGCCAAAAGATCAAATACCGGTATTAGACTGAATCTTTCTGCGGATGCTATTAAAGACGCAGTCAAGACGGGTGGTTTTTTCCACTTCTTGCAGCTATACCAGCTTTAATAGCCGCTGAAGCCCCAGCTGTTGCAAAAGCAGCTTTACTTGGTGCTGTTGGAACTGCTGCTGGTTTGGCACTAAAGAAAGCAACAGGAAAAGGAATAAAGACTTCTAAGAAAAAGGAAAGAAAAGGAAAGGTTTTAAGACTTACAGGAACCCCTCAATGTTACGGAAAAGGTCTGAGACTTCCAGGAACACTTCGCTGATTCTTCACATGTTCTATTTTGATTTACTTGATGCTGCTACAAAATTAAATATAAAAAATTTCAGAGGTGTTTGTATGCGTGATTAATAACCAAAACAACCAAACCGTGTTGAAACCGATGTCAGTAATCTGGATAAATGTTCTGGTCCAGGTATACATTGGGATGCATACGCAATTAATCCACGTGGAATTGTTTATTTTGATTTGTATGGGTTGGCACCATCAAAAGAATTATTAAAATATGTCGGCAGAGTGCCAAGGACTCGTTTTCAAAACACTCCCGTCTGGTATTCAACATTGCCAACACAAAGAAAAATTGATCCGCCAATATGTGGCCGTGAAGTAATTGCTTTACTCGACGCTGTGTCACCATCAACAATACCACCTCATAACTCGTGCACGAGTATACAAGTAAACGGTATAATCATCCATCGTCGTTTTAAACAGCTCTTAAAGTATAATGGTTGATATTTACGGAAGATCTTCACAAAAACAAAAAAGAAAAAACAAAAAAAAAAACTAACGGAATAACTCATCAAAATGTGAATAAACAGATTAGTGATGAAATAGCTGAATTATTAATCTTGCAAATGTAAATCCAAACGACGTGGTTGTATTTCAAGGTAAGCAAGCAACATTAAAAGCAAGTAATCTTAAGATATTATCGTTAGAATTATCGAAGTAACTGAAAATAGCATAGCTGTGTTTGATAGTAATGGAAAAATTAAGTCTGGTATTATTATGTCAATGATATCAGATAATATTCGTGGTCGAGTACAAAAATCGGGTGATACAATAACTGGTTCTCTCAATATGTCTAATAATAAAATTACTGGTCTTGGAGACCCAGGATCAGACAATGACGTTGTAACGAAGAAGTACATCGACAAAAGGAACATTCCAATGATGAACTCGCTAGTTTCAATTAATAATGAAATGACCACATCTGATTATAATACTCATGTGAACACATCTTTTAATTTTCGCAAATGAGTAAATGGAATTGATGACTTGTTTGGAAAGCCAGTAGTTACCGGTATTAAACTTTCAGACGTAAAAATATTACCGACAGTTCAGTGTATACAGTAGCGTCTGGACAAGCATTATGGTCACCACTCAATAAATTCATTAAACATCATGCTGAGGTTACCGGTATATATTAGATCAAAATCATTTCGTGGATTACCAGCAAATAATTCTTTGGTTTTCGTATAAAAATAAACCAGATGAAACTCCCGATTGGCGATTTGTCAGTATTCCCACAGGTAATTATCAGATTGAACAAATCAACGATGAATTTCAGAGCAGAATAAAGCTATCACAGAAAAAGAATCTAAAATTGCTATCACTGTTCACGAACCAACATTATCAGCAGCGATAGATAGAAACTCGCTAAATTACGCCCTAGATATATATCAGTCGTCGATAAGAACCGCATTATGATGACCAGAAATTCCACCGGAATATAAAGGACCACTTGAACCAAAACGAGATGATTTTTCTACTAACGAAATCTTATATATAAATGTTCCACAATATCAAAAGGAATATCCATGGATTTACTTCAGTTATTATATAGGTTATGAGAGAGCTTATTTTACTGCATCTGATGGTAAAACACTTTCTAGGATGGTAAAAGATGTTCATTTGTTACCGACGAAAAAATAAAGCATTTATCGATAAAAATTTTATTATTTTCCAATAAAATTAAATCTGAACTTGCGAGGGTACTTGGTGATCTACGAAATTTATTTTCTTGTACAATACACTTTTATTCCGAAGATATAAAACAGATCATTGAAACAATACAACATCTAAACTATATTGCGTCTGATCTCAATGATATCAATAAAATATTTGCTGAAATGATGATTGCCTCCAGTGGCAATCTTTGAGCTGGACCTGCTGGTGGTGATTTTATTGATGAAATCGAACCATCTTGAATATATATATATATATATATATATATATATATATATATATATATATATATATCGTCCATAAAAACAAGTTGGTTACCAGAAGAAAGAAAACAATCTTTGGATCCATTTGAGGATGAAGTTAAGATTGATTATGAAAATAAATAAGCTGAGGATCTCGGTACAAAGTTTACGCAAGGTGGGTTATATAAACATAAACAACGCTGTTGTATATTAGTTATTGAAGCTACCGAATTAGATTGTATCATCGCCGATACACTAAATAAGAATATATAATTATATATATTAGCCGAGAAAGAGCTTTCTTGTCAAACGGAACAAAATTAGGTACAATTGTGAGTTACACTGATGGCGACTCGCCACAGTATATTCGTTTAAGATCTTCAATGCTCGCGTATGTTACAATAAATCTGTTGTCGATGGTGGTAAACATATTCCCTAAATTAGACGTTGGAGTAGCGACGGATTCATTTTATATCGATAAGAAACATGCAGATTTGTTAAAACAGCTAAATATCGGTAATGAATCACCATAGGGTGGATGGAGAAAAAAGAGCTACACGGTTATGATGAAACAGCTGATGTCGAGTGTAAAAATGCTTATTGTGAAAATAGTCCAGACAGTATCATCATCACCATCGGTATATGATCATGTTGCCAGACATAAAACAGATTATCTAAACGGACCGGGTCGTTCTGGTAAAACAACACGCGTGTTCGAATAATTTCGTGGACTTGATATGGTCGTATTAACACCTACAAATAGATTCGCCAGGAAATGAAAGAGCGAGGGGTGAACTCTTATACATATCATAGTTTCTTACGGTGGAAGGGTGATAAATGGACTCCTGAACGAATGGGTGAAAAATATATTCCAAGGATTATTATCTGTGATGAAATATGTACCATTGCATTAGAAACGTTAAAAATATTTCTTGATTGGTTGTTGACGAAAAATACTGCTGTAACAATGTGTGGCGATCATGGTCAACCGCCACCTTTTGTTGGATTGTCTCCACATGAATGGCTAAATAATTTTGTAGATTATGATCATAGAGCGCTTGATCCAAAATTAAGAGAGCGTAAGAAATTATTCAAGCTGCAACTAGAAAAAAAAAATTCAGTGTGAAATAATGCGCGAAACAATTTCAGAAACTCCTATGTGTAACAGAATTGTAACCGAGTGGATTTTGGATTAAATGAATAACGCAAACACAATGTGATGGACGATGGAAATTTATAAAATGAATTAATAAAGAAGAAAAATATATGGTGTATAAAGACAATGATTCTCTCACGCTCTCAACATACGATTGATCCAATCATTCTACACAAACATTCACAAATCGAAAAACGAAAATACGATTCATGTAATCTTACGCATGGAAAGTGAGATTCAAATAACCTAATGGACTGCAAATACGTTTCAAATAATATTATGCAATATAAGAGAGATTCACATAATGTCACGTATGGAATACGATTAAGATTCGAATAATCTCAAGGAATTCAAATATGTTTCAAATAATATTATGCGCTGCAAGCGAGATTCACATAATCTCCTGGAATACAAATAAGATGCAAAAGATGCAAAATAATCTCATGTAATTGAAAATGTACTCAACTGAAACATCAATTGGAACAAACATGTGCCTCTTTACACTTGTACAGTCGTATGATTCATAAACTGATGAACCACACAGTTGCACCGAGTCCTTGGGCTGGCCCACACTTTTATCGGCCGCTCACACCCTTCACGGATCCACCACGTGTACAAGACATACGTATACTCATACGTACAGACAGCATACAGCACCCTTGTATTGGCTACGTCTACATTTGTGGCTCCACCACATGTACAGACACACGTATATACATACGTATAGACAGCACGCATCACTAAATAACTACAGTCAGTCCTAAACAGCTACCGTCAGCCCTACACTTCTTCAGTCAGCTCTAAACAGCCCTGAACAGCTACAATACAACCAAACTGGTCATAATAATGGGTTCTGAAAAATCTTTTAGATACATGCTAATAAATTAAACTCATAATAGCAACTTGTAATTCAATGTTCACAAAGTTTCAAATCTGCGTAGTAGTAAATGCATCATTACACGATATGACATTAAAACCTGAATAAGCTTCACATATCAAATAAAATATGAATTTAACACTTACCCTTATAGCTGGAGAACACAATGGAGAACGTTCGCTCCTTGACAAGATCCAAAACGACCAGTGTCGGTTAGAAATGGAATCTACCTTAAATCCATAGGAGAGTGAGTATTAGTCAGGCTAAAATACATGTGCATATCGTGGTTTTAATGTCTTTCGTCGCAAGTAATTTTCGACGAGATACATGCTAGTACAGTCGCTTACGTGGAAAAACAATTATTCACCCTAGGTAACGTTGTACGCATGTACAATGAAAGATGGTCAAATTGTTCTAAGGCAAAACAAAGTTATTTCTTACCTTATTCTGTGACACTATGAACAATTTTTGGAACTTATGGAAACCAGATGATTTGATAATAACAAGTAGAAAAAAATAATTCGTGATACACTTCAACAACAATTATTTCTCTTAAATAAAGAAAAAATGTCAAACCTACCTGTACCATTGTGTTATCGCTTAGCAGATTCTCGACGGCAAAATATCGACGTTGAAATTCCAGGTTCCTTGACAGAGTCAAGGAAACAACATCTTGTACTAAATTATATTGTTTTAGTTACTGTCAACGTTGTTGAGGGCGCGCTAACGATGGAGAAATGTCCATGGACGCTAGGATATGCTACAACGATTCATTCGTCATAAGGATTAACTATTTCTGATACCAGTATTTGGATTGTTGATGATCATATTGAATGGTCAAATTAGTTTATCTCGCAGTGTCTTGAGACAGAAAAATATCTCAGCTGTAGAGGGTTATTATAGACTTCACAGAAAATAATAATCAAACTGTTAGTAATGGAGATAATACAGTAAGAAAAAAATAACTGGTTATAAGCAGTGTGAGAAAAAAGCTCTACTTTGATCTCGACGCTGAATTTATCATGACGCTGAAACAACGACAGAATAATCATCGTACGAGCTGTAACACATAAACGTTGTGGCTGACTTGTCTTGAATGTAATCAACGTCGAGGCGCTAGTTCGCAAAAGTGAATGCGGTGGTTATTGTGTTTATTCAAGAATTACTTGTAACTGTTCACGTGCAAATCCACGTTGAGGAGCAGTTGAATCTAATATGTAGATTGCAGGTCTATCCATATATATTACCACAATGGTAATTGTATGTGTCGTCACACTGAAAATAGGATCAGTCGCTAGTACTGGTTGTTTTGAAAAGTCATGTCGTTGTATTGGTATATGATTTTTTACGATCGCATTGGTAGGTTTCATAGAAACTGCATGAGTAATTTCATTTTTTATCGCAGCTATTACACTTGGTAGTCTTGCAACCCAATCACGAGATCTCTTGTCTTTCTGAATTATTTCCTTCGCATACTGATACCCAAACAATCTCTCAGCAAGTGTTAGATTAAATCGCGATGAACTGGGGAATATCCTCGTCTGATTTTGATGTTATGTTGTTCTGTTCATCAGAGATGTTACCGCACCAAGAAATTCAACCTGTAGTAAATGTGGCCATCGCAAGGGTTCTTGTTGATAAATTCGTTCAAACGCAGATGCAACTTCAGTTGCTGCTCTAGTTGATAGTAGTTCTCCTTCTTTATTCCTACTTGCAACGTCAACGAAAGTATTTTCATTTTTCGTAGGTGGTTTTATTTTTCGCGAATGGACTCTCTTATAAAAGGTCGTTTCACCCTCCATACTGCTTGCTGGCATCAGAGCCCTTCAGCAGATGAGGTTTTACTGCATCTGGTTACCAAGCCAATGCTAAAATCTGGCTACTATGTCTAGACTGCTAAACTTATCTTTGCAAATGATCAGAAACGAGGCTGGGCCGGATGATGAATAAAGATGCCTCGGATAAAGAATTACGTAGATCACAAAGAATTACGTAGATCACAAAGAATGACGTAGATGACATATGTTCTGCAACAATCGTTCTTAATACTGGCGCTCACTCTACTTTGCAACACATGATTATTCAGCTCGCCTTCCTGTCACTAAAGAGTGGTATCATGGATGGTGACATCAATATGGAAGACAGTGTTCGAAGATTACCCTGGCAACACTAAATGGACTAGTTTCAATTTAACAAACTCATGTTCGATATGACGCCTCATGATGACTATCTGCAAAAACATGCAAGTGCGCTGCTTACTCTGATAAAAATAAAATAGCAAAGGCTAGCATATACGTGTTACCTTATAGTCAGACGTGTAAAAGTTACGAATATATGACACCGATGTTCTTTTCGAAGAAGTTGAACTTGCCGAACATATAGATGCTAAACAGCATCTCAGAAATATCCACTTGCTACTTAGCTAGAGCACGAGAGCTTACAAATGAACAGCAGACACAAGTTAGTGCACATATACGCACGATGCGACATACAGGGCTATCTCTTTATACATACGCAGCGCGTTTTATAAGAAAATAATAGATAAAATTGCATACCAGCAACCATAGTTAGATCAGCCAGAGGAGGAAGACATGATCAAATAATTTTATTGTATACGTCGAAGGATATCATAAACTTCAATCACATTAGCAAAGACCTGCAGCCGAAAGAGTTTGAAAGTTACATTCCATTAACAAGCATCGTCACAAGCGTGCCCATTGTTTGAAACGGTCTTTCATGTATTATAGCCGCCTTTTATTTTTTCAGGCGACAGTTCTCTTTGTGTCGACAGCAAGTTGCATGATGTTGAATCCATTTGTACCAATTATTTCTTGCGTTGGAATTACAAGTCGGGCTTGTTTCAGAAACCTCGTGCCAAACGTTCAGAACAAAAAGGATATGTGCAGGCATGCATACATAACATACATACAAATTCTTAATTAGGGTATTGATTGTCTGCGCAGAACCACTTACTGTATTGATGATTTTATTAAGAAACTGCGCGTGGTAGACGCATGTATGATGGTTTCATGCTATGAGAAAATGTTTGCCAAGACAAAATATCAGAAGCAAAGTTTTAAAAATAACAAAAAAAAAAAGAAAACGGTGATCATTGTATATTATGTCGCTGGTGTTAAAATCTGACTGAAGCAAACAGCACCTCATCATCTAGTCGGTCGTATTCTTCCTCCGTGAAACTAAGAGCTCGATGGCTATTTTAGCGTTATAGAAAAAGTGCACCTTATTTTTTACTGCTACTTTCCTGGCGATGTTATGGGTATTTATCGCAAATCTGTATGCGAAAGTCACTGTCATCGGTTTTCTTAAGACATAATAACTGAGTTCAGGTGAAAACCAAACACATATAGCTTCTTCGCGGCTGCATCATTATATCCACTGTTTGCTTAAAAACTGCCATCAAATTAGTTTTGACAGTGACTGCCATACAAATCTGGTTTTAACAGTGCAAATCAGACTAAACTGCTATATATAATCGTAGAGATACTTTTTTGCGACCAACATTCTTATAGTTTTCTCCTAGCATGCGATTACTGCGTTCTAATTATGTAGCAATAGTCTGCATAAACATTAAAGTGCTTTGTATTTTCATTTGAGGTCAGGTAACATCTTGAGAGCTTTCCTGAAAAACAGTTGGTATGGATTATTAAAATATTTGATATATGCTATCATTTCGATGACGTTTTGTAGATACCAGTCTGGCGGAATGTTTATCAGGGGTCCATCGGCGTTTTTGTATTAAGTTATTATTCACTTTGAGTCAAAGTAGTACACGATTATGCATGATTGTTTTGCTTAAATGCCGATACAAGTTGTCTTGCTTTTTATACGACGTTCTGAAATGTCTTGTCATAGCCTGGTTCGTGGGCTACGTAATTGTAAGTGATCTTACATATTTTCCACGGAAAGAACGCAACCAGGTTTTTGTCTGGATATTTGCTGCTGGTGGCGTCAACAACATCAGATATGCTTTCAGGCTGGTTTGCAGTGTCAACAATAATGCAGTTGTGTTCACTCTGTAAGTTTTTTTTCTTCTTCAGAAACTGATTAAATCTGCTTCGGCGATTAGCCCTGGTCAATAAGGTCGTCTTCATCAACCAATGCTCCTACGATGCAAATGACCACTGGCTCTTTCATGTATATAGGGTATCTAGTGTGATATTTTCTGTCGTAATCCAAGCAAAATCCCATTTATTCTAGTGAGCACTTTAAAGAAATCGCTAAACAATCAGTACGAAGCAACCATAGAGACCTCTACACCAGATAATATTTGCAGAAGATAATACTATGGTCTTACGTATATCTGATTTGATTAATATTTTTTTAAAATTTAATTGTTTGTCAGTTTAAAATTTTGTATTCTATTATGTGCTATTATAATGTAAATTTATTCACTAGAGATGATACATTTTTTTTACAAATAGTTTGACCTTGACTGTTAGTTTATAAACACCAGGTGTTGATCTAAATCCTGACTTTGTTTCAGAATTTGTAGCAACCTTCGTAAACAAGTTCTATTTTATTTTAAAATGATTGGTTGTTTCGAATGTCACTATGTCTTTAAGATTTTTTTAATTTTTTATTTCCAAGAGTAAAAATGATTGGTTTTCGTCAGGGTTACACTGGGTAAACGTGACCTATAACAAGTACTTGCTTCTATAAACTTACAGAAGATGGTCATGTGGCCCTTGTTTATGTTTTAGAAAGCCCATATAACCCATGTTTTGGAGATATAATCAATTTAAGTTGGACTGTTAAACTGTTGTATGTTGTGCTGTTTATAGTTATTTCAAATTACTTGGTTTGGAATTATTTCAAATTACTTGGATTCAAAAGGATTAGTTCTGTTATTTTTCTGGAAAATACGTGTGCTCATGTAATATTGTGGAACAAGGACAGATTTTATAAAATTTTATTCAGCTATCAGAAACCGGAGTGATAATTCTTGTTTCTACAAGGAACTGTAGACTTCAACACTACAGATTGCAGAAACGTCGTCTTCCATCTTGGATTCTCGTCGGGATTCGAACGTGAAATCAGTATAACATTTTGTTATTAGGATGCTAAAATTTTATTCTCGGATTATTTTTGGATTTGATTCTATAAAACCGTAAGTTCATAGAAAAAATTTCATTTTTACAGAATTTTTCCAGGGAAATAAATTATTGTATTTTTTCAAAGCTTCTTGTTTTCAATCTTTCTTGTGCTACTGTATATTCGAGCCTAAACAAGTGACATAAGAATGGCTTCTTGTCTACGTCTCTGACAAAGAAACATTTGAATTCCTAAACAAACACTTTATTATGTGCTAATCTGTATCCACCAGGACTATATCCGAAACCGTGTACGACCTGGATACAAATATCATTGCTAATAAATATATCTGAAATCGTCCATGACCTGGAGACAAATATAATTGCCAATGATTATATCTGAAACTGTCCATGACCTAGGTACCAATATCATTGCCAAAGACTATATCTAAAACCGTTTATGACCTGGATACAAATATGATTGTCAATGACTACATCCACGGCCAGATGATCCATATGGCAAAGTGGGCAACGTGCCCAGGGCCCCGAGGCGCGCCCAGTATATATTTAGCCTGATTTCACAGGCAGGGCCCCCCTGAGGCTCAAGGGGCCCCGTATATTATCATCTGATTTCACAGGCAGTGTTGTTAATAGTACTGTAACAATATCTATGGACAAGGCAGGATCCCTATGGGCCCCTCTGTTAGCTGTGCCGAGGGCCCCCAAAGGCCTTAATCCGGCCTTGACTCCATCTGAAATCGTTTATGACCTAGATACAAATATCATTGCCACATACTGTATCTAAAACCGCTTATGACCTGGATACAAATATTATTGCCAATGACGTTTTCGTTGGTGGTGATCTCTCTGTTTTCTGATGATTGATTCAAACAGTGTTCCCAAAGAAACGGTAGTGTAATTGCAGTAAACGTTTCCTCTAGGGTTTTTTTTTGGCAACAACTTTAGCTGTTACAAACGGACATATTCCAAAGGCCAGCTAATTCTACCACTAATAATGGTTGTCATGATCTGATACTATAAAGCACAAGGTTAGTCTCAATTGCATACCATATGTTCATTTATGCTAGCTTGTAATTATTTGCCGAACTTCTTAATTTTAAATTCATACATCAATTTTCCTTGAGTTCAAAAGCTAAGGGTTTGCGACCCTTTGTGTCAAATGTTATATAACTCAGATATTATCTTACTTTGTTAGAATTGCCTGGTTCATACTTGATAGAAATAATGTATTTTAAGAATATCACACATTTCTTCTGTAACTAATTGTGCGAAATTAATTATTTGTCTTAAATTATTTGTATCATGTATGCTTAGAATTTACTTCTCTATGTGTATGTCAACGAATCGCTAATTAGCAGAGTAACATAGTTGTGACAAGGAGTGAAGTCCATTAATTAATTTGTGTAATTAAGTTGTGAATTCTTTTCAACCGAGAATCGAAGGTGTTAGCATTAGGAACGTGTGTCGACTGATATTTCAGCTAGTAATGCATAGCAACAGCGGGTGTGATTGTTTATCTAAGAGGGATAACTAATCATAGTTCCAGTTAAGAATCCGAGTAGCCGATAGGACATACATAAATTCACGTTAATAGGTTGTTTGTGTACCAGCAACAGGTTGCGAAATGACCATAGCTTAGTTCTGTAGAATTTCCATGGACGATATATATTGATAAAGAATGCGAATTATTTGATCCCAGGAGAAGAAAAAAACCGACACATATCAAGGTTGGGAATTATCTTTAGTTAAAGGAAAAATAGCTTCATACCTGTACCGACAGAGGAAAAGAGGGCAGTCTACGACCATGAGAGAGAGAGAGAGAGAGAGAGAGAGAGAGAGAGAATACTATAACGCCAGCATATCACCAATAGGGATGTGTACAGGTCCGGGATCAACCATGTGATACTGTCGTGCTGACAATTTGAGTTTGATCAGTCACTCGATTAAATTAAATTTGTTTTCTATGTGTTAGAGAAGGCTACTTGAATTTTGCGTAGATTCTGTAATTTTAGTTCTAAGAGAACGTGAATAGGTCAAATATCATGCTCAATTCCATTTTGTTTATGTAAGTGATTAAGTTGTTATATTTTACATGGGGGGGGGCATATGGTCCTATTCGATATCTCTGCCCATATCTCTGTTATCCAATCCATTAATTTCATATATTATTACCGCTCCGGTGGCCTAGTGGTTTGAGCGTCCGCCTCGGATGCGGGAGGTCGTGGGTTTGAACCCCGGTCGAGTCATACCAAAGACTTACAAAAAATTCGCGAAAATCGCACGTTTCAGAGCCCGTAACTTCAGTTTGGTACAACGCAGAAAAGTCAATATGGCTTGATGGATAGAAAAATATCTCAGGAGTAAAACAAGCCATAAGTCTGGACATGTGCCTTAAAAGACGGAAATAGCAGAAGGAAATCGAGGGTCATGGGTGGAACGAAGTATTTGGAAGATCCGTACATTCTCTCTTATATATTATGATAGAGAGGGTCCTATGTCAGAACGGGTCGTGGGGGTAATCTAAGTTTTTTTTTTTGTCACTCTGTATGATTTTTTCCTTTAGATTATTGTTTTGTTTTTTTTTCTTCTCAACAATCAAGCTCGCGTCGAGCACCTGTGTAAGCGGCTACCCCATGCCGACACCAAACTGTATCGGCGAATTTCAACTTTTCGACAGGGAATGGACTCTGACCCTACACCCCAACATAAATGTCCAAATATCAACAATGGGGTGACAAGGGTCAGAGGAAACTCGGACTAACTCGATCCGGACAAAAACACCGTGGTCGATTAGCTACGATGTCGTAGCCTCAACTTGATTTGTTGTGGTTGAGGCTACGAACTGATCCCATATCATGTAATGGAGCCAAAAAAATCATCACTAAAGTAAGAAAAACAAACAGTGTACAAATCAACTACATAAGTATAATCATGCTGTGAAAGAAGTTTGGCTTATTTTGAATTTATTAAGCCTTTACAAGATGAAATAAATTGGCATGGTTACTCTAACCTTATCCTGTCCGCCATGACAGATAAAGCGAGACTCTCGCCGTGACCCATTTTCTACGTAAAGCTTGCGAGACCATATTTTTTATATTCTACGCTATATTATTATCAATCAAGTGCGAATAATCGCTTCTTGGTGGAATTTCAAAGTTGCCGATAAACCGTATGTACTTTTAATGCGCAGAATTTCTGACCCAAACGGCGCCAAAATTTTACTACGATTTGTTTACATTTCCAAATAAGGCGTCAATGTCCTTATATGGCACACAAACAAACGAGGCTGAGAACGGAAGTAATCATTATTTGAAATAACATGGCGGACGATCTAAACGAAAATATCGACTAAAAAAGTAAACGAGATTTTACAACTATTTCTACAAAGATTTTCGATACTTCCGGTATTAAATAAGAGGACTACTCAATTTATTGGATTATATGCAAGGAATATGTTTAAAGTGTTATTATTAGGCTAAAAGAGCGCCGGGTGTGAATCACACCCGGTTGCTCCATTAACACGTATATGCTCATGTTAGTACCCTGTCCACGAGGTACAAGTAAGGGTACTAATATTAGTACTACGTGGTCGATCATCTCCTAGATAACGATAACCAAACCACCATGAGTGAGGAGTCAGAGATCACACATCCTCCACCTCTGATAATAACCATTGGGTAAAGTTAAAGTCTTTCATTTCAGTTAATTTATTTGTTGTTGTTGTTTTAAAAGCTGCTTAACAACGTGCATAAGTAAATCAAAGGTATAACTCCACTGATTACAAATATATGAAAACGTACTGTTATAATTCAAATAAATCTCTTGGCCAGGTGAGGCATAATCTATCTAATTTTATGAACGTTATTGAACAGCCCCATACCCGAAAGAAAAAAAAAATAAGAAATCTAAGTCAACGTAACCTGCTTTCTCTTGGGGATGTAGGGCAATACGGCAAAGAACATTGTCGCCAATTCCAAAAACAAACCATGCCTTTACGGTGACATAACTGTTACTCTGGTTTAACATGTAGATAACATACTCATTTGTATAAGAAAAGTAGGTTAATGACCTACTTTTGCGTGAGGTTGTTTATAATGATGTAAGGTGCATCTCACGTTCCATAGAGGCAGCTTACCTACAGCTGGAGACTTGCCAGTAAGAAACAACTTAACATTGTTGCTAGTCCGTAAACGAGGTGATAATTCCAGGAATAAATTGAAGTGCCGTAGCGGACAAAAGTTGGTCCAATGAGAAAGTTGCAGTTGAAATTTCGATGTCGTATGTCGAGAAATCCAATATCACATGATGGATCAAATTGCATGTCCTTAAAGTTCCATTTTATGATCGAGGTTTTAGATTTTATATGTTGAATTATACAGTGGTGGTTTAAAGTTGTGTTTCCTATGTCGACGTTTTACAGTATATATTTTGAATTACACAGCGGTGGTTGAAATTTCAATATCATATGTCGAGAATCCCAAATTCACACGTTGAATGTACATGTAACTGTTTGTGATGAAAGTTCCATTTCATATGGCGAGTATTTAGATTTCATCTGTTGGATTTCACAGCAACGAGAAGCAGCCTCCTTGTTTAAAAATAACTCGGTCCGTTCACGAGACCGACCTCTAGCGACAAAATTCATAGTAATTCTCGACCTGTGAATGGTAACTTTCAAACTGTAAATGCATGAAATGTAATGGCGCCTCATAATTAAATACACGAATGATGTATCTTAATACTCGACTTTATTTTGAATTGTTAAAGTGGACATTGTGTAATTTTGATTTTAACACCAACACAACATTTCACCAGAAAAAAGTAGCAATTCTGACAAGTACAATAAAATGTCCGACCACCGCTGTGTAATTCAACAGATACGATCTAAAAACTCAACATACGAAATGGAACTTTCAGCACAATAAATACGATTCAACATGTAAAACTGAAACGCTCGACATATGACATTTCAACAACAGCCGTGTAATTCAGAAGATACAATCTAAAAACTCGATATTGGACACTGCATTTTCAAACCAGCGGTGTGTAATTCAACAGATGAAATCTAAATACTCGGCATATGAAATGGAACTTTCAACATAAGCTCTTTGAACCAATACGTAAATAAGAAATTCTCGATGTATGACATTGAAATTTCAACCCCGGTCGTATAATTCTAACGACACGATCTAAAACCTCAACGTAGAAAATATAACTTTCAACCACTACTGTTTAATTGAAGAGATACAATATAAAATCTCGACCTAGAAAATGGAATTTTAAGGACAAGCATTTTTTAAAAATATATACAACACGTGAAATTGGAATTCTGAACATATGACATTAATATTTCAACGGTAACTTTCTGATTGGACCAGCTTTTGTCCGCTACGGCGCCTCATAGAATAAACAACATCTCCCCCACCCCCTCCGCCTTTCGTTGCAAACAGGGCTGTGTGAGTTTGTAGAAGAAAGGATATGTGACGATGGGGACACAGTAAATTAAAACAAATACATTTAGCAAAAATAAGACACTAACTGTAAATGTGACGCAAAATGATGAAAAACAAACACAACTAAGGTATCATCAATATAAAATAGTGTATCTTAGTTGGATGAAATCCAGTAATAATTATGGGCATTATTGCGTGAAAAAAGAAAGGTGGGTGAGTGCGACACTAATGGATCATACCTCGATAAAAAGATTAAGTTACAGAAGATCCAACTCAGAACCTCTAACAATCGAACTTAGTCGACGTATCATCATTGCAAAACTATCTATAACATTTGCTTGAAATTTAATAAGTACACGTGTTACTGGGTAGAAATAAAAGTAAGTAGGTCTGAAAACCAGGGTCCGTATCACGGCTTAATGATAATACAGCATGCAAACAAGTGAACTCAGCCGTGGTCTTATCGCGCAACATACCAAATTCAGTTGATATCGAGAATGAATTACGAGTAGTTGTTGGGTGACATGAAAGTGAATGGACTCGACAACTTAGGACTATAACACCTCTAAATAACGGCGTATAATACTGATAATCGAAGTCAACCAAAGTGTTAAGTAAGACAATCGAATTCAACCAAGGTATTAAGTAAGACAATCGAAGTCAACCAAGGTGTTAAGCAAGACAATCGAAGTTAACCAAGGTATTAAGTAAGACAATCGAAGTCAACCAAGGCATTAAGTAAGACAATCGAAGTTAACCAAGGCATTAAGTAAGACAATCGAAGTCAACCAAGGCATTAAGTAACAACAAATGTTGTTAAATTTATTCAATGAGCAAGAAACGAAGGTGGGCGAGTCCAGTAATCGTGGGATGGGAGGGTTTTAAATCTGTTAAAACTATTACGCAAAATACTGTCAATCAGACTAATCTAACAATTCATCAATGTCACCTCTATACCCGGAATTTAAACAAATTACGGAAGTTACTGCGTGAGAACGAAAACGGGTTAGTCGAATTATCAGGGGCTATAATTCCAATAAGCAATGATGCAGAACGGAGACAATTACTCTGACTGGATCTCACCAATATCAAGCTGCGTGCTATATTTGGAGGATATGAACTAATGATTAAGGAAGTTAATATGCAAAAAAAGTGGGATTGACAGTAGAAAGGACGGACGGTCTAGAGGGCAGAAAGAGAGACAGGCCCAATTAAATCCCGACCCACCCCCTCCCCCATTGTCTACAAAAGCTGAGAATAATAAACTCATTAGTTAGTGTAAGGCAAGTAGATAAGTGTAACCAACTTTCAGCTGTCTTGGTTTGCAAGGAGCACCTCACACACACACACACACACACACACACACACACACACACACATAGATAGATAGATAATAGCCACAGAAAATTGCATCGAACTATGTTGACTGATTCTTAAGCTGTTACAAAGATATGAAGTTAACTGTCAAGGGCCCTAAGGAACCGACCATTTCATATTCTAGAGTTGGTGGATGGTGCTTGGGAATTTCAGAGAAAATAGCTTAAAAATATATTCTGTGCTTGATTTATAGCAAAACAACAAGAAGAAAAGCAATCATTATATCTTTTATTTTGTTTTGCAAAAAGTATCTATCTTGAGCCAACAAATTTTAAAAACAAGGATTGTAATATCCCTGCTCAAAAGAAAATCCGCCCCCCCCCCCCAAAAAAAAAAGAACACAAATGGTCGGTCCCTAACTCTATGCAAAAGGGGTTTGAAGACATTCTGTAAAAGGCGCTTCCTGTCTGAGCTAATATCTAACAGCATCAGGATGCTGACACGTGGAATGGTTCTTGAGCTAAGCAAGTTAAAAGCAACCTTCTTTGAGGGTATGAAGTATACTGTCAGAGGCCGATGCCCTACCCCAAATGGAGCTGAGGAGACAAACTCACAAATGGAATAACTATATGAGACATGTACACAACTAATTGCTTAAGAATATGTTGAACTGTTCCCGATATATGCTATTTACAAGGACCTGTTGCAGTGGAGATTTAAAATTAATTAAAGGGGCATTAATTCCACCTAAACTGCACATCTTCATCTGATAGACAAATGACATTCAAACAAAGGGTCCCCACACGTTTTGAAACAAAAGTTTCCAGATATTTTTTCTGTATTAAATTGAAATTTGCAGGGTTTACTTACGACTATTTCTAAACCGAATCAACAATACATTGGCACAGAAAACGTGCGTAAATCTAGAGCAGTCTCTATTTTGAGACTTTCCCATTACAGGTAAATATGAGATGTCGCCATGTACTGAATCACTATGAAGACGTACAGCTATTGAGATGTCACCATGTTCTGCCACTATAAAGACGTACAGCTATTGAGATGTCACCATGTTGTGCCACTATAAAGACGTACAGTTTATTGAGATGTCACCATGTACTGAACCACTATAAAGACGTATAGCTATTGAGATGTCACCATGTACTGAACCACTATAAAGACGTATAGCTATTGAGATGTCACCATGTTCTGCCACTATAAAGACGTACAGTTTAATGAGATGTCACCATGTACTGAACCACTATAAAGACGTACAGCTATTGCGATGTCACCATGTACTGAACCACTAGAAAGACGTACAGCTATTGAGATGACACCATGTACTGAACCACTATAAAGACGTACAGTTTATTGAGATGTCACCATGTACTGAACCACTATAAAGACGATTAGCTATTGAGATGCAATTATATTAAGGAATAAAAACGTTAATTCTGCATGCTTAACGCATATGTTTCTATGCTGAAAGTTTTATTTTTATGTTTTAGAAAAAGGATTGTTTCGAATTTTGACAAAAAAGTCCACAACAAATATACTCCTTTACACGAAAAGGAGGATTGAATTTATTCTCTTCTTTAAAAAAAAAACAAAAAAAAAAACACTTATGTTCCGTGGGTGCCCTACATCTCATTTCATTGCAGCAGTACGGTCCAGGGACTGTATATTCAATTCAGTAGTACGAACCAGGGACTTATATTCAATGCAGCTGTACGGAACAGGGACTATATTCAATGCAGTAGTACGAACCAGGGACGATATTCAATGCAGTAGTACGGACATGGGACTGTATATATCCAATGCAGCAGTACGTACCAGGGACTGTATATTCATTGTAGCAGTACGGACCAGGGACTGGATATTCAATGCAAACATTGTCAAGTACCCCCGGAACTATTTAGCGTTGAATTCTGCTCTGAAAACTAACCTAGCAGTCTTCAGTTTTCTGCAGTGGCGTCACTCGGGTTGGTGTCACCCAGTGCGGTAGCTCATGGTGTCACCCCCATGGTCCTCCTTCCGTAACAGACCATACAGAATCCTTAGTAATGTCATTTTGGTGTCCCCCCCTCTAATGGTGTCACCCGGTGCAGTCCGCACCCCCCGCATCCCCCTAGCGACGCCACTGCAACTAAGCACCAGACGCTCTGCAGACTGCATGGTGGCACCCTGTGCCTGCTAGTCATGTATTTAACTATGATCAGTTATCCGCTTATGAAATCCGACTAGACCGAGCAGTGTGTGCTCTGTAAAATTTGCAATTTTTCATTTTGGTGTCACCCCTCTGAGATGGTGTCACCCGGTGCGGTCCGCACCCCCCGTACCCCCCTAGCGACGCCACTGGTTTTCTGCGTATTTAGCAAGGTCTGATTATAGTAAAATTCAACACAAATGCGAGTTGGAGGTAAGAGTGGTGTTGAAGGTTACTACTGACGATAACGTTTAATGATAATGACGGTATAGTTTCCGTTACGATCTACCAAATAAAAAGCAAAGGCGTATAACAAAAAATTTTCGTGAACATAAATCAAAAGGGAACTGTGAGAAAATAGCTTTATTTTTGTTTGATTAAACTTATCATATGAAATTTTGTTAAAATGTCAACAACAACAACCCAACCCCCCCCCCCCCCCCAAAAAAACGCTGAAATTCGTTATCTCAAATATTAGTCGCAACTGTTAAATCTTACGGGCACATTTTAAGTCTTGTTGTGATGACTGACGCTGCGTGCTGCAAAAAGGTCGTAATATGTTGTTGTCGTTGTAGGGTTTAACGCCATTTTTTTAAGCACAAGATAGGCTATACACGGCGGCCAGTATAATTGGTGGAAGAATAACTCTGGAAAACCCCGGGAAGAACCACCGACCAACAAGAAGCTACTGACAGGATTTCTCACGTACCAACGTTAGCCGAGGCTGAGATTCGAACTCACGCAGACAGAGGTGAGATGGCAGTGATTCGTAACTGTGTTCGCTTTAGACTACTCGGCCACTCGGGGCCCCGACGTAATATGTAGCACAGGTGCTCGACGCGAGCTTGATGTTGAAAATTAGCAATAATCTGATGGAATAACAATCATACCGAGTGACAAAATTACCTCAGATAACCCCTATGACCCGTTCTGACATAGGCTCAGTCTATCGTAAAATAGACCGGTCCGGTGGCCTAGTGGTTAGAGTGTCCGCCTCGAATGCGCGAGGTCGCTGGTTCAAACCCCGGTCGAGTCATAACAAAGACTTATAAAAGTGGTACAAGCAGCTGCCTCGTTTGGCGCTCAGCATTAAGATGTTAGTGTTAGGACTGGTCGGCCTGGTGTCGGGATAATGTGACTGGGTGGGACATGATGCTACATGTCTGCGTGCTAGACATCAGAATGAACTGTCACACTGCAGACATCGTAGCGATATGACTGAAGTTTTAAGAAAAGCTACGTTAAAAAAGCCAAAATCACACACACACACTATCGTGCAATAGAAGAGACTCTTTTAGGCCTATAGTATGACAGACAGGGTCATCCTATGTCAGAACGGGTCATACAAGGGCAGGGGTAACTCTTACATAGTACGATTGAAAGGGTGCTATATCAGAACGGGTCATACTTGGGCCGGGATAACTCTTACATAGTACGATTGAAAGGGTGCTTTGTCAGAACGGGTCATACTAGGGCCGGGGTAACTCTTACATAGTACGATTGAAAGGGTGCTATGTCAGACCGGGTCCTAAGGGTAATCTGGAGCAATTTTGTCACAAGGTATAATTTTTTCCCCCTTCAGTTTGTTTTTTTTTTTTTGTTGTTGTTGTTTTTTTTCAACATCAAGCTCGCGTCGAGCACCTGTGATAAGTAGCATCGCAGAGCGAAATCAGTCAGCGTCGACAAAATCATCTTCGCTAGCCAAGGTTCCCTATCTACTTAGGGTTATCGGAATCTTGGCTAGCGAAGATGAGACACAATCGGAATGGCCTCGGCCTTTTCCGTCAAAGTCCACAAATAACCGCGGATGTAATGTTTTTTTTTTTGAATAGATTATTTCTTATACGTTTGGTGATTCAACTCTGGATGTGTGCAACATATATGTCTCAACAGCAAAGGCCGACAATATTCAGATTGTGACTTAGTCTCCTTTCTCCAAGAAATCGTTTAGATATGCAGCTGCCAGTCTAAGGAATGAGCTACCAAATCATTTTAGAGAGCAATCAAATTTAATTCATTTAAATAATTTGTTCTTTCCCTGAATGGTAATGTCAGCAAATGTAATATATACAAATAATACCCCTGCCTCATCACGATGATGATAGCTTATGTTTGTGTCAGCGTTTTTGTTTATCTGCCCTTATGTTACGTACTGTCTAGTGCCTTACAGTAGCTACTTTCTTTTTAAGTAAGATGTAAACTGAACTTCAGCACGCTGTTCATCTCTAATGTGCTGCTTCTACATTTAATTTCAATTTCAGTTTTTACCAATAATTATTTTTTATTTGGTTGAAATTATCTTAAATTGTGGTTTTAACCTATCCAGATACTTAATTTACTTCTAGTCACTGCCTTTTAAAATGCTTGTTCATGTTTCAAGTTGTGTGCTGTGTGTTTTGTCCAACTGTATCTTTGTACCATGATGTGTTGGTATGTCTTCCAAACAATGCTTGTTTTAATGACTCATTAGTTTTATGTAATGTTGGTAAACAGAAGCTCAGTAGAGCTCATGTTGAATTGTTATTTTAAAACATTTCATAGTTTAATAAAACTTATTTTATATCGGTCCATGTGAACGAAAGTAGTTCAGAATATAGTTCTCAATGGCAACAAATTACATCGAGACTTTTTCTCAATCGGAAGGGCAGTAGATATTCTGATCGTGAGTTACAGTATTGTGGGATGCTATAGGCCTAGTGGTCATTAAGAAGTATACAGAACCGACCAGTACAAGGAGAGCCTTGCGAAGAGCCTACTATCACAGTAAATAGACAATTTCACCTATCTCAGCAGCACAATGTTGGCAATGTCAGTGCCAGATTTTTGCTAAAGCAAGTGTTGCCATTGGTACAATACGTGCAAATATGCTCATGTGTTTAAGCTTAGAGAATTAGCCTACAAACATAACTAAGATCTACAAAACCATTGTGTTGCCGACACTACTATACATATGATGGATGGTGTACAGACACCATGCCAAGATGTTGATTATTTTCACGTGTGCTGCCTGAGGAAATTGACAGGACAGGGTCCCAGACACGGAGGTTCTAACATGAGCAGACATTCCAGGCATCCACGCTCTACTGATAAAATCACAATTGAGATGGGCAGGCCATGTCATCAGAGCCACTACCAAAGATCTTCTATGGCAACTGAAGGAGGGAAAGCGATCTCAGGGTGGTCAGACGAAACGCATCGAAGATTCCCTCAAGTCATCCCTGAGACACCTCCAATCTGATTAAAATCAGATCTCCACTGTCTGATGTGAAGATCTGACAGTGACCGCCTAAAGGTCATGTTCTGATGACCTTTGAAATAGCCAATGGAAATGCAAATTTCAGAATCTTAAAGTGTGAATCACATCATTTGGCACACATTGATTCAGCCACACTGTTCAGTCTCCCAAATGTGGATATGACTTCATCTGATTGGCTGATATAATTAGCAATTATGATAATAATACCAGAACATGACCCCTAAATGTTGCTGTCGGATCCTCACGTAGGATGGTGAAAATATAATTTTAATCAGATTGAACACTTCAACATTGACCCTGGGTCTTGGAAAGATCTCTCAAAGAATCTCGTCCATACTGGAGTTATGGACTTTGAAAGGAGAAGAATTGCAGAGGCATTGCAGTTGTTAACAGCTACATATCTGAACTGCAGGACGTCCTCTATTATTTAAGCAAACACAAGTGGCATCTTCTGTCAAGTGTGCCACAGACAGTTGTGTTCTAATCAGCCACTTGCATACTCACACAAGCCAAACCAGTGAGTGATGTCATGGTCATCTTAAAGCAAGACAAGTAAAGATACATATCTATGAGCTGTCTTCACGATTACCAGCCATCCTAACCAATCTGCTCTATGAATGCTTGGAATGCCTATAAAAAATGATTATGGCAAGAACCCTCAACAGACTGAAATGTTCTGCAAACTTAAAAAAAAATCTGGTAAGAACTAAGGTTCCACTCTACAATTAAGTCCATCTGAAGACCGGACACGTATAAGCTGAAGATATGTGCATTTGCAACAAGTGCAATGAATAGCATGTTGGAATACCTTTATACTACTTTCATGTCCTGATACAAATTTCTTTATACTGTACACATTGTACCATCTACAGCAAACAGCTGATCAAAATGACCGATCCCATGTGCTCGAGACACGAACTTGAACTAGTCTAAAGGACTCCTGACATTTACAGTTATTAAAACAGGTACAATGAATTTTGCTAAAGTAGCCAATACTAATGTCTGAAACAGCAATAAATGATTTATTAAATATTAAAAAGGTTATCAGCTAGTGTTTTGTTGCGATTCACATCAAAGTCAATGAGGTGAAAATGACCTCGTAAAGTCAGTCTTTTGAGATGTGCACCTCTCAAGTGAGATCAAGCTGCATACTCTATAAAATTATACCAATCATTTACACACCAAAATAAGGGGAATACAATGTTATTTTAACAATATACGGGGTCTTTTTTTTAAATAAATAGCTTAGGTAACCAGGAAGTAAAACTTGGAAAAAAATTCCTTAAGAATTAATCCCTGTGCTAAATTTGAACCTGTATACTGGAACCCAAGTAAATTTTAACTTGTGCTAAGTTCAACTTCATCTTAATTATATTTTTCTGGTATTAAATTGTGAAGTGTCGAATTTTGAAGTACAGAAAATTTAAAGTTGAATGCATTTAGCAATTAAAGTTATCGCAGTTAAGCCAGGAAAGTCTTTGTGAAGGGTCACTCTGAACTTTCGTCGATCATCTCACCCTATGTCAGAGTAAACTTCTTAGGAACAATATTTCCGAACCAGTGAAATTGACCGGTATATCTTAAACAGTCGTTAATAGTAAACATTTGAGCTACCGACCCTAACCGCTTGGTAGGAACCTATGTCCACTTATCATATTTTCAAAGGGAAAATTGTCAAGCACTGTCGTACACAGATTCTGAGCTGTCTAAATCTGATGAAAGAATTATTTCTTTAGGAAAGATTAGGGACCCTTGCCTACGATTGGGTAGAATAAATTAGGGCGTACACTTTAGAGCAATCTGACTTTGACTAGTGTAAATTCTTTAGTCTGGAAATTTCCTACGAGGAAACTTTGTCTCGACTCCGTGGAAGCCTAAAGATTAGTACTTTCCTCGTGAAACAAGAAAGGGACCAGTGTTCGTTGTATGAAAGGAAAGGCATGTTTAGTGCTAGGACGCGGAAGTCCTGAAAGAAAAGCAGCGACGAGGAACAGCTTTCGGAGAGAAGGACGAGACAGTCCGAAGACCGGAGTACGGGAAAAGAAAGAAAGAAGGACGAGGTCAGAGTAAAAGGGACCAGGAAGTCCATGAAGGGGCAGAACCTAGAGTTTGGAAGGATGAACTAGGAGACGTCGATATACGGTCAAAGTGAATGAAGGTGATGCAATCAATCGTGGATGTTGCGCGTTTTCACCTCTCGTTACGATGATGTGATGAATCCAAATTGGACACACCTGTTAAATTCTACTTATGGAATCTAACTTGAATTTGAATTACCGTTTTAATTTGTTCTGATTAAATTTGTTATTTTCTTGTCAAAGGGGGCTCGTATTGTTTATTTCTTACCAGCATTCTCGCTCAGTTCTCTGTTGAAATTACATTCTTCTTTCATTCCCGCCGGGCTATAATATCGAGGGAGGTCATCCTCTGGATAATGAAGCCAAAAACCAATTAACCACCCCTCTTTATAAGAGGGCGACGTTACAAAGTGGGCTCTATCGTCCGGGATTATTTTGAACGGTGTGAGTGACAGAGACTGAGTAGGATATTGGATAGAAATTGAAGTACCGTAACAGTGTTAAATTTGGTTATTGTTTAAGCAAGAAATTACGAGAGTGAATTGAGTCAATAGCTATGCGTTTTGTAGTTAGTGCATGCGATTGTTTTATATTTCTTTAATGTATGTTATGACATTGTAAGAAATTAAGATTCCGTACCTAAATCGCTGTGATAGCGTGGTCGTTGTCTGAATTAAAAGTAATTCAGAAAGAAATATTGCCTTTAGTTACTCTTGCGAGAAGAGATAATTAGGGAAGTCCAGAGGGAGCAATTGCACGTTGTTGGTGCGAGCAAGCTGAATTTAGGGAGAAATTTTGAATTTGGTACTGCCAAACGCTGTTAGGCTGCATTAGTGTAATTTAAGTAAGTCCGTAAGTTAAGACTTTATTTGGGAGAATACGGGTAAGTATTCTTAAGGAAGCTGTTTCTTGTAAGGCAGTAAGAGTTAGTAGATACTTGAGATAAGTAAACTGGTTGGTGGTACAGGTGGTATACTAAAATGACAACTGATAGGCAGTTTGTCAAAGAGTTTAAATCTCTTGGTAGAGAAGAATTAGGGCATGAAGGGACCCAATTAGCGGAATTTGTAGAGTGGAGTCTCAGGGAATGGAGAGAACAACAGACGGCAGAAAAGAACAGACAAGCCGAGGAGAGAGAAAAGAACAGACAAGCCGAGCTGAGAGAAAGAATCAGACAAGCTGAGGAGAGAGACAGAATCGAGTTAGCCAGATTGCAGGCCTAAGAAAGAGCCAGGGAGAGAGAACATACGTTAGCCATGGAGAGACTATGGATCGAAGCGGAATCTATGAGGGGTGAAGAACTGAATGAACATTCAGGACCCACACGCAAAGGATCAGAGGACAGACGCATTGTTCAGATAACAATGCCGATGTTTAACGACAGAGACGAAATCATCGATAACTTTTTAACTCAGTTTGAAAAGTTAGCTTTAATCCATCATATACCCAAAGACCAGTGGGCCACTAATATCTCTGCATTTTTGCAAGGAGCTGCCAAGGATGTCTATCATAATATGGCACTGACTGAAGTAGATGATTACGACGCTCTCAAGAAAGCGCTGTTAAGGCACTACGAGCTGTCGGCTGAAAGTTTTCTTAAACTTTTCAGAGAGTCGTCTAAGCGAACAACGGAGACCCACGCGCAATTTCATACTCGCGTAAGCGTGCTTTTCGATAAATGGATTAAAATGACAGGCACCACGCTCACTTATGAAGGTATACGGGAAGAGATCTTGAAAGAACATGTACTCAGTATGTATAGGAAAGACCTGATCGTATTCTTAGCGGAGCGTGATTTCGCTACCTTAGAAGATATCGGTGTGATGCCAGAGCGATGTGAGAGTGCACAGTCTCATCCACCAACTGGGGTGGCAGCGATCGACCCAGCGCCACTGACCTTAGGAAAGCTAATGGTTTGACAACTCATAAGCTGAATAGTCAAAATGGTGGGAAGCCAGGGGCTGATAATCCCAGTCGTGATCAATTCCGTGGCACAGGAAAGACCCACGCGGTAGATAAGGGTATCCCTACTAAGAAAGCTGAAGTGGTATGCTTCGGCTGCAACAAACCCGGCCATATTCTCAAAAACTGCAGGAAATATCGTCCCACGATAAATGCAGTGACATCAAGCACTGGTAGAAGGTGTAAACAAGTAGAATGGTCTAATACACCAGATACGGTAAATGGAACGAAGGCTACTGTGTTGTATGACACCAGATGTAGTTATCCAGCCTTGGTGGATAGCAAATTTGTCAAATCTGCATATTATACAGGCGAGACAGCGGAAGTCCAGTTTGCTAATAGGACTAAACATTCTCTCCCAGTTGTCTACATCGACCTTGATTCGCCGTATGTGAAATGACGAATTCAAGCAGCGTGCTTGTCTGGATTGTCGCACGACGTAATTCTAGGATGTAGGCATGTGTTGCCACAGCCTCTAGTTATGATGATGTGATAAATCCAAATTGGACACACCTGTTAAATTCTACTTATGTAATCTACCTTGAATTTGAATTACCGTTTTAATTTGTTCTGATTAAATTTGTTATTTTCTTGTCAAAGGGGGCTCGTATTGTTTATTTCTTACCAGCATTCTCGCTCAGTTCTGTTGAAATTCCATTCTTCTTTCACTCCCGCCGGGCTATAATATCGAGGGAGGTCATCCTCTGGATAACGAAACCAAAACCCAATTAACCACCCCTCTTTATAAGAGGGCGTCGTTACATAAGTGATGGATGAAAAATCCCCATTTTTCACAAACTTTGTTAAATATTTACAAAACTAAATGGCTTTGCTCAGTATGAAAAAATAAAAACCCATTCGTTCACTATTTTTCCCCCTGAATTGCCAGTATTGTGGGAACTTTGCAAATGGCATTCAATTTTGTCAGGGTTGCTAAGCTTTGATGGTTACAGAAAAGTGTGACCTGGTGGACAGAGATGATGATTACTCTAGGTTTTCAACTAAGAGATGCAGAACCATGAAAATATGGATGTTTAAATACCGAGATGGGGTAAACCTAAAGGCCCTTTATTCCACTTACCAAATCCAACGGTCGGTCATCAAGAAAAGTGACTATGCATTACAGTTGATGGATCACGGGATGGAGGCAATCACAAGAATGGTTACACACAAGATACTTGCATTCAGTATTACACTGTATAATCACCGATCTAGGCAATGAAGGCTATGCAGTAAATAAAAAATATATTTATCGAGCCAAATAACCACCTAAAGACAAAAAATACATTGTAAAAATTAATTGGTTTTAAATACATCTTAAAAAAAATTCATAAAAAATGTTTTTGCAGACACAGAACCTTCACTGAAATCTCGGGAAAAAGAATTATGAGTAATACATTTGTTCCCTTACAAAATAATAACTATCAAGCATTATCCCAAATTTATTTCCCTATAAATATTTAAGTCTATGATTATATAGTCTAATACAAAAAATAATATTTAGTACAAATATCTTGCTAATATGAAGAATTTCAAGTCGTTCTGATTACATCATTTTGGTGATTCTAACAACTCAGCCCATGAGCATTTTTATTAGGAATAGGTAAATTTTTATCCAGATGGATACGATGGTTTGCATCTGTCTGTATAAGCTTATTCAATACATTGACAAATTCCTAAGTATTGGTGAATTCCCCTGATAATATGTACCCTTCAAATGCATTCATTGTTGATAAATTTTGACCAATTGGGAACATTTTTAATCACTACTCAGAAATAAAATTCTCAGAATTCCCTTAAGATTTCTGCAAGCTACAAGTCCAATCATATAGATGTAAAAGTGCTTCCTTTGCATTAATTCATGAAGATTGAAAATAGGTAGCAAAAACAATATTCATAAACAAGTTTTCTCATGAATCATCAGTAACTTTTGATCCAATATTTTGTCTCCGCATAATCTGTCTGTTGCACTGATAAACTGTTTTCCATGTAATGGTCTATCACACAGATGAAGAAGAACTTTTCTGCCTCTGTCCACATAAGAAACTTGTATCCGCAAAACTCATTATTTTCTGGAATTTGTTCAATTTGGAATAAGCAGTTTTCACAAAAAATTGGTAATAATTCTGTACATTCATGAATGACTGACATCTCTGCATTATCGATAAAAAAGTTCAGGGTAGGGACAACAAGCTCACCAAAAGTTTAACAGTTTCTGCCACCAGAAAAGTGACTTCAGCACCTTTTTTTCCAACCAATACCAACCTAACATTTTTACCGGCAAATAGGTACATTTTATGCAAAACAAATGACCGATGTGTAATTCCAAGTAAAATGTAAATTCTGTTAAATATCCATTCATAATAAAGTACTTTCATTACCTGGATAACCTTCTTTCTGAGCACACATTTATACTTTAAGATTCCTTTACATGGAATAAATGCTAACACACATTTATACTTTAAGATTCCTTTACATGGAATATATGCTAATACATTTATACTTTAAGATTCCTTTACATGGAATAAATGCTAACACACATTTATACTTTAAGATTCCTTTACATGGAATAAATGCCAACACACATTTATACTTTAAGATTCCTTTACATGGAATAAATGCCAACACATTTATACTTTAAGATTCCTTTACATGCAATAAATGCTAACACACATTTATACTTTAAGATTCCTTTACATGGAATAAATGCTAACACACATTTATACTTTAAGATTCCTTTACATGAAATAAATGCTAACACACATTTATACTTTAAGATTCCTTTACATGGAATAAATGCCAACACACATTTATACTTTAAGATTCCTTTACATGCAATAAATGCTAACACACTGGCCTGCTTCTTCCACTTATTCACTTAACTTTATGCAAATCTGGTACACTGATCAGACCTGCAAGGATCCTGAACTTGCTGGACTGTATGTAATGCAAGAGTAAAAAGTTAATTTCCTGGACTGATTACTAGTATGTACTAAAGTCGCTTAAAGGAGAAGGAAAAAAAGAAATATCCCTTGAAATATCATTTTTAATGAACAAATTATACTAATAATGACAACTCTGTCTAAAAAATCGAGATGAAAACAAGTCTACATCACTATACAAAATAAAGAACTTGTTATAAAAGAAATTTTCCAGTAAATTATTACAAACATTACAATCAATGTTATCATTATCAGTAGTTTACACCAAGCAAATATGTATGTCTGTATGACAAAGAACATATGTACATACACATGAATTTACAAGAGAAATACTTGAATACATCTTAATAAATTTCGCTGCAACAAGCATTCAGTTCTTGATTACAATAAGCTATGAAAATTGATATTGTTCCATGATAAATGGCCATTATATAAGGACATAGGCATGACAAGCTTGTATATCTTGATGTTAATACAACTGACATATAAAAAGTGTATTTGCATGTTGGTTGTATCCGTGTGCATGTAAGTGACTTGTCTGTGAATACCAACCTTTAAAAGACAAGCCAACTTGTAACAGTTGGCAGGTGAATTGTATTTTTAACGACTAAAAGTTCTCAATAACATAAACGAATGTGAAAGCGAGGGAGAAGCCTACTGATGGACAGATTAAATAGTTCACATCAATAATCCTGAGAAATGATCTTAGATGAGATCTCAAATTGTGCTGCGTATAGAGGTATGACACACAGTCTAGTATACACCTCTGTAACTTGGACAGTACAGGTCCAATACACAGTGTGATGCATACATATCCATCGTTCATGAATCCACTTGCTTGTTCTTCCTCTGAAGATGGTGGAAGGCCAAAATTTGAGGTATCTAAATGAACTGGTGAAAGAAGGCATGACATTGTCAAAAACTTATAGCACAAATATTAACTGCCTCACTCTCCTGAAGAATGGGGGTGGCATGATAATAGAGACATGAAGTTAGTGTGGCACATCATGCTTGCCACCGACAAGGAAAACATAACAAAAATACATAAACATCCAGAGCACAATAATCCCCAAATTCATCAATGTTTTTTCTTAAAGAAAATGACATACACATTATCACAAAGCTATCCCTCCAGAGCTGTTGATGCACCAGACCTGTTAGTGGCCTCTTCTCCACACAAATCAGGAACACAACATCTCTAGGTCAATTACATGAATTGTCTGTCAAATTGATGACCTCTCTTATACCAAGTCTCTTGTGACTACTGCCTTACATGGAATTTATCTCTGAGCTTCAATTTCCATGCCCTGTGGAGAATGTGCAACTTGCTGTGGCGATGTGGCATATGGAGACGAACTGAATTTTTCCGATGTGGAGAGTTTAGAAAGAGCTGATAATGCATCTGGGAAATTGGGAGGGGTGGCTGGAGTATTAGCAGGTGCACATAACTGAAAGAAAGGAGGAGCAAATAAATGTCTTAATCACTGAACATTAGGCTTGTGATCAAATGATGTGTTTGATTCCCATTAGGGGCCATCCATTTAATATGTACGCATGGAGGGGGGTTAACCCAAATGCATATGCTTGTGTGTGTGTGTGTGTGTGGGGGACTACTGATAATGTACGTACACAAAGGAAATGGGTGTGTGTGTGTGTGTGAAACCTCAATAATACTTTGCCTAATACGTAACCTGTTTGGGTTCAGTCGGTGTTTGAATTTTAGTGGACACTAGACAATAAAGTTATGCAGCTTATTTCTTTGATGCCGCCAGAGACATTCAATGTCAGTGGACTATCTGTTTTGTTCAACACATTAATATTATTAATCCTTGATCGATGCTACATGGATTAAATATAGGCCATTCTATAGAATTCGGGGGTGGGTGGGTCAAGAGTATGTTCACCGCTTGGGTGTGTGTATGTGTAAACATTACGCATGTGTACAGGGTGGGGGGTCAAGCTTTGCCACATTTATGTACACATACTAAATGGATGGCCCTTTACTGGATCAGTCTACCAAAGTGTGTCCTACTTGTCTTTTTATAATTTAACCTTCAACCTGAGGCCTTATATGAAATGCATACAGCATGCCCATCTAATTCCTGCAGTAATTCATATGTACAGTAACTATTCACCCCCATATATATATATATATATATATATATATATATATACACACACACACACACACACATACATATACATACACACACACACACACACACACACAAACAAAATACCATACATACTGTTTATCACTGAATAAGCATATTTATTCCTACTGCACTAGGCAGAAAAGGCCTTCTGTGAAGGCATGGACATCAATAGCATTAATAATTTGGTGGTCATGAGCAAAAAAACATACACATAACCCCTAGCTGTTAGTAAAGCATAAAATATAGGTCACATTGGCTTTTTGTTCACATGTAGTATTGAGATGCATCCAATTATAAAGGTTTATTATTCTAACATAACTAATAAATTACTTGAAACACATTTCATCAAAATCACTCAAGTATGAAATAAAAGCAATATTAAATTCTTTATTAAATCATGATTTATCCATTTATCAATCTCCAAATTATTGGCAGGATACACGTACATGACAAATCATAACCAGCTTGAAATGAGTGAAATTGGCTAAAACTGGGAGAAATGGGTATAAAAAATTAAAACTATCCACTTGAAACTAATGTAATTGTATGTTTATGTCAGATTATTAAAATGTTAGTAAATTATTATCAAAAGTTTATTTAAAAATAGGAAAACTTTTCTCATTTTGATTCACCATTGGTCTCAGGGGCTGTATCACTGGTTAATATATATATATATATATATATATATATATATATATATATATATATATATATATATATATATATTTTAAAGGAGTGATTCAAGTCCCTGTGACAACAATTATTGATCAACATAACATAGTAACCTTGGAAGGTTTGTCAAATATTGCAAAATCTTCCACACCAGAAATTCAAATGACTATATAATGAAACATTGGATAAAATGGCTAAATTTTATTATCTAGAATTAGATATATCCACAGAGTTATAATTTGCTTCAGATGGGGCTACAAAAATTAACTTTTCACTCATTCACTACACTACTGGAATCATCTCTTATTCTGTTGCAATGGTGTGATACTAATAGAGAGGGATATTATCAATTATTTAATGATTCTAGCATGAACAATGCCTGAGAAATGTACATAACAACAATTCAGAATATAGGAGGGATTTAATGAAGAAATAAAGGTATGGCTTGAAAAAAACCCACTATTTTTACATATTGATTTTATGGCACAAATTGTTAACAGAAATGTATGCTAATCATGCAAACTGGATTCCTAAAACAGACCTGTATGGCAGTAGGTACATAACACTAAGAAGCCTATGTTGTTATGAGTCATGCATAACAAGCTCAGCATGAAAGAGTAAAATGTGAAATATAGGTCTGTTTGTCTAGGTTTGGTATTAACAGATAGGCATTAAACAATCCATTATCGACACATATTATCAAGTTGGTCTTTTCAGCTTTAAAAGGAATTCAATGGTAGGTGGTGCCCGTTTATGTTTGACATTCTGACTGCATTTTCAGTAGGCAAATTACAGAAAGACATGGACTTAGTATCTATTTATACGCCATTCTGATCCATGATAGGAAGAAAAAAAAAATGCTTCCAAATAGATTACCAGTTGTTGGTGATGTTTATTCAACCTTTTAGGCCATTTCAGGTTGCTCCATCTGATCATATGCAGGATTCATCTTTAAAGTCATCATGCCATTCGTTTTGCATTGCATGAATGTTTGAAAAACATCCTACAATCAATTTCATTTCATGTGTTCACTCAGACTTGGAAAACATTACTGTATTAAATTCAAAACAAAAGAAATGTTTTTCTCATGCTAGGAAAATCTAACACAGAACAAGTCCAAGTGTTGGAGTGGAGATTAATACCAACAAAATCACATTTTCCTACAGATGCAAAACAACTGTCACACCATAGAAATTTGTTTGTGTTAGTGAAAAAAATAACTATTAATACACCCACCAAACTTCTATAAAAAGAATAAATTCACACAAGGTGACGAACTTGTGCAGTTTGAAATCTGCTTCCTTGCCAGTTCTGTGCTAATTTTATTTATCCCAATGGCATGTTCAGTCACTGATTACATATATCAGCATAAAAAACATTCCAAGCTTGTTCCCATTGCTTTATTTAAATACTTTACAGATCAATAAACAAGTTCTCTGTTACTCTGTATCTTCTCAGTTAAATTTTGTGCTTAATTAATTTGAGATGAATCAGAATTGACATATTGTACTGAGCACAACATACTTATATTCCACAACTGACTTATGACCTTTTGCAAATGGTTGTTGATCATATCTTCCTTTGAAGAAATGTTTACTGGTACATTTCTGTATCAAATTAATCTATTAATACATAGAATGGCATTAATTTTCATGGTTGTTTGTTGTATTAACAGAATAACCAGAAGATTAAAGCATCTGACAAGGTACAATGAATGTCCCTCAACAGAAATAGCCATGTGTCCTTCCATGCATCAATAAGGATAACACCTATCCAAAAAAGTGAGCATCACACTGATTTAGCCTGGTAACTAGCACAATCCACCAATTTCAATACAGCCTATATAATGTTATGTAGGGTATAATTGGACCAGTGCCACATAAATATACACACACACTCTGATGCTAATGATCCTAAAATTTTGCTTTTCATTGTGCAGATACACTTTCATTTTTGAATAATTATAATGGTGAGATTGGCTGCCATGGTGGCCATACTGGATTTCGTCAGATCAGCATTATTTCTATTTAAGACCATCTAGACATCATTAGTCTTTAAGCAGATACCCTAAATGAGAACTTGACTATCCAATGAAGAGTAGTGATTACAAGATTTTCAAGATGGCCACTGTGGTGGTTATTGTATGTCGTATTATGGACCATCTAAATCATGGGATAATTATGTGTCTGAAGCTTCAAGGCAATCCTCCAAATAACTGAAGAGCAGTAGTGACAAAAAAACTTGTCATAACAAACGATGGAAAACACAAACCAACTCTTAAGCAAAAAAATAAAATATCAATGAAAAATATTAAGTGCATATACTTGCATGGTATTGCGTATTTCCATATAGTGATGTTTTGTATGAATATTTGCATGTAAAATGATGTTGCTGTCCATAATATTGATAATATTTTTAGTATCTTAAAATTATCATCAGAAAGAAAGAAGTAAAATTTTCTCGTCTGCTAACATTAGTAGACTTTGAATATCTAGTAATCTGAGGATCTCGGCTATCACAAATACCATGAGTCACCTAGACATTTTGATACTATAACAACAGACCTTAAAAGCTATTTTCTTATAATAAAACTGGAAGAAATAACAATAATAATAAAAATATTCAACTATAATAAGCATTGGTTGTTATTTAAGGTTTAACTTTTCCAATTCACTATTTATATGTATCTCACAACCTATGCTATAGTCATTACAAATGAACGGAAATTTACATTTTATGAAAAATTTGAGGACAAATGGAACATCATATTAGTAGGGTAGATTGAAAATAATGTTTTACCCCGAGATTCTGCTGTTTAAAGTTGTTAAAGAAGAATGCTAAATAATGAAAATTAAAATAAAAGTCTTACTGAAATAGTATTGTATGCTTTTTCAGTTATATCATTACATTCAAATATGAAAATATGTAAATTTGTGTTTTGTTTCTAGTTTTATTTAAATCTTTTTCATAAAAGGTGTAATCTGTCAAACAAATATTTTTTCTCAAAAGCTTAATAATGTTTAATTTTTTTGCATAATTATCACTGAGGCTCAAAATATTTAAGTTATAAAATAATAAAAAAAAGACTTTCATCCCCATATATCTTTTAAAAAGGTTGGGATTATGTTCTGTCTATCAGTTCCTCCATTAGTAATGCAGTCTACTATGCCATTAAAGACAATGACTTTACATTTTTGAATAAAATTGGGGTCAGTCTTCAGATGTCATGATGGTTTCCAAACTTTAGGACTCATGGGGTGGGACCAATATCTTGGTTATTTTTTGTTTCTAAAAATCTAAATATTTTAAGTATTGAAGGTAAAAATCTAAAATTTGGTTTGTGTCATCTTCAAGGCCAGGGCTATGACATGCATTAGGCGTTTGGGTTACTCACTCTGGTCTTGCCCCATGTGGGTATGTTTCCCCTGTGTCACAATTTATAAACTATGGAGATCCATAGTCAGTAACCATATATGGATGTGAAGGCCAGGAGGCATAACTAGAAATACCTCTATATCTAATACTGACAGTGGGTCATGGCCCTTAGGTTGTGGACTTGCCCTAGAGTCATAGATCCGTAGCTTCTAACCATATACTGGTTGAAGGACATGAGAAGAAATCAAACACATTTCCAGTACAGGCGCTGAGGAAGGAGACTTGCTCTTGGGTCATGATTTGGAAACTGTCAAGGTCCCAGCCAATACAGTAACAATATACAGGTTTGAAGGCCATGAGAAAACAAAATTAGACGCCTGTCCAGCACAGACCCTGGGTTGTGAATCTGAACCTGGCTCATAACATTTAAATTGTTAAGCTCTCCATCTTAGTACTATATATATATTTAATGGGCAAACACACAAACTATACATTGTTATGACAATGTTCATAAACTAAGTAACAAAAGGAAGCAAATCAAACAAGTCTTTTAAAATCTAAAAAATAATTTAATGATGCAAGTTATAAAATGAAACTTTAAGAGGAACTTAAAGTATTATGAATTAAATCCAATATAATTCCCAAAGTTCTATAACAAGTCCTAAAGAATAAAATTTTCAGATCCTTTAATGAAATGGTCTGATAACAATCTGATATATCACAATAGTATTGTCCAGAACCCCATTGAATAATCTCACAATAGTCCCAGAATAATATTTTAGTCCAATTCGCACTTTGTCAATTCCAATAAATAATCCAAATGTATAACTTACATCTAAACAAAACATTAAACACATCTTCAGACTGATATTAACACATCAGCATGAAATAAGAATCCAAAACAGGAACGAAGGAATTACTCCATTTTCTCCTTATATACAAGTATGTACTGTATATGGGTCTAAAACAATTTCCCCCTACTATGTGACATTTTGCAATTGACCCCTTCCACAATATGCATTTCAGATGAATTACCATTCCTGATATCAAGTGCTAAATATCAAAATGAAGCTATTACTGCTGGGTGAATGTTTTTTTTATAGTGAATTGAAAATGGAGATCAGCAATGCAAAGTCTAAATAATATCACATCATGTACATGTACTTATAGTGTTGATATACAAATATGAGCATTAATAAATTTAATTAAATAAACACTGTCTAGCAAATGAAATATTTCTCTTATAAATTGGTTTTATACAAAAAAAATATTTTAGAACTTCTTTTATCTTATTTTGCACAAAACCAATTTAAGCATGTTCATTTTAAGTTTTGATAACATTTATCAAAGCATGTTAAGAAATACTTAGTTTAAATAAACTTCAACTACAATCAGTGGAAAAACTATCACTATCCTTAAAGATTCAGAAGGCAGTAGCTGTCCCCACCCTGTCTATAATGGGCAAACAAATGTGTGTATTTTCATCCCTACGAGTCACATGAGAAACATAATTTTCACACCTACTTCAAAAAGACTTTATTGTTGTCAAAATTTCAAGAAATGTACAGTGCAACATGTTTTAGTTCATGCCCAGTCAGTAAGACCACCGGAAAAGCGTACAGAAATAGTTAATTTTATCAACGACCAGAATATTGACATCTTTTTCCTGACAATAAACATGGCTAAAAACATCAGGCGATGAGCCCAAGTGTGTGGGTCTAACACCCACTGGTTACTCCATCAAGTCATTCCCCTGTAACTTGCAGGAGGTGGAATTGCTGTCATCACAAAGAATTCCATGATCAAACGTCTTAACCACACCACAACATTCAACTTCAACCACACATCGTTTGAACTAGCCCAAACCACACTCACACTGGAGCAAAGGTCAGTCCATTTTTTCTGCCAATACCGCCCTCCTCCTTGTAGAAAAAACAAGCTAGCTGAATCTCTCTTTTTGGAGCAGTTTCCGAATCTCCTGGAGTATGGAAATTCGATAGATGGCAACCTGATTATTCTTGGAGATTTCAACTTTCACTCTGACTGTCCCGGAAACCCAAACATGTCAAAACTCATAGATTCCATTAATGTTTTCAACCTCAAACAGTCAGTTAACCAACCCACCCATAAACATGGTCACATTTTAGACTGGATTCTTCATAGACCTGATGATAACATTCTATGGTCCTCCCTGGTATCCCATGACCTCACATCAGATCACCTCTGCATTATATGCCATCTTGATGTATCAGTCCCTAACCCTCCGCCTTTATCTACTACTAAGAGAAACGTCCAAATGATAAACAGAACCAAACTAATGCACGACATCCAAGCAAACCTAACAACTTGCTTACCTCCTACAGCAGAACAACTCGATAACTGCTTGTGTTCATTGCTCGACAAACATGCCCCAGCTACCAAGTGCAGAGTATCAATTCAAAAGTGTTCTCCATGGTATAGCAGTGTTAGGGACCAGCTTCACACTGCTAAAAGAGACCAACGTAAAGCTGAGAGGTTTTGGCTTTCCACCAGACTCACTATTCATAAGCAAATCTATGAAGCTGTGAAGAGGAATGTCACAAATATAGTCCATGAAGCGAAATCAACCCACTACACTACTAAGATCATGGAAAGTTCCAGCTGCAAAGAGCTCTTCGAGATTACTAACAAGCTAATGTCAAGGATCAAATCTACACCACTTCCAACTACCTTCTCTCCAGTCGACCTTCCAGACATGTTTGCAAATTTCTTCCGTGACAAAGTACAAACCATTAGAGATAAGCTTGACACCACAATTTCAAGTGACTCGTTGTCACCCTACAGTTGGGATACAGAATTTGAGCGGCAACCATTAGCAGCATTTGAACCTGTCTCTATGGATTTCGTATGTACAATCCTGAGGAAGAGTGCACCAAAGTCATGTGAACTTGATCCAATTCCAACATCACTGCTGCTCGAGTGCTTAGATCCAGTATTGCCTTCACTAACTTATTAATACCTCTCTCTCTCTCATCAGGGGAATTCCCATCATTTTTCAAAACTGCCATTGTAAAGCCTCTGCTGAAGAAACCAACACTAGACCATAACGATTTAAACAACTACCGCCCAGTTTCTAATCTCCCATTCATATAAAAAATCTCAGAAAAGGTTGTTCTATCCCAGCTTGTATCTCATCTGAATTCAGTCAGTCTTTTTAGCAATGTACAATCTGCATATTGCCCTTGCCACAGTACTGAAACTACTCTTCTAAAAGTAGTTAATGACATTCTCTCTGCGTTGGATAGCGGAAAGATTACAGTCCTCACCCTCCTTGATTTGTCTGCAGCATTTGACACAATAGACTATGATATATTACTTCACCGTCTCCAGCATGTATTTAGTATTCATGATATAGCCTTACTGTGGTTCAAGTCCTACTTGGTCAACAGGACACAAATTGTATCTGCAAATGGAATACACTCCAGCCCAGTTGATCTATGTTCTTGGACCTGTTCTCTTCATTCTATACACTCAGTCGCTCTCAAGTGTCATAGATCATCATCTAGAGTCTCACCAATTGTATGCTGATGACACCCAAATATACAAATCTAGCCACCCAACTTAAGTTGATGCTACCATCCAAGGTGTAGAGAGGTGCATTTCTGATGTGAAATCATGGATAACATGTAACAAGCTGCAGACGAATGATGATGAAACTGAAGCCATTCTGATCACAACACAAAGACTTTCTCATTCACATCCTTTAATTCAAACAATAAATATCAGCAACACCAACATTAAAATCACGCAATCAGAACGAAACCTAGGTGTTACTCTGGACAGTACTCTCACACTGCACCAACATGTCATGAACATATGCAAGGCTGCATATCTTGAGCTGAGACACATCAGCTCAATTCGCAAATACCTTTCAGTTGATGCCACTAAAACACTTGTGTGTTCATTAGTACTTTCAAGTCTGGACTATTGTAACTCAATTCTGTCTGGTTCATCTCAATATCTGCTCCAGAAACTTCAAAACACAGCTGCTCCAATCATACTTAGAGTACCACGATCAGAGCACACCTCCCCACTGCTCTGTACCCTACACTGGCTATCCATTCGATCCAGAATCAAACACAAAATTTGTTCTCTGTGCTACGTTTCACTGTCGGACTCTAGTCCAACATACCTATCTGACCTCACCCATGTGTACACACCTGCAAGATACTTACGCTCCTCTTCTGACAATTGTATACTCATTATTCCCACTAGGAAAACAAAGTCGGACAGCGTTCTTTTGCATACCAGGGCCCAGCAATGTGGAATGAATTGCCCCACTGAACTTCGACACAAAGACACAGTGATCCCATTCAAGAGTGCTCTCAAAACTCACTTATTTGGACTGCAAGAACAAACTTAAAGACCTAATAATGTTTCCTACCTTAAATATTCTCAGCATGTTTTTTTTTTTGTTTTCTAATTTCATGGTGTTTGTTTTTGTAGTCATATCATTATATGTTTTATATCTTATAGGTGTTGTCTAATGTTGTAAAACGCTTGGAGCTTCTAAAGATTAGGTGCAATACAAAGTCCTCATTATTATTATTTCATATAGCCTCCATAGCAACCAAGTATCTTTTGACTTCAGCCAGGTAGAAACTTATTTTAATAATTTTAAACTGATTATGGCAATTTAAGTCCAACTTTAGAAATAAAAGAAATATCTTTTACATCTTGTATAATTGCTGTTTGTATCTGTCTGATAAGGAATCAACCAAATATTTCTGCAGAAGGGAAGGGGGTCAGCTTGAATTTATTTTCAAATTAGAATATATTTCTGTTACCTCATGATTCTTAATTATTTTCTACTAACTGGTTATGTTCTTTTTCCACAAATCAGAGCAGGATTTATAAACAGCGATCTTAAGACTGTAGTTTTTGGGTTAAAATATTCACCTCCCTCCCTAAGAATTATATGGGCAGTCCTTGAGCTTGATGCAACTAAGAGAAAAATCTCCGACCCAAGTTTAACCTTCAGATTACAACTTTAAAAAAAATGTTATTTCAATCAAAGTCTAGTGAGCCAAACATGGTTCTACTAAAATTTGTTTCATTTACCCCAGGAATTCCTACAGTTTTTAAAAAGGAATCAAGAGTTCAACCTGTTAAAAATATCACCATTTATATCATGCCATTATACTGGTGGCCTATCATATTTACCTTGTCTGTCTGTTGATCCATCCGACATATTCTTGCTAAAGTTCACAAAAAGCTTCACTTACGAACATTCAAACTGCAGCAGTGGCATACTAAGGGGAGTGCGTGGGAGGGTCACCCCGAGTGACAGCGGGGGGTTGGGTGGGTGGTGGTGTGCCATCAGGAGAGTTGAAATACCAGTACAAGTTTTCAAAACAAATGAAAAGCTCACCAAAGTCAAAGCTGTTGTTGTTGTGGGGTTTAAAGCCATTTTTCATGCACACAATAAGCTATGCATGGCGGCCAGTATTAATGGTGGAGGAAGAACCCGGCTAAACCCTGGGAACCCATGAGAAAGTACAGGCATCCTTTCTGACATACCCACATTGGCCGAATCCTAGACTCGAACCCACGCAAACAGTGGTGAGATGGCAGTGATCTGTAATGGAGAGCGCTTTAGACCACTCGCCCCCCCCCCCCACCAAGTAAAAGTTATTTCCAATTTGCTTATCACAGCACTGTACTATTTAAAAATATACTTGCAAGCATAATATATTTTTCTCCGTGTTTACATTTTAAAATTAATTGTGGAGGTGCCAAAGGAAGGATCCACCCCGAGTGCCAAATACTTTAGGTACACCCCTGAATTGTAGTATGGCTGTGTATACCATATAAATAGACAGAGAGATCATCCTTTTATTTTGAGAGAGAGGGAGATAAAATGGCATATAAAAAACAGCTCTACTTCAAGGAGAGTACAATACTGTGTAATAAGACTATTTCATCCCATTGGTGACAAAAGCACACACACATAAATTTATATGAAAGTATCAACATCCACTTTCATTGCCATTTATGCCTAAAATTGCTATTTAGTTTGTCACATGATCATATATTAGCAGAGTCAAGTTCTATTTTTAGACAAGGAAAGCCCCATGTATATCAAAGTTTTCCATCTTTAACAGGGGTCATACTACCAGGTCAAGTGGGCGACTAAGTTGCCTAAAAAATGTAAACTTTGCATTCTTCTGTTAGAAAAGTGAAGATGACTTCACCCTGTGATTTTTTTCTCCAGAGGTATGTTGACTTAAAATGATTACATTATGAAAACCCCTCTTAAAAACAGATGCACTCAAGTCTTTGTGTCGATTCGGTTGGAAAGGTTTAGTCTTAGAAAGTGCCATTAATGTGAACTTTCAGAAAGTATTTTTTAAATATTGTTTTTACAAACTTGATTAAGGGTAGTTGAGTAAGCATTTGTACTAACTTGCAATTACAATAATGTAACCTGGTTACCTAGTTGGAATGTGTTACAATGTGGTTTGTGTTATTCTCTTGTAGAGACATAGGGCCAAATTAACTCAGAAAATTTTCTACTTTAAGTACTGCTTAAATCCAATGTTAAATGCAAATATGAATACTGGGAAATAGAGGACATAATTCAAATAACAGAACACATATTCTATATATATATATATATATATATATATATATATATATATATATATATATATAGTGTTTCTTGCTTCTCATCCACTTCTCCCTGTCAAACTCTCACTTCTCCCTGTCCAAAAGGAGAAGTAACATCAAAGAGCACTGCCAATATGCTATTTATATGGGTGATAAAGCAATACATCCATCATGCTATGAATTTAACAAAGAGAGGCACTGTTCTCTGAGAACCATATGAAAAAGGTATGGTTATGAGAAAGTATGATGGGCTTGAACTGATGGAGAATAAAATGCATGAATACTTGTCAGAAGAAAGGCTAGTTGCTTAACTACATCCACAATCAAGAAATCTTATGAGTTATGTCCTTAATAATTATCACCAAGTCACCTTGCACAAACCAATATTTCAGAAGCTAACATTGAAGAATCAGCAAGCTTGATCTGACCTAAACTTCAACATGACATTTTCACTGGCCTGCATAATGATTAAAGGGAGTAGCTTACTCACCCACTAGATTATTAAAACTTTAAAAGTCAACAAATCAAAGACACATACAAAAATGATAAAATGTAACTGATAAAAAGTTAAAATATGAATATTTATTCCCCGTTTGTCAAAACCTGCTTCATATAATAAGCGTTTAATTCTCAAATCTTCAAGACAAAAAGCAAGACTAACATTGAAAATGACAATATGTTTGTGACTGACAGTGTAAATAAATAAAATTTATAATATTTATGCAAATGATGTATAAACGTTAAATAAAGGTGCTTGTATATAGTGTGGCCAGATAGCTGAGAATAACACTGTGGGACATCAAGCTTTATGGCCATGACCTCTCTTTTATTTGAGCTCATCCAAGCCAAATCTGAGTTTATCCCATGCATCATTTAAGTGGATTTGTTCAGTTCTGCTATATAATTATGATACATTGTTTACACTGTATACATCTTACTAAGTCACTCAGTTACAGTTGATAAAGATTCTTTAAAATTAATGTTCACTTCTAGCTGATGCACAGTTGGCTCAAAACTTAAATTTTTTGTATGTCTTATGGTATTACAGAATTTTTAACAAATTTACACAACTGATTTTTCTTTACACTAAATTATTCCATGACAGATTAATTTTTTTAACAAGTATATCATAATGAGATATTTTCCAAAACAGTTATTTTTATTTCCGACTATTTATAATTCATATACGTAAGTTACTTCCTATTCATTATTATCTCAAGTGCGTACTTGTATTCTTGACGGATATTGTGTACACAATGAACACGCATTCGGGGCACTCTTTCAACGTGATCACTTCTAAACTAGGTCAAAGTCAATAATCTAGCATTTACACCGAAAACAAAACCATATTCACTAAGTGATAAAACCTTGTTAAATCATACAATCAGATACTTGTTGGCTCACAATACAGAATGATGCCGCTGCGTATCATTCAACTGTTTAATGACATTTACGAGAAGAAGAAAGAAAGAAAAAATATAAATACAAGTATGATGTCATCAAAATGGACGACAGTCTGGTTGCTTACCGAGTGATAACTTCCGCTTGTTTGATGTCCATTGCAGTTTCTACATGAAGGTATCGTAGATTCTGCGAAAAACATACTTAAGGCAGTCTGGAAAAGAAAACTGACACGTTTTAGATGATGACATTAAAAAAAATAATTACATAAGTGTGAGAACTTACTGTTTACATGCCGCGTAAAACGTAAACAAGCGCCATTTTCTTTTGTTGACATAGTGGATTATAAAACTTACCTCAAACTGCCATTTTGAAGCTATTAAAAACTGTTTTGCTTGTTCTGTCTGGCACCCGGTAGCAAATACAAATTGGTTTATCATGACTTGTTGCTTGAGATTATCCATATTTTCACGCATTCGCGAATTTGTTCGCGAATCCACCAGCTTCCTGTCAGTGTTGATATTTTAACACGGGAAGTGAGGCGTGTTTGATAGACATGTCACAATAATAAATCCTATGAATTTGATTGGTTCTATCCTAACAACATGGGCGGGGTGATGTGTATTGTTTCGGAGGTCAATGAACTCGACACAACTATATTATTCAACTTGTTAAGAACACCATTTTGTTTTGTTTTTAATATTTTTACACAAATAATGTTTTCATGTTATTTATGGGTTGAACAAAACATAAAGAGACACAAAATAGTTTAGTTTTATATATATATGTAAATATATTTTTAATAATACTATCAACTTTTGACGTAAATGGTGTACACAGAAAACGAACACATTCTATGGTGACGTAGTATGCACGGAAGTGTGTAATTTGCACTGATCGTCCATTTGAGGTTTATTGTGGTGTTGTACAATATTAGACTCTTAATACACCTTTTCTTCAGAAAAGAATGGGGGCTTTTACAAGCACGCTTAGCAGAAGAAATGGTGGAGTTGAAGTGGTAGACATACTCTCCAACAACGCTTACAAATATCCTCCCAAAACAGGTTTATTACACTTATGCAATTATCACAAGCAAAATGATTTGGGGCACTGGGTCTGCATTTTATTATTACACCAGTAAGATAATGCATGACTTTCACAAAGTTTAGCATAATGTTCTGATGTTTATTTATTACCAATGTCATAAGAAATGTAACAGAAGTTTTCTACAACTGTATATCCCGATTTGTATAAGAAGATAATTGCAAATGGTGTCTGGTACAGCATCTAAAAACCGGGGCTTCGTTTGGCTTCAGTAGACCCAATAATGGTCAAAATTATAAAATATTCCAAAACATTGAATTTTGGATTGTATATTTTGTCTTGTGAATAAAATAAAAATCTACTTATTTTATTTATAAGGCAAATAGTGATTATCTATTTGAAGTAAAAAAACAAAAAATAAAATGATCTCGTACCAAATCGTACGTTTACTTTTTGAAAAATGGTCGTAACAACATTTAAAGATGATGACTACCATTGAAATTAGCAAATGTTTTTGATTGAATGAGGAGACGTTTGTCAAACATGCCGTAAAAAACTCTATCATACTACATAGCATCAATCTTGATGCGACAAAAGTTAGTCCTACAAAGTAAGACATAGCACATGTTGTTTTTGTTTAAGTGATTTGTCTTACTGTCCAAATAATGGGCTTGTATTGCATGTTCCGATGTCATGGACATTGGAACAAGTAGTCAAAGTTTCAGGAATATCTCACACATTTGGCAGCATATATTCCACTAATTTATGTGTAATTAATATACTTACTGTGCTGTCTTTATCCTGGCAGTATGAAAATATGACACTAGCAAATGGACGCATTTTCATGTTCCATTGACATACATTTGAATTTGTTGCAATGTGACGGTTGTTGAGGTATGCCAAAGTATGTTTAAGTAGGTTCATGTGGCGGATATGTTTCTTGAATGAAACATTGCTTTACACTTCCAGTAAGCATAATATATTTTTATTCATTTCATTAACAAATATTTCAACTTAACCAGATTTCGGCTTTCATAGCTTTCCAAAAACATTATAACTTTACTTTCTATGAAAGCATCGTTGTTGGTTGCCAGTTATGTGTGATATTTCTGAAAATTTGACTTTCGTTACTTTTAGTCGACATCAAAACATGCTACACACACCCAGAACAAAAATATCAGGTGATGTGTCTTACATTATAGGACTAGACAAAAGTGCACCTTGGAAAACAGGCTTTTAAGAAGTCATTCTAGAAAATTATACTCTAACATATGTTAGTGCTACTCAGAACATTGAAAACAAACAAAAATACTTTCATTTGTGGCTTCATCTATCTGCAGAATGAAAGGTGTGTATGTGTGTGATTTGGATTTTTAACATAGCTTTAACAATTTTTCAGTCATATCGCTATGATGTCTGCAATGTGGCAGTTTATAGTGATGTCTAACACTGGAGCATCAATGCTGCAGGCATGTAGCATGATGTCCCACCCAGTCATGTTATCCTAAGACCAGGCCGACCAGTCCTAACACTAACCTTTTCATGCTGAGTGCCAAGCAAGGCAGCTGTTAGTACCATTTGTTTGAGTCTTTGGTATAATTAGGCTGGGGATCGAACCCATGACCTCCCACATCTGAGGCAGATGCTCTAACCACGATGCCACCAGATCGGTTCAGAACGAAGGATGCTTATGTTAGATTTAACAAGTTTTGAAAAGTTCACCGGTTTTAAATGTATGTAGAACCTTTACTCGAACATGTTGTGTCTTTACTCAGCAAACACGAAACATAAGAAATATTTTGACTTACGATATCTTGAATTTGTTAGAAACAAACACCACTTTATGTAGTCATGAAATCATAGTAATCATTCACATCAATAGCAAAATATCTTTTACTTTAATAATATTGCATGTTTTATATATTGTTTCTTTTAAGTCGATTATATAACTAATTATTAAATTATATGTCTACATGCGCTGGTATTCTTTACCTGAGTTTATTATTTCTTTTTATGTTTTTTTTATATTACTTTCAAGTTAATTTTAATTTCATAAATGCATGGTATATAAATAGCATAATAAAATCCATTTTACGTTACGGATGTTTTGCAACATTTATCAAGAAGGCTTTGGTAATATATTTCAGACATGATCACATGAAGGAAAAATCAATGATGTTTTGTACCATTTTATAATTTTTTACGATTATTAGAGTCTACTGGAGTAAAAAAACTCGCCCTCTAAAAATGTATGAATGCAAACTGATGAAAACTGAAAAAGAGAGTTTATTTTAAATGGACATAAATTATTTGATACTTTTCTTAAGTAAAATGAAACAGCATATGAATGACTCTCAAAAGTTCAAGGCTTTTGGGATGTACATTTTTGGCACATACAGAAAGTGCTAGAAGTTGGTATGAGCCTGGAGAGTGGTCTCCATTGAACAATCACATTATTGTCTGTGTTATTATTGCCAGTAATGTTTAACTCTTAAATATTTAAAGATTCTTTATGAAAAGCAGATGTAAAACCAGCTAAAAAAATTAAAGCTAATTACTAAAATAATAAATGACTTGAAATAGGTGGAACAGTGGAGACTGCATTTTGACAAGGAGAAACCAGAAACAACATACAGTTTTAACATTGTGAGTACTTCGACCACTGCAAGATGAATGCATACTGTTTCTTATAATGAGAAAAGAATGTTTTGTAAATGTTAAAGCTTTTGTAAGTGGAACTTCAATCATTTTTACGTCAGGCTGTTTGCATTAAACAAATTTTCGATACAGTATTGGATACCATTTGTGATTGATTTGAAACCAGTTTTGTATGTTGAGTACCAGTGTAGATAGATAAATGAAAGAAACCATTGCCAAATAAAAATCCAAGAAATTAAAAAACAATTGAGAAGTGATTATATCTGCAATTCCTGGCAAGGTAGCTTACATAGACATAAGTAGACCAAGCTTAAATCTTTGAGGAATATTTTATTGGTCAGCAATAGCATTTCTGACAGATCATTTAAGATAAAATTGTCTATGACTTGGGATGCAGATGATGGATTTATTGTATAATGAAAGAATTATCTTATCTATTCATGCTTACTATCAGCATTCTTGAAATAGGTGATTACAGTCCTTGAACAAGGCATACAGTTCAGCAGCTTGAAATTTTGGGAAAAGCATGTCTTGAGCAACCTTAGAGCATTCACATTCATAATGCAATAATTGATTTTATTATATAAATGCAGTTGTGAGTGACCATCTGCTAAATGAGACCAGTGATCAAAATGTCTGGGCAGAATATACATTTTGACACTGCTGTAAATGACTACATCACAAAAACAGATAAACACCATTGACCTTTGATCTTTTTTAACTATGACTGCTTAGAATGTTCTTTAAAAAAATATTGGCTGGCTGCTGATTTCTGAAATTGTATAGAGGTCATGCTTATAGCATCATATATTGTATAATTGTAAAACAGACTAGACTACATGGAGATTGTTCCAACACTTTTAACAATTATATCATGAGAACAGACAAAAAACACCACTGTTATTTAGTAATTTGTAACAGCGACCACTTGAAAACTAAAGACTGTTCTGGTCAAAAACAAACAAACAACTAAAGAAAGAAAAAGAGAATGTGTACTGGTTTAAATTTCACTTGTCAGGCATTTAGCATCATTGTTGTAGGCTGTAAACCAGGCTAAAGTGCATGTCACAAACTGCAGTTGTAGTGCTGAAGTCAATTAGTGGTTGCATTAGTTATCTTTTCTGTTTGGGGGTGAATGAAGTCTTTGATGAAGTCTTTGTCTATTAAAATCAGCAAATGAGAATTGTTTCCTGGATTCGAAAGTTGTTGTTTGTTGCTTTTATTCGATGTTAATGTAATTACATTACACACACCAAGGCATTGTCTGTTAAGTTGGTGTGGCCGTTTTCTCTGATGATAAAGTTAATCCCTTTATGTCATCTGTGAATTGAGCCATTGACTTATGTCTCTGAATAAATCATTCTGTTTCTGGACAAGTTATTATGTCCGTTTTCTTGGCATTCACTGGTACATGTACGGTGTACATGTATATATTTCATATTTCCCCAAAGCCTGACCAAAACTGTCATTACAGTCTTTATTTCAGTTGAGCACTGATAATTTTAGCACCTAGCACCTCAGTAACAATGGCAGAACCTGCCAACTAAAAAGAACCACATTTTAACATTGGAGGAAATAATTAATGTAATTGAGACCAGTCACAAACTAGTTGAAATGTTGGTTAAAAAAAATCATATGATAATACAAGTACTTGTGATGTTAAAATATAAATGTGATTCATGTTCAGTGATAGATGTATATCTTTATCAGTGTGTAATTTTGATTTCATATTCATTCATTATTTTCACAAAAACTATTAATAAAGAATAAAATTTGTGTACAATAATTGTTGTTATTTTTCCTTCTTAAAGAGCGCTGAAATTGAGCCTGGAAACTGATCTTTTTGTACAAACCTATTATGAAAATCCATCTGTCTTGAGAGACCATTTTTGTTGGCAGAAGGGGAAGTCTGTCAAGACAGGTTTTACTATATTAACATGTAGTTGTTGACTTCGGTCTTCTCAGTGGTTTGTTGGAGTGTTTTGATGCTGCACGTATCGTTACTGTTCATCTTTGTACTCATTAGGGGCTGGATGATACTAATGTTCAGGTATCATTACTGTTCATCTTTGTACTCATTAGGGGCTGGATGCTACTAATGTTCAGATTTTATTCATGATCTTGTTGACTTTTTATATGTATTTAAAAATGCTGTTTGTGTATCTCCTCCGATTCTGAGTATTGATGTTGTTTTGACAGATGTCATAATCTCCAGAATGTCTCAGTTGGTATGATGTTTACGGTATGTAGTATGACGTTTACAGCAGCCAGCTTCATGTTTGCAGTATGTAGGATAGTATTTACAGTATTTATTATCAGTAAGTAATCTGTGGAGAGATGGTTGTTTATTGTAGCTATGACAGTTAACTGTAAAAACTGCCCAGGGTGATAATATTTCATCAACATTAAGTGTGAAATCATACCTGTTTACCATTTATTCAGGTACTGGTTTTGGGCATACATAACGACAATACAATCTCTCTTTTTTTCAGAAGATTAATGAAATCAGCAAGTTTAGTAAAATTCAAAATGCAATATATTTCCATTGATGAAAAAGTGAAAATCATAAAATGTACTGTATTTTGAATTAAATCCTAAATGTTCTTTCACAAGTCTAAATATATAGAAATTCCTAATGAAATCCTATAGTCGAAAATGTGCTGATGTACCAATAGTCTTGATGTATCACAGTGATAGAATCCAGAATCTCTTTCAAAGAATGGACAATATTCCCAAAGTAGTGTTTTAAATCCAAAAAGTCTGTGAGCACTTTGTAATTCCAATGGTTAAATGTTTCCTATGAGCAAAATATATCAAAGTAAAAGCTTTGATCATAGATTCCCAATGACTGGTATGAACAGGTTTGAAGACTTTGTTACATATACTATTTCGCTTGACCTAAGACACATTTGAATTTCTCAAGGAAAAAACAATATACTCAAATCCAAATAAACATTCTTTTAAAGAAAAGGACAAAAGTCAGGAAGGCCAAAACTCTCCCCTCAATCATGGACTAAGGTTAAGCACACAATATAAATTAAATATACATAACACTGGTAAAACACAAGCTGTAGTGTGAGAATTTGTGAATCAAAAATCGTGTTTTTCATGTGACTCTTAGATGTGACATATAATTATAAAAGTACTTTAAATTAGTCAGCTGTTTTACCCATAATTCTGAAATGGCATAATTAACATCCTGATGATTAAGACAATTTTTTATATCGTAAGTTTTAATTTTGCAGTGTTCACAAATTACCCAATCAAATTTAAAAAGTGCAATTAGTTTTAGAGTCCTGGGATAAAATAAAACAATTTATTGAATTATTTCCTAAAGGAATAGCACTAAAAGATTAATTTATTGCTGGCAGATAGAACTTCATAGAATCCCTTCCATTTTAGGTTCATTCAGGCAAAGAAATTTTCCACTTTCCACCAGTGTAAAAAAGTTTTAGAGAGAAGACTAGAAAAAAATTAAAGAAACTTTGTGAATAACTGAAGAAAGTAACAATCTAGCTCCAGTTATCATTGAAATTATTATAATTTGGATATTTATTTAGTAACTTTATAGCATGGCAGCAAGAAATTTAGGTGTGGTGACAAAATGAAGGCATGACAACACACACCTGTCTGACTTGCAAGGCATTTGGAAAGCCCCGGACAAATGCTTTAATCAGATGTTTCAAAATGATTATGCTTAATATAATTGCAGAAAGGAATTTAATTGCTTGTAACTGAATATTTATGCTTTTTTGCAGGAAGCTATTTTGGGACCCATTTCATAATGGGTGGGGAGAGATTTGATATGACTCAGCCAGAAGCTTATCTGTTTGGAGAAAACAGTGACCTCAATTATCTTGGAAACAAACCAGTCCCAGTAAGTACATGAATAGTAGGAGGATTGAAAAAGAGTTATTTTACTTTTATAGGTGTTAGATAGTAACAAATTAAATTCAGGCACAAAAGGCCTTTAAAAACTGTTTATTTCCTATTGCACTGGTTTTATAGTTAGGGTAGGTATATTTTTAAAAACAATATATATATATATATATATATATATATATATATATAATGATTAGTATATAAAATATACTAAACACTTGATTACATGCACAAATCAATTTCAGGAATTTGTTTTACCCCTTGAGGAGAGAAAAGGTTTGAGGTCAGCAGTGAGAAACAGGGATAGTTGGCTATCCAGGAAGACAAATTAAGTTTTGGCCTAGTTGACAGATTAGGTGTTTATTCCATATTCTGTTCATTTTCAGTCAGAAAGAAAATGTTAAGCTGAGTAGATCCTCCCATAAACCCCATCTTGGTCTTTAAACCAGGTGTTATGCTTCCAGCCCAAATTTTTGTATTATTAAACAATATGTTAGTACAGTAAAAACTGCTATGAGAGACCTCTGCTATGAGCGACCACAATTGTAATGCACGGATTGATTTTATTATATAAATGCTGTTATGAGTGACCACCTGCTGAACGTGACAGCAACCACGATGTCTTGGCAAAATATACATTTCGACACTGCTATTAATGACTGCATTGCGAAAACAAGGATAAACTCCACCGACCTTTATTTAATCCTCGTAAAAATGACCACTCATATTGTTCTAAATTGAAATATTTTTTTAATACAAAAATAGGATGGCTACCGATGTCTGAATTTTTGTAGCTACACCTATAGTGTTTTATAGTTTATGTCAGTAGTGAAAGGGGATACCCTAGCGTCAATGGGAAAAAGCATTAAAAAAACCCTTGGGACAATCTGGCGTCAATGGAAAATTAACATGGAGAAAAATCGTGGGACAATCTAGCGTCAAGGGGAATTTAACATGGGAATAAATCGTGGGACAATCTAGCGTCAAGGGGAATGGAACATGGGATTTTTTTTTTTAAAAAAAAATTTTTTTTAAATTTAAATTTAAATTTAAATTTTTAAAAAAGGGGTAGGCAATTCAAAGGCTATCTCTTTTCAAGAAATATGGCTGGCCCTGAAAAGGGCCTTTGGGTTTATGTTAATGTATTCATTAACATAAAGGACACCGCATTGGTCTTCTTCTTGTCCTTAGGCTGCGTCTCACTGTTGGCCCGTAAACCAGCACTCTTTTCAGGCATCCTTGCCTCTCCACGTAAATCCTACGTATCCACAGGCTGGTGTTTGTCCTGTGGACAACGGTCCACTTGGATCGGACATACATGAGCAAGTCTGTCCGAAGCATCATGGAAGACACAAGGGTGGATGACTCAACTGTGGTCCACATCTTGAAGCGACGAGAACAGGTGAATCAATGCACTGAACTGCGCTTATTTATAGGTACAGGTAGGATTGAAACGGATTGAGTTCATTCACCAATCCGAACACGCGTTACGAAATTCAGTCAGCCCGCATCCAATCCGAAGAGAGCAGTCTGTGACGTCACGTAGTCTATATAGATTCGCTAGCGCTTGTGTGCAGTCAATATATGCGACAGTGATTCAACATGACGGAAACTCAGAAAACGATCCATTGGGGTGCACCAACAGGGGAGACTGCCCAAGGGAACCTGGACTTACTTTCAGAAGAGGTGAATTGGGATTTTGTGGATTTTCTCTCCTCGCAAGAATTTGTTCCGGAACCTTCGTTACCTTCTTCATTACCGCAAGTGGAGAATTTTAGACAGAGACAAAAAGAAGAATTGGAGAAATTTATACAACGACAAAAGGAAGCGGAACAGGCTTTTCTCCTACAGCAACAGCAACAAGAAGAAGAGGTAAGAAAAAAACAACAGCAACAACAGCAAGAAGAAGTAGCAGCAAAGAAACAAGAGGGTGAAAATCAAACGGTCACGGTACTGTTGGACATTTTAGCGGAGTCAAGAAGTCTGAAACAAATGTATCAGACTTCTTTATCACGACCGAAGAGAATACGACCTTCCCGAGCTAAACACGTCAACCCTGTGACTAAGCCTACCGTACCACCCTTAGTGATTTCAACCCAATCATCATCAACATTACGCAGTCCAGAAGTAGGCCTTGGCCGTGGCAAAGGCATAAGGCAGTTAAAGTTGATTGCTTAAACTCACCCCTACACCAAAATAGAAAGGCCCTTTTCAGGGCCACCCACATTTCTCAAAAAGAAATACAATTTCAATTTGCCAATAACTCAAAAAAAACCCACCCATTTTACCCTTATAGTACGTGTCTGTGTATGAGTGCGTGAGTGTACGTTCTTATTTTAAAATCATAACTCAAAGACTCTTACCTTATATCATTCATTTATTCTTTTATCCATTTTTTTACAATCCAATTCACAATTCACAACACGACACTTTAATAAAAAGTTCATTGACTTCTTCTTTCTCCTTCTTTAGTCTCTCTGTTTTTTTGAATTTCTTCACCGTCTTTTCCTCATTTTCTTCCCTTCTTCTTTTCTTCTTTTCCTGTTTCTTTGCCTCTTGTAAATAGAATTGTCTTTTTTCTTCCTCTTCTTCCTCTGAAGAATCTCTCTCTTCTTCCGAAGAATTCCTCTCTTCTTCTGAAGAATCCCTCTTTTCTTCTGACTCCTCTTGTTTCTTTTTTGGGCAATCTGGAGACCAATGTCCTTTTTCTTTACAATAATAACAGGTATCTTGACTTTTGTCTTTTTTAGTCCCTGTTTTTGTTCTTTTTTGACGGTCTGGACACTCTGAAGACCAATGCCCTTTCTTCTGACAGATACAGCAAGTATCTTGACTTTTATCTCTAAAGGAAGGAGAGTAGTCCGTAGGCTGGTCTGAAGAGAATTTTCTAATGACCCCTCGCAAAGCTCTGACGAAACGTTCCATCTGGTTAGTCTCTTCCATCGTTGTGCTCGGCTTGAGAGTGAAATGAATAGTGAAAGGACAAGACACGCACCCTTTTATATACGCTGGTCTGCTATGACTATAAAGTAGCTCATGGTGTTTGAACTTGAGTCATTTGACTTTTTGCTTTCAAGATGAAACGATCTAATTCATTCGAGAAGAAAGAAGAAAGTACGAGGCAGAAACGTGATCTATCGCCTCGTACCAGGGCTGAAATCTTGGCACAAATTCATGCCAGTGATTTTGAAGAGGACATGAGTGAACCAGAATACGAACCCTCTAAACCAAGTTCACCACCCTTAGTCAACCCTGAAAAATACTATTCCATTCGAGAGACGGAAAAGCGCTCCTCTAGAAAATTTAGAACCACGGCTTACAAATACACAGTGAAGTTTAAAGATTTCAAGGCTGAAGTGCCGTTAGAGAAAGCAGAAGTGTTCATCACTGAGGTGTGGGATTCTTTGCTCACTGCACTCAAGCGACAATGTCAACCCAAAGAAGACGATCGCTTGAGACTTTCCATACAACACGACGGTTTGAAATCCCCTGTTTGGATCGAGTTTAGCACCCCTGCAGAATTGACTGCTTCCAAAGTCATGGACAAGATTCAACACGTACAACAATCTAATGACCAGTTTGACATCACCGATGGTAAAGCCACACTGGACATGACCCACATCTCTCCTCCTCAAGGGACAGGACGCAAAAAGATGTTATTGGTGGACGACCTTCGCAACACCAAAACAAGTCTCGTCCGAATTAACAACCCTCATGACCAGATGTGTTTAGCCCGTGCCATCGTGGTGGGACGAACCTATGCCAACAAGAACAACACGGTAGAATGGAAAAGAACCTGGAAAACTATTCAACAATCCGACCGAGCCAAACAACGAAAGGAAGCAGAACTCCTGTTACAACAAGCTGGCCTGTCCAAAGACACACCCTGTGGCATTCCTGAGATGCAAAAATTGCAAGATGCCCTAGCTCCACGATACACCTTGAAAGTGCACCCTCAAGAAGTGCGCGGACCTCTGTTGTTTCGAGGCCAAGACTTTAAGGACGGAAAATACATTCATGTTTATCATCACGATGGCCATTTCGATACCATTACCATTATCACTGGATTCCTAGGATACGGTTATTATTGTGAGAAATGTGATTATGGTTATAACAATCGAGAGCAACACAAGCACTGTGGATCGAAATGCCCAGGATGTTTGGCCTCTTCACCCTGTCTGAGCGAAGAACCAGTGCCTTGTTCAACTTGTCTGCGCATGTTTGTCAGCCCTACCTGTTACCAACAACATCTGAAGACGCAAGATTCACAGAAGAAATGCGCTTGTCAACTCCTGAGATTGTGCTCTACGTGTGAACAAGTCATACGTACCAATAATACCAAGGCACACGCATGTTCAGGAAAGAAAAAATGTCACATTTGTCACCACATCGTGGACTTGGAACACGAATGTTACGTGCAAAAATACCAACCCCCACCAGGGAAAGAGGACGGTCACAAGAAGAAAGGCAATTTCATCTTTTTCGATTTCGAATGCATGCAAGAGACTGGCATTCACATCCCTAATTTCTGCATGGCTCATCGAGCGTGCGAGAAGTGCATTCAAGAACCTATCTTCAGTCATTGCCCTCACTGCAGCAAGATTCCTGGAGGACGTGAAAAAATCTTTCGGGGACCAAACACGTTAGTCGATTTTGCCTGATGGGTCTTAGACCCCATCGACAAGACGTGGAGCCAAGAGGACATCGAACGTTACGGAAATTGTCATCGTCATGCCACAGTGATGGCTCACAATTTTTCCGGATACGATGGACAGTTTCTTCTCAGATACTATACGGAACAAGGCACCGAGCGTCCTAAAGTGACTTTGAACGGAGCCAAAATCATTTTCATGCAAGTGGGACAAGTGCAGTTTAAAGATTCGATGAGTTACTTGGCTATGCCTTTGAGTCGAATGCCTAAAACGTTTGGAATGACAGAAATGGCTAAAGGGTACTTTCCACACTTTTTCAATACGGAAGCCAATCAACACGCCGTTCTACCCCATTTGCCTGAGGCTCACTATTACGACCCCGACAACATGCGTACCGAACAACGAGAAGCTTTCTACGCTTGGTACCAGATTCACGCCTCGGACCCTTTCGACTTTCAGGAAGAAATGCTAAAGTATTGTCGTTCCGACGTGGACATTTTACGGCGTTGCTGTGGAAAATTTCGAGAACTGTTCATGGAACACGGAGGGGTCGATCCTTTGAAAGAAGCTTGCACCATTGTCAAAGCGTGTTCCCTAGTGTATCGACAACGATTCATGCCTGAAAACACCGTGGCTGTCATCAGCCCTCAAACGACCCACTTTGTCAAATGTCAATACTCGGTCAAAGCCCTACGTTGGTTACATTACTTGTGCGACAAGGAAGACAAGTGGATTCAGCATGCCCGCAACGGAGGGGGTGAAAAGACCATCGGAACGTATTCAGTCGATGGCTGGGACTTAGAAAACCCCAAGATCGTGTACGAGTTTAACGGTTGCTTATTTCACGGATGTCCCGTTTGTTACCCTGACCGTGGCACTAAAAATCAGTTTTTGCAACGAACCATGGAAGACTTGTACCAGGACACTTGTCAGCGACGCCTAAAGTTAGAACAGCAAGGATACCAAGTGGTGGAAATGTGGGAACACGAGTACGATCACCGTATGAAAACCGATCCCGAGTTTAAACGCCTCATGGAAAGTTACCAGTTCATGGACCCGCTGAACCCGAGGGATAGTTTGTACGGAGGAAGGACCAATGCCACCTGTTTGCTGTACCAAGCCGACGAAGAGAAAGGAGAAGAAATCAAATACTTGGACGTGTGTTCGCTGTATCCCTACGTGTGCAAATATTGTCGCTTTCCTGTAGGGCACCCGCAATTGCTGACGGAACACATCGACCTGAAAAACATTCGACAATACGAAGGCTTGATCAAGTGTAAAGTTTTGCCTCCCACGAACCTATACCATCCCGTCTTACCTCACCATTGTCAAGGCAAACTGATGTTTCCCTTGTGCCGTACTTGTGCCGAAACGTGCAACCAAGACCAGCCTGTCATCACAGCCAGGAAGAACGGGCCTTGACGGGAACCTGGGTCAGCGTAGAATTGTTCAAAGCTTTGGACATGGGATACCAACTGTTAGAAGTGTACGAAATTTGCCACTTTCCCAAGACACAACAATACCGCAAGGGTGATCCCAGTCAGAAAGGCATTTTCGCCGACTACGTGGATGCCTTTTTGAAACTGAAGCAAGAAGCCAGCGGCTATCCTTCCTGGTGTCACACTCCCGAAGACCAAATACAATTCAAAGAGAAATACTACGAACAAGAAGGCATCTCTTTAGACCACATCGAGAAAAACGAAGGCAGGCGATCGTTTGCCAAAGTGATGTTAAATTGCTTGTGGGGTAAAATGGCACAACGACCGTGTTTACCCAAGACGGAATATTTGACAGAACCTTCCCGCTACTTCCAGATGATTCACGACAAAACCAAATACATGAAACACGTGGACGTCGTTCGAGAGAATTTGATCTTGGTCAATTACGAAGAAGATCTGGACTTTGTACAAGACGACCCCTTTGGAAATGTCATCATTGCGGCTTACGTGACAGCTCATGCTCGCTTAAAATTGTACGAAGCTTTAGAACTGTTAGAAGAACGCGTCCTGTACTTTGACACGGACAGTTGCATTTACATCCATCACCCGATTCAACATCACCCTAACATCGAAGGAGACCGTTTAGGAGCCTGGACAGACGAGCATCCCGACGACAAGATTCTAAGTTTCGTCAGTGGCGGTCCCAAAAATTACGGCTACGAATACCGGGACCCACAAGGAGAAGTGCACACGACGTGCAAAGTGAAAGGACTGACTCTGAATTATCGTACCAGTCGAGTGGTCAACTTTGGGGTATTGAAAGAAGCCTTGCAATCGGGAGAGGATGGAAACTTTAAAGTGACCACTCACCAACCGAACAAGATTGTACGTTTACCCACTCACCACATCGTCAGTCGACCCCTGGAAAAAGTCTATCAAATCGTGTACCAGAAGCGAGTTCGACTTCCCAATCATTTCACCTTACCGTACGGTCACGTCGGTATTGGTCTGTATATAAAAAAGGAACCCTAGGCAAGATCGATAGTTCATTGTGACTACCAAGACCAAGCGAACAAGATGAATTCTTTGAAAGAGACATCGTTCCAGTTTGGGGATTGTAAAAAAGTTGTATCTTCCTCTAGTGTGACTAATATTGGATGGATAAGACCCAGACATTGCGACGGAAAATGTCCGGAAGGAAACTGCGATTGTCCATGTGGTTACCATTGTAATTGCGTAACGGAGTTTGCAGACGAGTGCGATTGTGAGCCTTGCGATGGGTATGATGCTGTACCTTGTGACCTGAGCGATGCCGTAAAGCATCATGGGAACTTTAGTGTCCCTACCCCTATCATGGAAAGTGATGCTGTGCGTGTCAAACCTGTGGGATGCGAAAGTGATGCCGCTTGTCCTCTTGGACATTTTACTGGGTTTCGTTTTAAAGGGGAATGTTCACCTTCACGTCTACCCCCCTACGGATGTCATCCAGCCCTGAGCAAACTCCTGTTCCTGTCACCCAACCCTCATCGAAACGAACCTGTGAAAGACGAATATTCGTTTCCTGTGCGTTTGTTGGAATACTGCGACTTTGAAAATCGTCTTCAATCGTTCAAAGGAAAATGGCCTAAGTATCTGGGAGGCCCGACCCCCGAAGAATTAGCCAGAGCCGGATTTTTCTATTTGGGCGAAGGAGATAAAGTCAGGTGCTTCAGTTGCGGTGTGTCACTTCACCACTGGGAACCGCAAGATTCGGCCTACGTAGAACATGCTCGATGGTCACCGAATTGTCGTTACTTACCCTTAGTGGGACCGAGACACTGAAGTAACTTACCATGTCGTTGACGAAGAAGAAACCAGATTGGTTAGGAGTCAAATGTTGGACATCACCGAGACCAGTATTTAAACTTCATTTCAAAAACGATATTGAATCATTACCTAAAGAACTACAAGAGAAGATTTACAAGGAAGTTTGGCAGGGGTTTGCCAGAGTGAAATCTCAATGGGTCACTGTAGAACTTTTGTGTCGAGAAATTCATAAGAGGAAAGTGAAAAAAGTCAACCAGTGTGTTAGATTTCTTTGGGTCAAGGGTGCATTCCTCCTATTGTATCGCTTTAGACCGTTTACATCAAAAGAGTTCAGTGACATTCTTGGACGTTACCCTGAATGGCAGTGGTCAGAAATTACTCACTATGTGGATTACTTTTGTGAATTGTACGGACTGACCTATTCATGAATATTTTACAAGAGAACATTCGTGCTTTGCCTGTGGAGTTGAGAGAAAGGATTTACCGAGAGCTGGTTAAAATACAAGTGAAACGTAAAGAACAATTGCATCCGTTACGTCACCGGTGTTTGAACCACTGGTACCTGAAGGCTATACAAGGATTGATTCAATTGAAAGTGTTCCATCGGACAGACATTGATCAACGATCCTCTAGTTTTAAAAAGGATTGGTTTGGTATGGACGATTGTAGTTACATCATTGTAAACGTACTGCATCGAATTCCAGAGGAAGAGTTAACGAATTACCAACATCTTGAACACAATGTCAACTTAGTGAAAGAGGAAACTTCTGAACGAATTGTAATGTGTAGATTAGTGACTCAACGATTTAAATTCGACACTGAAGTGAAACCATGTTTGTGCAAAGAGTACATTTCTTGTGTCAGACCAAAGAGGATTTAGTATGACCTATTCATGGATACTTTGCTAGAGAACATTCGTGCCTTGCCTGTGGAATTGAGAGAATGCATTTACCGAGAACTGATCAAAATACAAGTCAAACGTAAAGAACAATTGCATCCGTTACGTCACCAGATCTTTAAGCACTGGTACCTGAATGGTATAAGAGAACTGATTCGTCAGAAATTGTTTCAGTGGTCAGACCTTGTTCAGTACTTTCATGCCCCCGATGATCCACGTGTTGATCATTTTGGTTACTTCGAGATTCACCTAGAGCAACCCATTGAGGAAGACGAGGTAAAGGATTACCAACATTTGTTACGTGGAATCTACTTAGCGGAAGAGGAAACTTCTAATCGAAGTCTGAAGTTCAGATTACAGTATGCAAGATTTACATTCCCAACTGGAAAACGAACATCACTGGCTAGAAAGTACGTGTATTGCTTCCAAAACAAAGAGACTATAAAAACAGGTTGCTATGCCATGACTTATGTCGTATGTAATCCAACAGATTCCGTGGAAGGAACTCAATGACCATATTCAAACCGTGGATCATTACCATCAATTATTACAAGAATTTTATCCATTCAATTTGGGACGACAAGTGGTGTGTGTCTTAGTGACTTGTTTTCTGGGATTTCGTTTACCAGCCGATTCTTTGTGGACTCTTTACGATCAGTACTTACCACCTCAATGGCCTTAAATGGTCACGAAAAACTCCTTTTGCTCAAAGCCTTGCGTTTTCATCTGGATACTTCTCGACCTCAACAGGAAAAAAAGATTCGTCAACTTTTAGCTACCCAAGACGTGTATGACGATGTGTGTGTAGCTTGCGACTTACATCCCCATTGGACAGATGTCCGTGCCTGGAAAGAATGGGGTTTTGAGGCTTGGACCCAAGAAGTGGCCCAGTATGCACGAGAGTTGTTCAAGGAAAAAAGTTACTTTTCAACCCGTGTTAGTGACGGTGCCAGAAGAACCCGTCACCCAGGACAGGACTGTCATGGACAGACCTGAAAGACCCTTTCGGGAGGACACTTGTGTGACCTTACCCCCTACTATAGAACTGGTTAGAACATTACCCAAAACATGTGGTTGTTGTACAGACACTTGTGTTTATTCCACGTTCATCGTTATCATGTGCCTTTTATCCTTGTACTTAAGCCTTTGGCTTTTATGTATTTTTGTCTTTCGTATTCATGTTTGAAAAAAACATTCAATAAACGTGTTCTGAAAAAAGTATATAAACTCTTGTCTTGTTTGTTTTTTCGTGTCACAAGTGACATTTCTCACACCATGGCTACCTCTGCTGTCTCTGCTCCCTCTTCCTCTACTGTCAAAGTCATCGACGAACACTTAGATCGTGCCAGTTGGGAGGCTTTGTATCTTCGCCATCCCTTTAACATGCTCATTGCTGGACCTAGCGGTTCAGGCAAAACCGAATTCGTCAAACGTTTGATCGAACATAAACATCATTTGATCGATCGACCCCCTCAACGGATCGTGTGGTGTTACAAAGAGTGGCAATCGGCGTACAGCCTCTTGCGAGAAAGTCAAGGCGATTCCATCGTGTTTGTGGAAGGCATTCCTAAACAAGACGATGGCATCGTCTCTGACTCCCGTCAAACTCATTTGGTCATTTTCGACGACATGTTAGGAGAAGACGAAGAAGAAATTAAACTGTGGTTTACGCGCAAAGGGCATCACCGTAATGCCAGTGTCGTTTACATCACCCAAAATTTGTTTCAACAAAGTAAAGCCCATCGCACCATCAGTCTCAATGCGCATTACGTGGTCTTGTTTAAAAGCCCTCGAGATAAATCGCAAGTGCAAGTCTTAGCCAAACAGTTAGGGACGCCTTGGCTGACTCAGGTGTACGACGATGCCACTCAAACGCCACACGCCTATTTACTCGTCGATTTGAAACCTACGACCCCCGAGGATTTGCGATTTCGTACCCACTTGTTTCACCACTGGTGCCAAGACGGAGGGCCTGTCCTGTACACGTCTCCGTCCTCGACTTCATTTCACTCCCCATAAAAAAATCTATAAAAACCTCAGACCCTTTTTCGTCTGCCTCACACAGTGTGAACATGACGTCCCTTCAGTCGCATCTTCCCGTCAAATTGATTCGTGCCTTGTATGGCATCAGTCGAGAAAAAGATCCACAAACACGAGCTCGTGTCTTAGAAGCTAGTCTCAAAGAAGTCTTACGATGGTTCACGGTGACGGCACGTCAATTACTCCAAGGAATCATTCAGATTCCTCATCAAACCCAACGCTTTTTCGATCGAAACAAAGTGGCTTTGGTCCAACTGGCCGATCCCCACATCGACACTCAAACCAAAAAACAAATCATTTTGAAACCTGGAGGGAGCGGTACTCTAGGAGGGGTCATCATTCGTTCACTGTTAAGATGGGATCCTAATGCCCCCAAAGGTATCCCTAAGACAAAAGTCCAACGAAGCCCCAAGAAGAAAAAGAAAAAGACCAAGTCCCCAAGAAGAATAACTTCTCCAGTGGCAGGACCCTCCTCTTACCAGACACCACCCCGGAAAAAGAAAAGAAGCCCCCAGAAAAAGAAACAGAAAAAAAGTCCCCAGAAAAAGAAAAGTCCACAGAAGAAAACTAGTCGCAAGAGAGGCACTTCGGCCAGGACGCAACCTTACACTCGCAAACCACGACCTGCCACGGCGGTGACTGCGTCTCCGGCCACGGCGGTGACTGCGTCTCCGGCAGCCTCACGTTTGTCCACTTCTCCGTTGATGTCACCAGGAACTGAAGAGTACTTGGAGACATTGATCACACCAAGAACTTCTCCGTTGATGACCCCCAAAAGAACTTCCCCAGTGGCAGGACCTTCCAATTTAGCGGCAGTGGCTGCTGCTCACAAAGTACCTTCTCCCAAAATCAAAGTCCATGAAAGATCGGGGATGTTACAAAGTTTACTGGATTTGTCCAAGCAAGAACTGGCTCGATTTAGTCCGTTGCGTACCCCTGCACGACGTGTCATGCCTGTCCTCAAACTGATAAAACGTAAAGACAATCAGTGGCGACGCGTTCCAGTATAAAAAAGGCCTGTGACCAAGTCGGGGTATCAGTGAACTTGTAAAAGATGTCACCTCCAAGAAGCCACAAAAGAAAGAGACAAAGGCAGACGCGTCATCCGACAAAGCGCTTAGCCAAGCATCGACGTTACCCTAAGAAAAGACACAGTCGTTCCAAGAAAAAGAGGCGTCAACAAAGGGGAGGATTCCTTGGCGATTTTGGGAAAAACATTGTCACCTTTATGACAAAGCGATAGTCCCAAAAAAAGATAAAAGGGTGTGCGTTAAGTCATCGACGTTAGTGTCTGTTCGGTGAATGTCCCGGAACCCACAAGCAAAAAATGTCACCCTCCAAAAAACCCCAAGGAAAGAAAAGGAAAGGACTGCCACCACGTTTAGCCAAACATGGGGACATGTCATCTGTCCTGTCCAAAGCTTCTCCACCCCTACGAAAAAAACTCATTCAAATGGCCTCCAAAGAGGTCATCGATACCGTGTGCGAATGTTGTTTGAACGTTTTGAAAGGCACGATCCCTTTGTCCAAACACCAGAAACAATGCTTAGGCAAACATCGTCACGTTCTTCGGAAAATGGTTCAAAAGAAAATTCCCATTCGTCAAAAAAAGAAGATGTTGGTCCAACGTGGAGGCATTTTACCTCTCTTGTTAGGCCCCATACTGAAAGGAGTCTTGGGAACCATGTTGGGAGGACTGGTGGGAGCAAGATAAAAAGACCCTCGGAAGTCCCAAGATCTCAGAATTCACCCCTGACAACCCCATGGAAGGACGAAAACTAGCTTTAGTGCCTTACAAACGATGGATGGAATACCATCGGTGGCAAGAACAACGCACCCCGCATTTACCTCCCAATCCCAATTTGAGCGAGATGTCCCAGTTACAACACGAATTGCAGTCCTTGATGGATCGCCAAGATTTGTCCGAAACAGAAAAATCGCAAAAGTACGGTCAACTCTTGCAAAGACTGCAACTCTTTCACCAGAAAGCTTTAGACGAAACAGCTTTACCCACTCTGAAAGATTTTAAGACCTTGATGAAAAGTCCAGCACCATCATCATCATTACCACCACCACCACCACCACCACTACTGTCATCCCCAACGGTCACCAGAGATGCTACCCCACAAAGACCTGAGGAAGAAGAGATGCGCGAAGTGTTTCAAACACCGTCAGCAGCTCCCATTTCGAGTAAGATTGCAGCATCCTTGTTGACCCCGTCCCCCACACCCCAACGAGAAGAAATGAAAGCTTGGGTTAAGAAGATGATGTCCACGCCTCCTTCGACAGAAGTGAAAAAGAAAGAAGGGAAACCAGAAGTGAAAAAAGAAAAGAAAACCAAAGCCATTCCATTGCCACCTCCACCACCACCACCACTACCTTCGACTTCTACTCCCGTAGCCCATCGGACACGTAAATCCGTTTCCAAACCACCCTTTCGACCCACCCAAAGTAGCATCACCGAAGAGTGGGTGACTTATTAACACACCAACACAAAAAATAAAAAAATGGAAAAAGTCTTAGCCAGCATTTACTACGATCCCTCGCATCCTGCAGGTTACGCAGGAGTTCAAAAATTGTATCGTGCTGCTAAAACTCGACTGAAAAGTCTCCGTTTACCTCAAGTGCAACGATGGTTACAAGAACAAGCTACCTACACTTTACACAAACCCATTCGACGCAAGTTTGCCAGAAGTCGCACCCGAGTGGAAGGCATCGATCAACAATGGCAAGCCGATTTAGCCGATGTCTCTCATTTGGCCAGCTACAATCGTGGTTACAAATATTTGTTTTGTGTCATCGACGTCTTTTCCAAATTTGCCTGGGTCGTGCCCTTGACTTCCAAATCGAGCAACGAGTTAGTGCGAGCCCTGCAACGGGTGTTGAAACAAAGCGGTCGTCACCCTCTTCGATGGCAAACGGACAAAGGCACCGAATTTCTGAACCAAGCTTTCCAAAAAGAATTAAAGAAACGTGACATTCATTTTTTTACCACCGAGAATCCCGAAACCAAAGCCAGCATCGTGGAACGTTTTCAACGCACTTTGAAAGAACGCATGTGGAAATATTTTACGCATCACCACACTCTGAAGTACATCGACATCTTACCGCACCTGGTGCAAGCGTACAATCAATCTTACCATCGAAGCATCGGACGTGCCCCGCAAGACGTGACTCCCGACAACGAAGTGCTGGTGTTTGAGCGCCTGTTGGGTACGTCCCCGACGAGGGCTGTCCCCAAGAAAAGTGGAGAGTTGGCCGTAGGAGATTGGGTGCGCATTGGCAAAACCAAACGCACTTTCGACAAAGGTTACTTACCTAACTGGACGACCGAATTGTTTCGCGTCACTGGACAAGTGCATGGCCGTCATCCTACCGTCTATAAATTGGAAGACATGAACGGAGAAGTACTCAAAGGAACGTTTTATTTGCCCGAGTTACAACGTGTCACCAAAAAAGAAGACGACGTGTACGACATCGAAAGCATTCTCGAACGCAGAACCCGTAAAGTGGGCAAACGATGTGTCAAAGAAGTCAAAGTACGTTGGAAAGGATATCCACCCAGTTTCGATTCTTGGATCGACACTTCGCAAGTCATCGACTATAAAAAGAAGAAGTGACCATCATGCCCTTTCACTCAGCAGATGCAGCTACGTCGACCACTCCTTCTTCACCTAGTTCTTCTGTGCAAGATTTACAAAAACAACCCTTGTGGGTGTGGTGTGGAGAACGTGTGCCTAAAACGCAAATCGTCTTTTTCTGCCAAATCTTCGTGGTGTATTGTGTCATCGGGGCAGCCATCGCCAATTTGAGTTTGCAACAAGGAGACAAACAATTGTGGACCATTTTATTGAGCAGTTGCATCGGTTACCTGCTTCCCAATCCTTCCCTGAAATTCTCCTCGAACGGGAACGTTGTGTCCAGTGCCAGTGCCAGTCACCACTCCAACAACCACAACCAGAACCCCATTTTGGGCGGAGACACGCCTCTGACGTCCACTAACCCCTCGGACAGCCACAGAACTCTGGAATTATGAGTCACCAAAACCAATTTTACTTAACCTTACCCAGTGACAGTTCCATGGAGGTGTTTCCCAATAACACGTTGTGCTGTTACACGGCCAAATTACCTCAAGCCATCCCCTTAGATCACGAAGCCCATTGGGAAGTGGCTTTGGTAGAAATGATTCACCCAACCCAAGTCCTCAATGTCATTACCCATCAAAATTTTTTTACGGTGGAAGTTCATGACTCACAATTGCAACAAGAGTTGGATAAGATTGGCACATATAGCAATAAAACCTATGATGACAAAACTAAAACGTGGACCTACAACTTGGTGATTCCCGCAGGCTATTATTTCAGTGGTCAACATTTGGTCAACACCATAGCTACCAAGTTTAATGGTGTGTTTGGGGAAGCTTTTAAGAGTGTCAATGTCAAGAACAAAAGTATCACCATGGAGTACCACAAAGTAGCTCGTCGCTTCTTAATAAAATTTGAACGGCCTAAAATCGTAACCATTTTATTTTGTCCTGGATTGTTTGACATGTTGGGCGGTGACATGGAGATGAGGAAGAAAGTAGAAGAAAAAGGCGAATCACCAGGCATTTTCGACAACGACACTTTTACCAAGTATTTTCGTACCCCGGTAGAACTGAACCAAGGACTGAATTTGATCTTTGTGTACTCCGATGTGGTGGAATACAACGTGGTGGGACACACCTCCGTACCGTTACTGCGTGTCATTCCTTTCAAAGTGGATTCTGCCACGAATGCTGACGAGGAAGGTGGAAACACTTATCACGTCCACCGCGAATTTGTCCATCCTCACTATTTGCCCGTCAGCAAGTCGTATTTGGACACAGTCAACATTACTATAAAAGGAGATTTGGGACAAAATATTCCATTCACCAAAGGAAAAGTCACGGTGAAACTCCATTTTCGAAAACGGTTCTCTCACGACTCGTAAGTCATGTATCCAGTGTACCGAGGGGTTGCACGACAGCGAGGACACGGTTTAGGAGACATGTTAAAATCGGCCTTTCGTTCGGTGGCCCCGGTGTTGAAACCGATGGTGACACGCGGATTGCACGCCTTGAAAGATGCGGCACTGACGCAAGGCAAAGAATTTCTCCAAAATGTCATCATCGACAAACAAAACCCTAAAGAAGCCTTCATGAGGGCAGGCAAAAATGTCTTGCTGCAAACGGGTAAAGACATTTTAGGCCGACGAGACACACCTATAAATGCCCTGCACGCTACCGAGTCAGGCATTCAGCAAGGACAAGGCAGAAAGAGACGACGACGAAGAAAACACCCTTTCACCAGACTTCAAGCGAGAAAGGCCAAGAAAAGAAGAACCGTTCGAGACTTAGACGTTTTCGATTATTGAAACACAGAACAAAATGATGCACCGAGAGTCTTGCGCTTGTTTCAAGACGGAACTGGATCTGTTTGCCATGCCCCCCACCATGATGACCATGCAAGAATCCCAATGGGTGGAATTTCATCCCGTCTCCTCATTGACCGATTCCGCTCCCATCGAGTTTGAAATCAAAGGACAGCCCGAAGATTACATCAATCTGAATAGCAGTTACTTGTACTTGAAAGTCCAAGTTCTAGAAAAAGATGATAGTGGAGTAGATGACACTGACGAAATAGCTCCCGTCAACAATTTCATGCATTCCTTGTTCAGCTCAGTGGATTTGTACTTGAATAACAAACTGGTCAGCAGCAGCATGGATACTTACCCTTACCGTGCCTACCTGGAAAATCTCTTGACGTACGGAACAGATGCCAAGGATAGTCATCTCAATGCCTGTGTGCTGTGGGTACCTGACACAGCGGGCAAGTTCGACACAATAGATACAAGCAATTCCGGCTTTGAGGCAAGAGAAGAGAAAATCCTAGGTAAAAAGAGTTTAGAACTGATGGATCGTTTGCATTTGGACATGTGGTTGCAAGAGAAGTATTTGCTGAACGGGGTCAATGTCCGCTTGAGACTGAATCGCAGCAGTGCCGCTTTCCATTTGCAGGCTGCTGATTCTACTAAGGCTCCTAAAAGCATAATCCATGAGGCCAAACTCTACGTACGACACGTGGAAGTGTTACCCAAAGTGGGTAACGACATCAGTCAAACGTTGAGCAGAACGACTGCCAAGTATCCCATCCGACGTGTGGAAGTGAAAACGTTCACCATTCCCAAGGGACAGCATTCTATGACCGAAGATCATCTGTTTCAAGGACAGTTACCCAAGCGTTTAATCCTTGGTATGGTCCTGAATTCAGCCTTCAACGGAGCCTTCAAAGAAAATCCTTTCAACTTTCAACACTTCGACGTGAAGAAAATCAAAGTCAGTCGCGATGGCAAGACCTTGTGTACCCGACCTTTCGAACCTGACTTTGCCAACAAAAATTACTTGAGATCGTACTTGTCCCTGTACGAAGCCACGGGTCAGTTAGGAACCAACACCAGTCACGGCATTGAGTACGAGGATTATGCAGGAGGCTATGCTTTGTGGGCTTTCGATTTCACTCCAGACCAAGGCAGCGACGAGGAACATTTCCACCCTATAAAATCTGGCCAGATTCGTGTGGAACTTCAGTTTACAAAAGAACTACCAGCGACAGTGAACGTCATCCTGTATGCAGAATTCGATAATACGATAGAAATCAACAGTTTGAGAGAAGTCATTCTAGATTATTAGAAGGTATGGAAGACTGTTATCCCTCTTTACCTAGTGGAGAAACTTTGGAGATGGAATGTAAGGAGACCGTGGAAAAAGAAGAAGAAGTGATCATGATGAAATCGAGATGGCCAGAACAAGAAGCCCATTTAGTCTCCTGTTTTGCCAAACACTTGGTCGACAAAATGACGGAATTGATCAAGAAAAATTGCTATGGATGTCAAAACGATCATCCCAGTCAAATTCAACACGATAAATGCCTGATGTTGAGTCAAGAAGAAAAATTGGACGAGTTTCTGGACGAAGCTTGGAGCCTCATCTCGAACAAAGACGTGTTGCACCAGTGGTATAAAGACTTGTGTGAACATTCTTGTCCACCATTAACCACTCAAGAGATCCATCGTATCGAAGCTCTCCTGAATCAGAGTGAGGAAACAGAACGAATAACCGTTTATTCGTCAGACATTTTCAAGCAAAAAGTCAGGATCGAATTGATGACTTATTATTACCTGTGAAGAAGAACAAAAAAACACACACAAATCAATGGATACCTGGGAACTTTATTACCTTTTGAACCACAGTTCGTATACAGCTTCTTGGAATCCTGTCGTCTGTGCTAAAGATGAACTCCCTCATCGCAAACCTAAAGACCATCAAGCTTACGTGATCAACACGGACGACAGTCATCTCCCAGGAACCCACTGGGTAGCCGTCTACTTTCCTCAAGAAGGATGTGTGGAATATTTTGATTCGTACGGATTGCCCCCTTTGGAAGACGATATCATCGACTTTATGAGAAGAAATGCTCAAACCACCCGATTCAATAATGTGAAATTACAAGGCACAGATTCCTTGGTGTGTGGACAGTACTGTGTGTATTTTCTGCATCATCGCAGCCTGGGCTATTCCTTAGAACATTTAGTGACTCATTTCGATCCTCGTTCTTCTGCTAGAAACGATGTGAAAGTAGATCGATGGTTTTGTGACCATTATGCTTATCTTTTGTCTCAAGCTAGGAAACGTAGTGTCCATCAATGGCCTAATGATTTCCAACAGTGGAAATCACAATTTCATTCACAACGTTGTCAGCCCAGTTTAAAGTAGATTGTGCATTGAGAAAAAATGTTTGTGATTTGAAAACAATTGTTTGATGTTATAGTGTTGGATTATTGTTAAAAATGTTAGAGTTGTTGTTTAGTGTTAAGTGATTTTTGAATAAAAAATGTTGTGTTTTGAAAAAATGCTTTTGTCTTTTGTTTAGCTATAAGAATGTTGGATTGATGCTCTTTCATTTCTTACTATCCCTCTCATGAACGTTGCGGCTCGAAAAACCGTGTGGGGGATGTTTTCCTTCACGTCCGCGCTTTGACTTTAAGAACCGGTTTGTTCCCAGTCTAACCATCCATTGTCGACTCATCCTCCTACGAAGATGTGCTCCAAACTAGCTAAGCTCAACGAAGCCTACATGAATCTGCATAGGGTCAGACACAGTCTGATACCGAAGCCAGAAGAAATAGAGAATGTGAGAATGTTAAAAATCACTGAAGACCTGATAGAAGAGCTCTTCAGAGAAGAAATGAACAGGGAAAAAGAAGAATGGACAGAGAAGTACAGACTTCAGAGACAGCAGCAACAGCAGCAACAACAACAACCTGAAGCTGACAGAGGCTTTGTCGATTGCCGTATCGACACCAAAGAGTTCTTCTTCTCTTTCCGAAGAAGCAGACCTATTGCCAGAAAGTCTATCCTCAGAGGACATCGCATTCTTAGAAACTAAAAAAGAATGCCATAGCAAACAAAAAAACAGCCCTTTTCAGGGCTACCCAATACTCTAGAAAAGAAATAACGATCCATTTGCCAATGTGTGTAGGTAGAGTAGTGTGAAAATAAACACTAACTCTTTATTAATAGTGGAAGTGTATGTGTTTGTGTGTTTGTGTTAGTAAGTGGTTAAGTACGTTGGTAGGGATAGTAGATTAAAATGATGTTTGTTTTTCTTGGCTGTTAGAGGTGTATGTTTGGGGTTAGATTGAATTGCTTTGCTTATGTGGATAGTCTATTGAAGTGATTTATAAAAAATTTTACAATAGTGATGGGTAGCATAAAAAAGTGAGTGAGTGTTTCTTTTAGGTCCGCGCGTTGTTTTGGGTCATGATCTAGGTAAGATCAATTTTATGTTATTAGGGGGATGTTTTCCATCACGTCCGCGCTTTCACTATAAATTGAAACTCGCTGGGCAGTCTAGCTACCCTTGTTGATTGATCAACACAAGAATGATTAGCAGAATAGTGAAACTGTTAGAACTCCAGATGCACCTGGAATATGCCAGGCGCATAGTAAACGAACTATCAGCGGAGGCTATCATAGAAGAAGCAAGAATGAAGAAAGAAGAGGAGGAGAGAAGAGAGAGGGAAGAAGAGGAAAAGAAAAGAGAAGAGAGGATGTCGTTCAATATTCCCGAGACAGAGGATTGGGGTGTTGAAGCGAATCATCCTCCCTCTGCGCTTCCCAGAAGAAAGGTGAAAGAAGACTGGGGAAGAAGATGTGTGTGCGGCGCCAGGCCAGGACGGTGCAACCATTAGATAGGTGCATCAGGAGTTCAAAAAAACAGCCCTTTTCAGGGCTACCCCAATACTCTAGAAAAGAAATAACGATCGATTTGCCAATGTGTGTAGGTAGAGTAGTGTAAATATAAACACTAACTCTTTATTTATAGTGAGAGTGTATGTGTTTGTGTGTTTGTGTGTTTTTTGTTTGTAACCGTTAACGTAAGTTTGTGTGAATAGTAGATTATGGGTTTCTTAGCGTATGTAGAGAGTATAGTTGTGGTTATATTATATGAAATGAGAAAGTAGGGGGATGTTTTCCTTCACATACGCGCGATGTTCGGTCATGATCTAGGTAAGATCAATTTTATGTTATTAGGGGGATGTTTTCCTTCACGTCCGCGCTTTCACTATAAGAACCCACAGTGTTCGTTGTTCAAACCATTCTGCAAAGAATAAAAAGAAGATGGCGTCAAACCAAATGGACAAAATACAAACCTTGCAAGACGTTTTAGACAACTTAGGAATAATGGAACAGATGCTAATAAGACTCGTTGAAGACCATTATTCCTATAGTCCCCATCGTGTAAAGATGGAAATTAATAACTTAAGAAAAGCAAAGGACAAGATTAGTGGTGTAATGAAAGAGATAAAGGAGGAGAAGGAGGATGAAGAGGAAAGAATAAGAATACGCAAATGGAACGAAAAAATTGAAAAAGAAGAAGAAAATGAAAAGAGGAAGAAAGAAGAGGAGGAAGAGAAGAAGAAAGAAGAGGAGGAGAAGAAAAAAAAGAAAGGGAAGAAGAGTGTAGGAGATAAAATAAGAACTTGGTGGAGAAAAAGAAGAAATTAGAAGAAGAAGAAGAAAACCCAAAGGCCCTTTTCAGGGCCCCCATATTTCTCGAAAAGAGATAGCCTTTGAATTGCCTACCCCTTTTTTAAAAATTTAAATTTAAATTTAAATTTAAAAAATTTTTTTTTTAAAAAAAAAAAATCCCATGTTCCATTCCCCTTTACGCTAGATTGTCCCACAATTTATTCCCATGTTAAATTCCCCTTGAAGCTAGATTGTCCCACGATTTTTCTCCATGTTAATTTTCCATTGATGCCAGATTGTCCCAAGGTTTTTTTTAATGCTTTTTCCCATTGACGCTAGGGTATCCCCTTTCACTACTTATGTCGTAAATCAGACTAAAGTATATGTAGTTTATTTCAAAGTCTGGTTCCCTGCTTCATATGCTCCCTGCATTGTTCTCCACTATTCATGTAGAGGTGAGCAAGCAGGGAGCATAAAAAAAGAGGGAACCAAACTAAGTATTCCTGCACTTAGTCTGCTTCCTGGCCTTATCATAGGACCCTGTATCCATATCAACGACCATATTGCGAGAACAGACACCATGGACCTATATGTAATCAGTTCTTACAATGACCACTTGATTAGTAATGATTGTTCTGATCAAAAACAAACATAAAAGGAATATTTAAAAAAATGGATTGTTGCTACCGGTGATAGATGCTACAGTCCATAAACCAGGCTAATGTACATGTCATGAAATGCCATTGTAGTGCCAAAGTTGACGTAGTGGTCGCATATATTGTCTATAGAGTTAATCCTTATTGCCAAGGATGAATAAGGTAATTGCCTATTAAACCAGCAAGAGAGAATCGTTTGTGATATTTGATTGATAGTGTTCAAGACTTGTGATGTTTGTTGTATTTCCCCCTAATGTTAAGTGATTGCATCCCAATCACAAAGCTGTCATCTATTCATGTTGTTGTGACCGAGTTACACATTTTGCTTATAGAGTTAATCCCTGTATGTCATCGTGGAATGGTTCCGTTTACTTTTGTCTCTGAGTAAACGTTTTTTTTTCTGGATGAGATAATTGTTTCTTTTTATCTCATTCATTGTTAGATATGCAATGCACATTATAGAGTTTTCATATTTTCTCATGCCCAGTCAAAATTGTCTTTAGGTTTGATATTACAAATGAGCACTAATGATTTTAACACCTAGAACCTTAATAACAATGGATGAACTTCCAACAAAAAAGAGACAAGTTTTAAGGCTGGAGAAAATAATTACTGTAACTGAAAGAAGTGGAAAAAAGCAGACCACCTGCAAAAAGCGGCTTAAACATTGGTAAAACAAATTTAGGTTGTTATAAAGGAAAATGAGTAATTCAGAAATGATTTCATATGCTTAATTATGTGATCTTCAAATGTAAATGTGATTTTGTGCTTAATGATAGAAGTATATCTTTATTGCTATATAATTTTGTTTTAACTTAGATGAATGCATGCAGTATTTTAGCAAAAACTATTAATAAAGAATATAATATATGTAGAAGGATTTATTATACAATGGAATAATAGTATGCTGAGTGTTACTTATGAATGTGAGGTGCCAAAGCACATGTGAATGCAATTAGTCTTTTGATCAAAATGATCATTAGCTGCTGGGAGTTGATTAACAGGTGGCATAATCTGTCAGCTAACATCTAACCTGTGGGGCTTCATCTAATACCTTTACAAACCTTGACCTTTGATAGCCTGCGTGATTCATACTTAATATTTAGAAACAGATAAAATAACAGTAGATTGTTGACAGGAAAACTTGCCTACCAAATACTTGGCAGCTTGAATTTTCATGTGTCTATATTAGAAAGTACACATACTTTTACACAGATTAGACCATCCCAGAGAACCTTGGCTGTTATAGTATTAATCTTGTCAAAATCTGCATCTTTGCATTCACATTATATATATTGCCATTATATCACTTGCAGGCTTGCAGTATGGGTCTACTTTTGCATGTGACAGGCAATCAATACAAACACTTTATATCTTGACTTTTTGGGGTGTTTTGGCTGGGATAGTCTTAAGGCAAGGTTGGACTGGTATTTTATCATACTGCAACATGCTGAGCTTATATGGAGCTGACAGTATTCCATCACAACATGTCTGATGGTGGGATTGAACCCATATCCTTCTGATCATGAATCCAGTAACCACTGAACCACCACTTTTGGATGAAGTAGATTTGGAAATAACATGAGTGGGTAATAGTATTAGCTTATTTTTTCTGAACCTCTTAGCCAATATAAGGGTTGCAAATTAAATGTCATTGCTTTGGAAGCAACATGCACACACTACTGGTGTTCAGCATTAAGAGGTTAGTGTTAGGACTGGTCATCCTGGTGTCAAGATAATGGGACTGGGTGGGACATGATACTAAATGTCTGTGGCATGATGCTTCAGTGCTAGACATTACTATAATCTGCCACACTGCAGACACCATAGCTATATGACTGAATTTTTTAAAATGCTATGTTAAAAATCTAAATACATACACACACACACACATCTATATAGCAATGATATAAATCAAGAGCAAGATTAAAAACTTGTTTTATCTTTATTTCATAATGCATGTAATTAGTAAAATTGCAGTTCATATACATGTACAGTAAAGCACCAATAATAAACAGGGTTCCTACTAGGATTTGAAATTTGGAGTCCTCCTTTGAAAAATGTTATAAAGTCCTGGCAGTGATTTTCCTGAAATTTTTTCATAACATCAGGGTTAGCATGCATTAGCATCATAAAATGTTTAAAAAACACATTGTCATCCCAAAAGTATAAATTAATATTAGTGGGTAGCAGGGATGTTGCTGGGTTAAAAAAAATTGTAAAAAATATTGCCCAGCTCAATATTTTGTCACCAGTTTTTAAAAAATGTCGTCAATCAAGGAGTCAGTATTTTTCCATGTCTATTAACATAATAGGCAATGAAAATGGAAAGAGATGGGATAGTTATTATTTTATCTGGTCCATTTTTTAAAATAAGCCTCAAGAATCAGCATATCATAAAAAGTAATATCTGTCATATTATTTGAGTTGGTTGTTGCAAAGACTGATATATATATATAGCACACTACCAGTAGACTCCATAATTGCTGGCCGATCATCATTAGACTATGTCAGTGTCAGGACAAAACCAGCATCACAAGTCATACATCAGTAGTCGGATACAAAAGATAACAGCTAAGTTAGTGGAGTAATTATTCTGGATTATCTTGATTACATACCCAGGAGAGGTAAGAGCATATGTTCTTTGAGTGATAGGCTTTGACTTAGGTGTTTTTTAACCAACTGAAGTTTTAGCAGTTAACCGGAAGCAAGAAAACGTTGGCACTGGTTGGTGCATCACATATCAGCAGGTTCTGGAGTGTAGCAGGACAAAATGATAGTGTATTGGGACTTCTATAGTAAAAGGCCCTGGCAAGAACACAGCTTGGCCATAAACATAGGAGTTCCAATAATGCAGTAACTCAAGGCTATATTTGCATATTGTTGTGTCACCATTATGTTGATGTATTGATATTGTTCATTTATTTTGTGATGTTTAGTACTAAAAATTTAATAGAAGAATAATATTCAAAGGCAATTGAGAACTTATAATTGTGACTGCTTGTTATGATACAACTCACTGGACAACAAATTTTTACAAAAGTCATGTTACTGAAATAAAATTAGTCAATTCTTATCAATTTTTATGTGCTGAACACGAATATGACAGTCAAATTGCAAAATTGGCTCTAGTTCTTTTGTAATCTGCAAGAAATTAATGTTTACATAACGAAATGCATTCCAATAGTAAAAGGTCAACTGTAATAGCCTACCTATAAAAAATCAAGTCATTGACTACATCTTAGATTTCTTCGCCTGTCTCTTGTACAGCTGTTCGGGAGCATCTCTGAGGAGTGTCCAGCAGTAGTCAGCCAGCATTGTAGTGGACCATTTTCCCTGGTATCTTTGTTCCATTGTTGCGATATCTTGATGAAAACGTTCGCCGTGTTCATCACTAACAATACCACAGTTGCTAGGAAAGAAATCCAAATGGGAATGAAGGAAGTGAATCTTTAGAGACATATTGCAGCCAAGTTTCTTATACTTCATCAACATGTCTTCTACTAGTTCCTTATAGTTTTCTGCCCTAACATTTCCGAGGAAGTTTGTAGAAACTAGGCGAAAAGCATTCCATGCTTGTTTCGCGTCACCTTCCAGCAAGTTGTTGAACCGGTCATCTTTGAAAAGCTCTCGAATCTGAGGACCCACAAAAACTCCCTCTTTAATCTTTGCTTCGCTGAGTCGAGGGAATTTTTCATGCAGGTATCGGAATGCTGGCAAAGTCCGGTCAATGGCTTTCACGAAGTTCTTCATCAAACCTAGTTTGATGTGAAGGGGTGGTAGCAAGATTTTCTGAGCCTCAACCAGAGCTGGGTGTTGGATATTCTTCTCTCCAATGGCTACATTCTGCCTGTGAGTCCATTCCTTCCTCATGTAGTGCATTTCCCTTGCTCGGCTATCCCACTCGCATAAGAAACACATGTATTTTGTATATCCTTGCTGCAGTCCCATTAAAAGGGCAACTACCTTCAAATCACCACAGAGGTGCCAGCTGTACTTGTTATACTCAATGGAATTCAGTAGCTGCCTTAAGTTATCGTATGTCTCTTTCATGTGGACAGCATACGCTACTGGAATAGATGGAAGAATGTTTCCATTGTGCAAAAGCACAGCCTTGAGACTCAGTTTCGAAGAGTCCACAAATAGTCTCCATTCTTGTGGGTCATGAGTGATTTTTAAAGCATTCACGAGGCCCTCAATATCGGAACAGAATATCAGATTACTTTCCTTTCTGAAGAAAGGCTCCAATTGCTGGTGGCGCTTTCGATATGCAGTAATTGTGACATCTTCTTCTAGAAGATTCCATTGTTGGAGTCTTGATCCTAGCAATTCTGCCTTGTTCTTTGATAAGTCCAAATCACGAATCAGGTCATTTAGTTCTTCCTGTGTTATTCTGTGTGGGGTTGATGATGCACCACAGTGAAAATCTGGATCACTGCATGCTGATGGACCAGGAGAAGAACAGGTCGACTCACCTTTGTCTTCGTCAGATGAATCAAGAGAATATTCTGCTGGAGGTTCTGGAATAGGAAGTCCCTCACCATGTGGAACTGGTCTCAATGCAGACGGAATGTTTGGGTAGACTATTCTCGACTTCTTTCGCTTCGTTATTCCGCCGGAAAGAGGAGGAACCAAGCAGAAGTAACAGTCATTTAGGTGGTTGCTTGGCTCTCTCCACACCATTGGGACTGCAAACGGCATTGATGACCTTTTGCAATTCAACCACTGTGAAAGCTGTGTTGTACATGTAGCACAGCATATATGCGGAGCCCAAGGCTTGTCTTGGTCACCAACCTTGCATCCGAAGTAAAGATGATATGCCTTCTTCACTTGAGAATTGATACTTTTCTTCTGGTTGGCAAATGTCACTTCCCCACAAATATAGCAAAAATTGTCCGCGGTATTAACACACTTTCGAGGCATTACTGTTCTTTATTGTACGTAAATGGATAAAATAATAAGTTTTATGTAACAGTAGCTTGAACTGTCTCGCACAACGTCTAAAATATTTTAAATGCTGAACCTATCTGATTGGGCTTTATATAGTACACTGCTTACGTCAGCTTCAGCAGCCGCCTGGCATTAGTATAATAGGCCTACACATGTATAGTACACTGCTGACGTCAACTTACTTCAGCAGCCGCATGGCATTAGTATTGCATTGCATCAGAAAATGATGCAATCAACTGTGGATGATGTGAGCATGATGGTATTATGCAATGTTACATCATTATTCCGGATGTTGCTGCAGTCCTACTGGAGAAATTTACACAGTGAAACATAGAAAATGAGGTATATGAATATCTTCAAAACGAGAGCCAATACAAATTTTTCACGGTTATATTCGTGTTCGGCACACCAAAATACTACAGATTAGGGCCTTTTCAAGTCAGTAATGATTTCACTGTTGACCAGTGTTATCTGTACATTACCATTTTTTCATTTTGTGTACAGCATTAATGAATCAAACAAGATAATACAAAATCTTTTGTTATTTAGTTTTTCTTTCCATATTTATGACACTGTGTACATAAACCTGATAATGTCCAACTGTATTATTATTTTGTGGCTCATGGATTCTTAGTTATTTTGTCCTTCCTCATCAGAATTAGAACCATTATATACTTCCTGTCAACCAGTCTCACAGTAATCAGGCTCATCTGAATTAGAACCATTATATACTTCCTGTCAACCAGTCTCACAATAATCAGGCTCATCTGCAGCCTTGTACTTGATTTTATACAGAGTTTATAAAGTTGCCATGAGAAAAACACACAATTCAATTCATAATTGATTGAAAATGAAGGTGTACTCTAAAAATGACACTGAAATACACTTAGATATCATGGCCAAGATAGGTTGTTTGACTTTGGCCACTTTTGCAGGGTACAATCTGTGGGAATCATCAGGCAGGTCTGGAATAAATGGGTACATGCAGCTGCCAAAAGTAGATCTCATTGTCCTGTTTTTTAATCTTCATTGATTAGGTTGAGTTGTAATTATCTCCATTTCTCTTACACAGTGGGTATGTAGAGCATTCAGGGTCTTTTTAGTACAGCCTATTTTTAGTTTAGTGATGAAGAAAGTTTCTAATATGATCTTGTTTTAGCAGAGTATGTGGGACATATTTTTATAGCCCTAAAGATCACTGTATTTGTATTTTGTTTACCTGATATTATGCCTTTGTAAATTTCAGTTTCCCTACCCATCTCCTCAGGGAAATGAACCCACTAAGACACTGAAGAGTCTTATTAACATAAGAAAGGACACTCTCAGGCTTGTAAGGTAAAGGTTTTAAGTTCCAACACTTACTGAAAAAGAGAGAGTTCGGTGTTCACTAGATCAGAGATCATCTTTCTGTCATCATGCTAAGGACTGTTCCATTTAAACATACATGGTACCCAGGGAAGGCAGTTTTTATAAAAGTATATGCCAGGGTACTTTGATTTCACAGAATTCATATTAAAATGATAAGAAATTCTAAATAGCATCATGGGTGAGTACCCCACTTTAAAAGTGCCTTCTCAAGGTCCAATATATGTTTTAATGGAACAACTCTAATATGCAGTGTTATTTTTTATTTGTGCATCTTTTTGAGAAGCAAATGTATAATTGTCCTTTCAAGAGGGATGTGTATGTTCTGTTAATACTGCTTAAATAAATAGACAACAATACCAGGTTTTAAAAATACATTTCTCGGAAAGGTGTCTTAAGCAATAATCCCATTAGAAAGGCAAAAACCGGAAACTATTTTGTGAAAACAGCGCTACATTAGCTGTCTTGAAAGACAATCCCTTATGCCCAAAAATTATGATCTCAAAACAGGTGGTCTTTCATTACAGGTAATAATACTATATAATCAGTCAAAATCTGGTTGCAGGACAGATGGTGTCATAGCAGTGGTCTTGCAAGACAGGTTTTATTGTATATATCTCATCTTGACTCATAACTTTAAAATTTTTGGGATTCTGTCTTTACACAAGAGTCGGGTCAATGCAATGCAGTGATCATTTCTTTGCAATGAATCAATGGAAGGATAATGCAAAACTGGACATGTTTCAAATGGATAAATGGCATATATACTTGCTTACAAGTCAGGGTTTATGTTGTTTGTTCTGTTGATTACTTGTAACAAACTGCATAGACCTAGATCTGACTTGACATTATGTGACAGCAGATCTGGGTCAATTCAAGTTACAGTTGGATACAACTTAAAAACACAGTATGCAGTAAATTATTTTCACTGTCTGTTTTTATTATTGGGGTGTTATCCAGATTTCAGCAATAATACCTATATTGTTGATTTTTATTATCTAGATTCACTGTATTCATATGTAAAGATATTTTTGTTGCTACTCAGGGTGAATGATGCAGAGAAGACACCCCTTGAGGATGGAAGTGGAGATGCAGATCAAGCTTCATCACAGTACAACATTGAGTTTGTTTTTGATTCTGATGTTAGGTGTACCATCAAAATCTATTACTTGGCCACAGAAGAAATCAATAATGGCCAGATTGTGTAAGTGGGCACTTTTTATTTTAAATGCTTGAAATTCGAAAAAAAATCTATTTCACCAGGTTTTCTAGAATTAACATTGTTTTTGCACACAACTTTTGTTTGAAGCAGTTTTTATCACTTTCCTTCAGACAGGTTTGACTGGATAATAATTCTGCTCTTTCTAGAATTTTTCTTTCTTTCATAAAGTCCTGAATATTACATATTTTTGTTTCTAAGGAAGTCTCAGTGATGAGAGAAAGATCATGTAATTTCATATAATTTTATCAGAGGCAAACCTAGTTAATTTTTTTAATGGGATATGAATTTAGCCTGCACAGATTGCTGTGTAGAATTTATTTTAATCAAAGTTTAACTACTAATTAATTATGAGAATCTTAAGATGCTAATGTTGACCAATATAAAATTTGTTTATTATGACTGAAATTGAAAAATTGTAGTTGAAGTTATTGTTACTTGAAAGTAAGAAGTTTATATGATTAAAGTGATGAAATCAATTTACTTTATTAGTTATCACTCAAGAGATCCATCCATGAACTCGGAGATTTACCACTACAAGCGTGGAGCCAACCAGTTGTTTTCTCAGACAACACATGTTCTGAATCCCACCAAGATCCCAGAGGAAGAGGTAGTGTATGTCAGTCCTATTCACATTTCAGTGCAAAGAACACTAACCCAGACCTTCTTAACATTTTTAGATCATTCTCTGCCCTGTCATGCTGTGTACTGACAAATCAGTGTCTGCCCAGCTCTGATGTCATACATTGCACTTTATGATAAGGGTTTACCCAGATCTGCTGTCACACATTGCACTTTATGATAAGGGTCTGCCCAGATCTACTGTCACACATTGCACTTTATGATAAGGGTCTACCCAGATCTGCTGACACACATTGCACTTTATGATAAGGGTCTGCCCAGATCTGCTGTCACACATTGTACTTTATGATAAGGGTCTACCCAGATCTTCTGACACACATTGCACTTCATAATCAGGGCCTGCCCTTATCTGCTGTTACATATTGCACTTTATGATAAGGGTCTGCCCAGATCTGCTGTCACACATTGCACTTTATGATAAGGGTCTGCCCAGATCTACTGTCACACATTGCACTTTATGATAAGGGTCTACCCAGATCTGCTGACACACATTGCACTTTATGATAAGGGTCTGCCCAGATCTGCTGTCACACATTGTACTTTATGATAAGGGTCTACCCAGATCTTCTGACACACATTGCACTTTATAATCAGGGCCTGCCCTTATCTGCTGTTACACATTGCACTTTATGAAAAGGGTCTGCCCAGATCTGCTGTCACACATTGTACTTTATGATATGGGTCTGCCTTTATCTGCTGTTACACATTGCACTTTATGATAAGGGTCTGCCCAGATCTGCTGTCACACATTGTACTTTATGATATGGGTCTGCCCTTATCTGCTGTCACACATTGCACTTTATGATATGGGTCTGCCCAGATCTGCTGTCACACATTGTACTTTATGATATGGGTCTGCCCTTATCTGCTGTCACACAATGCACTTTATGATCATGGTCTGCCCAGATCTGCTGTCACACATTGTACTTTATGATAAGGGTCTACCCAAATCTGCTGTCACACATTGTACTTTATGATAAGGGTCTGTCCAGATCTGCTGACACACATTGCACTTTATGATCAGGGTCTGCCCAGATCTGCTGTCACACAATGCACTTTATGATCAGGGTCTGCCCAGATCTGCTGTCACACATTGTACTTTATGATCATGGTTTGTCCAGATCTGCTGACACACATTGCACTTTATGATCAGGGTCTGCCCAAATTCTGCTGTCACACAATGCACTTTATGATCAGGGTCTGCCCAGATCTGCTGTCACACATTGTATTTTATGATCAGGGTCTGCCCAGATTCTGCTGTCACACATTGCACTTTATGATCAGTGTTGACCCATATCTGCTGCAACATAACCCACATAGAGATCTGGGTATGCCCATATCTGCAGCAACATAATGCAGTCTTACAGTTCAGATTCTACCCAAGTCAGCTGTCACATGATACATTTAAAGATCAGGTTCTGCCCAGATCTGCTGTCACATTATATTCCTACAGATCTGTGCATACCCAGATCTGCTGTTACTTAGTATACTTACAGATCAGTGTCTGCCCAGATCTGCTTTTGTATAATGCACCTGCAGATCAGTGTCTGCCCAGATTTCTATTGCATAATGCACCTGCAGATCCATGTAAAATAAAAATCAGTGGTCACAAATATCCTAACTGATTTTTTTTTTAATTCAAGACAATTCAAGCACATATCATTATTCACAGTAAGTACTGACCACTTGGTGCTCATCATTGGTCACTGGTGTCTGAGTTCAGACACCTGTCACTGGTCATCTGTCTGGGAACCAGACTTAGATCACTGGCATAGTGAAATAAATAGGGTAGACACACCTCCCCCCTTCACTATTTTGCAGCTAATTAATTGCAGACATGAGCAACCATATTTCATCATTGGTTTAGGGAGAATTATCAGGCTGATACCTTCCTTTTCCAAAAACCGTGTCCATCCTATATGTGGTTTGTGGAGTCCACAATTTCTCCCTTGTGGATAGCATGTTGCTCATTTTTTTAATGTGTCTTTACTTTGATGGTTCAAAGCAACTATGAAAACCACAAAAAATGGGTACTACACAAAGATTTTTGAAGCAACAATATTTCCTAAACCCCATGATGGACTTACTAGAAATAAATCACAATGAAGCATCATAATGATATCCTTGTCTATAGCTTGGTGAATTGTCACATGGGGATCATGAAATGTAGCAAGAATTATCAAATTTAAGTTTTGTGCATCCATGATTTCAACACTATTTATATCAACATACAGAGCAGCACCACCCATTTTTAGATGCAATCTGAAATGTGGATACTATCATTTATATAACACTATCATTCCAAAAGTAGGTCACCAAGACCTATATTTCATTCATCATTTGCTTCCCCCTCTGCCAGTAGGCTCAAGGCTGTAGAATAGGCCTGATGTGTCCTGCTTTATAGCATTAGAGGCAACGGTGCAATTTATACAAAAAATTAGACTTGTATTTTAATGTTTTTCCTTTTTTTGTGCCTTTTTATTTGTTTTCTTTCCTTTTTTATGATACCTAAATGTACTTGGCACTTTATAGACACAACTGTGCTGAGCTGCCTTTAAATACTGTTCAAGTACTGCTCCGGTGGCCTAGTGGTTAGAGCATCTGCCTCGGATGCGGGAGGTCATGGGTTCGATCCCCGACTGAGTCAAACCAAAGACTTACAAAAATGGTACTAATAGCTGCCTCGCTTGGCACTCAGCATTAAGAGGTTAGTGTTTGGATTTATCAGCCTGGTGTCAGGATAATGTGACTGGGTGGGACATCATGCTACATGTCTGTGGCATGATGCCCCAGTGCTAGACATCACTATAAACTGTCACACTGCTGACATCATAGCGATATGACTGAAAAATTGTTACAGCTAGGTTAAAAATCCAAATCACAGACACACACTAACTACTGTTCAAACAGTAACATACTGTTTAGTGATTATGAGTAGTGGCCATATAAATCCTTAATTAGAGAGTTTTTTGTTTATATTACCCAGTTAGTAGTCATAGCCATCATATTAATCCTTAATTAGAGAGTATTTTGTTTATATTACCCAATTAGTAGTAGTAGTGGTCATATAAATCCTTAATTAGAGAGAGGTATGCTCTGTGTTGGCAAGGTATATGATGCAGACACTTTTGTAATAAAAACGGTACTCTATGTCCTCGCTTATAAATCTACTCCAAATGCAAAGAGAATAGCATAATGCAATGGTAGATCAGGGTCTATGTTGTTTGTACTCCTGATTAGTGCTATCAAAGTCCCAGATCTGCTGATGCATTATGTGATGGCAGATTGAAGTTAGACTCAACTTCGAAGTATACATTTTTGTCTCTCAAGATAAGATTTCTTTGAATATTCTAACTGGTCTGCAGCCAACTTTACTAGGCAACATTGGTGTACTGAAAACCTATGTAGTATTCTGACAGCAAACTTTACTTTGTGACATTGGTGTACTGAAAAGCTATGCAGTATTCTGACATCAGACTTTACTAGGCGACGTTGGTGTACTGAAAAGCTATGCAGTATTCTGACATCAGACTTTACTAGGCGACGTTGGTGTACTGAAAAGCTATGCAGTATTCTGACAGCAAACTTAACTAAGCGACATTGGTGTACTGAAAAGCTGTGCAGTATTCTGACAGCAAAATTTACATTTTTTTTGCAGATGATGCTTTGTGCAACATTTTGATTGTTATCATAGGTTGAAGTGTTAAAAAGGAGTTATAATGCTCCTTTCATTTTCAAGTTTCAATGAAATATCATTTTATTTAATAGAAAGCATAAGTTGAAGAACTTTTCAATTTTAGGAAACCTTTGAATATGATTTAGAAGGATTCAAGATTTATAACGTCATTGTAAATTATAGTATCTGATATTTTGTCCCGATTTCCACATCATGGTTGAAGCAAACAGAAGCTGATCCAGAAACATGCATGTAATGAATAAAATGTGACATGGAACTGGACCCAGGGCATATTTTAAAAGCAATTTTGTGGATTTAGCTCCAGTAGCTGGGTGTTTAATATTGCAGACATGTATTTGAGTTCAGGAAATATACAATTTTTTTCATAAAATTGACATTTTAATATTCATTTGTTAAATGAACTAACTCTAATGATTCACTTAATTTCAAATTATTTATTGCTTATTGACTTCAGGCTAGAATGTATTAGATATGTGTCTCAAAAAATGCTTACATTTCATTTAGCAAAGAGCTTTTATTATAAATAATTGTATGGTTATGGTATTGGTCATTTCCTGACCATTTAACTAGCTTGATAAGGAAATTAACATAAGTGTTATTTGTTTGTTCTCTTCTAGTGGCAGCATAGTATTGAGAAAGAGATTATTCCTATTGTAATACAGTGTACAGTTGAAGAGCAAGGTATGTTCTTATTGAACTTATTTTACATGCCTATGTTATGATACTGAATGTTTTGTTGTTTTCTCCTAATTCCACTCATTACTAGGAAACATCTTTTAAATTATTAGATTGTACTATGAAATCCAAATTACCATTTTAGACTACTATGAAATATGTGTTGTTTTTAGACGTCTGAAGTGAAATCCATGTTAATTTTTTAGACTGTACTATGAAATTCATGGTACATTTTTTAAGCTGTACAGTATTATGAAATCCATGGTATTTTTTTTCGACTGTACTATGAGATCCTTGTTAATTTTGCAATATGTTATGCTTCAGCTGGACAGATTTTCATCATCTCATCGAAAACCAGGTATATAGAACAAGTCTTTCATTGACCTCCTGTCCTGCGACAAACTACTTCATTGAAGTTGATAATTACTTATATTAACTTTGACATCATTCTGTTTTTTCATGTAACTTTAATTATGGTTAGCTAAGTTACAGGAAGTACCTTACACTCTATGAAAAATGAATAAAAATTCTAAGCATTTATTGCTTGGTATCATCATCACATTAGAAATTTGTCATTGACTTCCAAGATGATGAACCATTTAAATAATTGTATGTGTATGCACTATTCCGTTGGCCTGGTTGTTGGAGCATCCACCTCAGATGCAGATGGTTGCGGATTTGAACCCCGGCCGAGTTATACCAAAGACTTATACAAAAGGTACTAACAGCTGCCTCGCTAGGTGCTCGGCAGTAAGAAGTTAGTGTTAGGACTGTTCTGCCTGGTGTCTGGATAATGTGACTGGGTGGGACATGATGCTACATGTTTGTGGCATGATGCATCCAGTGCTAATCACAATTGTAGCGATATGACATTTTGTATGATTTTATGAAAACCACTTGACACATTTGGGAATTTAATATAAGGGACAATTAAGATCTTTTAAGATGACTGTTCAACCTGAAGTTTCTTTTAATTTGGACCACCTGATCACTTTTGTAATTTTGACCTGTTTCCACTTTGCCTTAGATCTCACTTCATGCAATTAAAGGACCCTCAGATAAAAAAAAAATTCAAATGATACTTGGCAATATTTGTCATCAGAAGCAAATGATCTTAATCATGATAGATACAGTATCCAGCCTGTTGTTAACATTTTTAGGGTGCATACAGTATCCAACATGTTGTCACCATTTGCAGATTTTCATTGTGAGATTGTTACAGTTTGACTGCCCGTTTTAAAAAAAATCTCTTCTTTTTTTCCAACAGAAGAAAACTGCATAATTTCATAATTTATCTTGCAGATGCCAATGGTCATGCCCACATGACATTTGCTAACATTGAGAGGAGTTCTGTGGATGGAGGTTTCATTATCAAACCCCTGAAACAAAAACAGTTTGTGGATGGTCTGTGCTACCTGCTGCAGGAAATCTATGGTATTGAAAATAAGCACACAGAGAAAAATAAGGCAAGTTGTGTTCTGTTTTTCCCTGGTCTTTGTCCTAGACAATGATTTATTAAGATGGCTTCATTAATATTTGTATTCAGAATGATCAGTATGTTTTATTATTCAATATTACCAACATGTATTCAGTTTTTCTTTCCAGTAATTAGTGGGCAGACAAGTTACTTGTAACAGTGAAAACAGAACACAAAGTTTGATACATGCATCATTTGAATAATTGTTTGTAATTATCCATACAGGATGAAGATGATGATAATGATGAAGAACTAGAAGACAGTGGTGCTGAGTGTGTAATTTGCATGTCTGACATGCGTGACACATTGATCTTGCCATGCAGACACTTGTGCCTCTGCAGTACATGTGCCGAATCGCTGCGATACCAGGCTAGTAGTTGCCCTATCTGCCGATCTCCTTTCAGAGCCCTGCTCCAGATCCGTGCCATGAGGAGGAAACCTATAGTCGCTCTTCAGCAGGTTAATATATATTACATTATTTATATTCATGCTGAAGTCTTGACTGCCTTGCATAATAACCTTTGAAACAGGTCTGTCATTTCTGCTCTGCTAAAGTCTTAGCTGCCTTGCATATTAACCTTTGAAACAGATCTGTAAAGATGTGCAAGAGCCCTATCTGTCCATCTGCCAGGTAAATTACTTCAAAATACAGATCCTTGTGACTAGCATAGCTTAGGAATCATTGAACATATTCAGAGGCATTAAGGTGTATGCATTGTCTCATACACTTACTCATGTCAAGTCTGTTTCATAGACCCAGAAGTGCCTTTTATGGGTTCTGTCTTGTCAAGTCTGTTTCATATACCTTGATATACCTTTTATGGGTTCTGTCTTGACAAGTCTGTTTTATAGAGCTTGATATACCTTTTATTGTTTTGATTTATCAAGTGTGTTTTTGGTAGAGTTATCATTTTCTGGCTCTTGACATTCTCTTTTGTCTATCATGGGATGTTACTTGTAACTGGGATAGCAATAAACTTGTAACTTTACATGGGATGTTACTTGTAACTGGGATAGCAATAGACTTGTAACTTTACATGGGATGTTGCTTGTAACTGGTTTAGCAATAAACTTGTAACTTTACATGGGATGTTACTTGTAACTGGGATAGCAATAAACTGGTAACTTTACATGGGATGTTACTTGTAACTGGGAGGGGCCCCGAGTGGCCGAGTGGTCTAAAGCGCTCTTCGTTACAGATCACTGCCATCTCACCTCTGTCTGCGGCGGTTCGAGTCTAAGATTCAGCCAATGTGGGCATGTGAGAAAGCCTGCCAGAAGCTTCTCGTGGGTCGGTGGTTCTTTCCGGGGTTTTCCGGGTTCTTCCTCCACCATTAATACTGGCCGCCATGTATAGCCTATCGTGTTGAAAAATGGCGTTAAACCCCACAACAACAACAACTTGTAACTGGGATAGCAATAAACTTGTAACTTTACATGGGATGTTACTTGTAACTGGGATAGCAATAAACTTGTAACTTTACATGGGATGTTATTTGTAACTGGGATAGCAATAAACTGGTAACTTTACATGGGATATTACTTGTAACTGGGATAGCAATAAACTTGTAACTTTACATGGGATGTTACTTGTAACTGGGATAGCAATAAACTGGTAACTTTACATGGGATGTTACTTGTAACTGGGATAGCAATAAACTTGTAACTTTACATGGGATGTTACTTGTAACTAAGATAGCAATAAGCTTGTATCTTGGAACATAGAACAGTGTAATGGCAGGGACATCTGGTGATGTAAAGGCTATATAGTATAGCTGCAGTGTAAAGGCTTGAACATCTGGCAGTGTAATGGTTAGAACATTTAACTGTAAAGGCTGGAACATTTAGCATTATGAAGACTACAAAATTTAGCAGTGTAAAGGCTTAAACATATAGCAGTGTGTAAAGACTGGAAGATATAGCAGTGTAAATGGCAGGAACATCTAATGTTGTCAGGGCTTAAACATTCAGAATTGTAAAGACTATAAAATTTAGCAGTATAATGGTTGGAACATACAGCAGTGTAAATGCTAGAACATACATCAGTATTAGGCTGGAACATACAGCAGTATAAATGCTAGAACATACAGCAGTATTAGGCTGGAACATACAGCAGTATAAATGCTAGAACATACAGCAGTATTAGGCTGGAACATACAGCAGTATAAATGCTGGAACATACAGCAGTGTAAATGGCAGGGACATCTAGTGTTGTCAAGACTTGAACTTTTAACATTGTAAAGACTATAAAATGTAGCTGTATAGTTGCTGGAACATACAGCAGTATTCAGCTGGAACATATAGCAGCATTCAGCTGGAACATACAGCAGTATTAGGCTGGAACATGTAGCAGTGTAAATGCTGGAACATACAGCAGTATTCAGCTGGAACATATAGCAGTATTAGGCTGGAACATATAGCAGTGTAAATGCTGGAACATACAGCAGTATTAGGCTGGAACATATAGCAGTTATTAGGCTGACTGGGAGGGACATCATGCTGCATGTCTGTGGTATGATGCCCCAGTGCTAGACATCACTATTAACTGCCACACTGCAGACATCGTAGCGATGTGACTGAAAAATTGTTAAAGCTACGTTAAAAATCCAAATCACACAGTCACATACACACACAGTATTTGGCTGGAACATATAGCAGTATTAGGCTGGAACATACAGCAGTATTAGGCTGGAACATATGACAGTTATTATGCTGGATCATAGAGCAGTATTAGGCTATAACATACAGCAGTGTAAATGCTGGAGTATATAGTAGTATAAATGCTGCAACATATAGCTGTGTAAAGACTTTAATGTGTAGCTATATGAGGGCTCTGGTTTTTTTCCAAAGACTTATTGATGTAAAACCATGTTTAGTCTATGTACTAAATGTTGTCCATATTGCTTCAGTTTGTTATTACATGGGTACCACATAATGTGTGCTCTGTTCTTTCTTTCAAAGGGTGATCCGACAAGTGAAGAAAACCAGGCAAGTCAGGAGGGTGTTCCTCTGGGGTATGAGGCCATTTCACTGATTGAGGCCCTGAATGGACCCTGTGGACTTCCCCCTCTCAGCACCATGGAGGGTCAGTATCACTTTCATTGTACAGATACATGTACATATGGTCTAATTTGTTTTGACATTGTTGGAAAAATAGGTTATTACTTTTCATCTAGTGTTATTCTATGTAGAGTCATCAGTAAAATTATTCACATTCGCATCATAACCTCAGTGGAGAAGGATGTAACACAGTTAAGCAGTTCTTTTCATAGCCACTGTCTCAAAACTAAATGGAGGTCTTTGGAAATTCTTAAAAATCATTTTGATTTGTGTAGAACCATTTAGAGGACAAAAATACAAACATTTTGGTAGATTAAAAGATGCATTTTAGTTGTTTTGGAGTTTGTATGTCTCTAGCAACCTAGTTGTAGCTTTATGATGTAAATATATTCAAATTATCTGCCATGTTGTAGGTATTCATATGCCACCTCCCTTCAGGACAGAGATTCATTCTAGAGACAAGAGGAGAGGAAAAGGGTTTGTTTTGTTTTATCATGTATTAGATACAAGCAGTGTAGTTAATTCTTTTTATTAAAAATAGAGAGTTCAGTTTTTAATTATATTTTCAAATCAATGTATTTGAAGTCTCTTAATAAAAAAATTACATCCTTTTAAAGAAGGAACTTGAATACCATGTTACTAAAAATGTTGGACACATTAGTGTTTTTTCTGTATGTATGTGCAAAATTGTGAGTTTCAAATCTGAGACTTTAGTGAGACTGAAAGAATATGGATAAAATTGTCTTTAGTATTTTAGCTTGAAACATGTGAGAAAGACTTGAACCTTATGTGACTTACGCATCAATTATGTCATTTTAACATTGAGATAGTCTAAAAAAAATTATTGCTTGAAATGTGGATCTGCCACATAATGGGAATTTAGTTTTGTACATACTAATTTTCATGGTTTAACAAGAAAAGTAAGGCTATTGAAATTCCAGGTTTATGAAGGGTTTTTTATTTTTTGTACAGATATATAATTGTTTGTTGGGTTGGAAATCCCAAGAGAGACTTTAAATCCACAGTAGATAAAACAAGTCAAATTTTGTAGTGATGGGTCCATGGATGGAACAAGCAGTTGATAATTAAAAAGCTGTTTAACCATATTTGTAACCGTATGATGTCGAGAAATACTAAGTGGTCATGGTCTTTTCCAGCCACCGACTGACAAAGGAACTGGTAAAGGAACTGATGTTGAGTAGTCAGGAGGAGAAGAAGGTTGAAGATGAGGTGGATAAAGATGTCAGCATGGAGAACATCACCCTCGAGTCAGCTGGGGAGCCAGATATCCCGATTCCCACACCCGATGGTGACAAACAGCACACTGACTCACTCCCCAAACCATCTAAACCTAAATCTAGGTATTTAACAGACTTCTCACACTGACTCGTTCCCAAAGGCATTCAGGCCAAACTTTAGATACTTGACACTGAATCACTTCCCAAGGTAACCATGTCTAAATCTAAGTACTTATCAGACCTTTTACACTGAATCAGTCCCCAAGGCATCAAGGCCCAAATTCATGTTCTTAAACAGACTTTTAATACTGACTCACTTTTGAAGGCATTGAGGCCTAAATCTTGGTACTTACAAACCTTGTTCACTGACTCATTCCCCAAGTCATCCAGACCTGAATTCAAGTACTTAAGAGACCTTTGATACTGGCTCTCTCCAAAAGGCATCTAGGTGTTAAACACATTGTACATTGACTCATTCCTGAAGGCATCTATGCCACAGGGCCTCTCTGGTGGCCTGTGTGGTTAGACCATCCACCTTGATGCGGAAGGTTGCAGGTTTAAACCCTAGTCGAGCTATGCCAAAGACTTTTTAAAAAAATGGGACTAGCGACTGCCTTGATTGGCGCTCAGCATTAAGAGGTTAGTGTTAGGACTGGTTGGCCTGGTGTCAGGATAACGTGACTGGGTGGGATATGATGCTACATTTTTTTGTGCATGATGCGCTAGTGCTAGACAACACTATAATATGATATACTGCAGACATCATAGCGATACAACTGGAAAATTGTTAAAGCCATGTTCAAAATCCAAATCACAGACACTCACTCACACATACATGCCATGGAGGGTTCCCACACTACCTAGAAATCAGGGAAAAAAGTTGGAGAAAAGAGTAGGTTCATTCCAACTCTGAAAAACCTTTAATATTGCAAATATTGATCAGAGTTAGGGAAAACAAATAGGAATTATCAGTCAGAACTTGATGGCAGAAACATTACATAATAGAAGTGATCATGAGTTTAATTTCCATATTTCCTGGCCTATAAGTTCATGAAGAGTATAAAATGACTAAGCAAATTTGGGAAAGTTTTCATCCTTCATCCATATGCAAGTCTATGCTGAGTATAAGACGAGGCCAGATCAATACCTCGGTTTTGTCTTTTTCACTTTGTTCCACACAGTATCACAGATTGTATCTTATCTGTAACTCGGTAACCTTTCCGGTCTAGATCAATAAATGTAACTAAAACTACCTAATTTGTTTCACATAAAGTAATTTAAATATATTATCTACATTTAGCTATGTATAATGACGCTGAACTGAAAATTTATTGAGTTACAGATAGGATAAAATTTGCAATTCTGTGTGGAATTAAACTATAATAACTCAAGGTTTCGTAAGTTTTAAAAGTATCACTGTGTGCAATTTCAGATTACCAGCAATAGGGAAATTGTGTTAGTAATGCTAAAATGCTTTTACCACATTTGTTTGGAAGAGAGGTACAGAGAGAGATGCATATGTATTCACAGTCATCAAGTAAATGAACAATACAAATTACCATACAGTTGTCAAGACATCTCTCTCTCTCTCTCTCACTTATGATGGGGCATTATTTGTATTTGATCATGAATTGCAGTAAGAAAATTGTGATGGAATATCTGTCTTTGTCATGGTTATTAATTTTCTAACTTATCAATTCTAATGCACCCGTAGCAAATTTAAACAACATATATTACAAACAACATATAATACTGACGATCATGTAATTGTTTACAATCCTTCTGAATGTGGGGTTCTAAAATTTTTCATACATCTCTTCCCCAGAATGAAATATGCTTTTACACATTTGTTTTCAAATTTCTCAAGAATTTTTTCTATACAAAAAATTGTGACATGATAAAGCTATTTGAATGACAAAGTCCATATATAAGTTGATTCGGAGTATTAGACAAAGCTAAGATTTTCTGGTCAGAAAGTATCATCCTATAGGCTGGCAAATACAGTTATTGAGTTCTTCCTGGAATTTCTGAGGTTGCAGAACTCTGTCACTTGCGTTACAGTTGCTGAGTGGATTATTTGGGTGCTTTTCCTGAGCATATTGGTACAGTCAGTCCAAGTGCTCAGGTGTTCATATTGGTCAGTTAGACTGGTTACCTCATAGCTTCATAATGGTGTCTTTTCTAAAAAAGATGGTATGACGACCAGTCTAACATCACGTGTGCCAACTTGTTGTCTGTGATGTGTGATCTTGATAAGTTTAATAGAAAAATAATTTAACTTATCTTACCCAGTACCCTGTTTGATATTTAATGAAAATGTGTAGTGTTTAATTATTTGTTATGTAGCACTCACAATTGAATGTTTAAACATTGTCAAACATTATCAATAGGTAACCTTTGCCATCCTTACTCCTCCATGTTACCTTTGCTGTGAATTTTATAGTAAGTCCTTACTAAATATGTACAAGTCTTATAACTGCTGGTTTAATTTTCCATGCAGAATCCCATGCTCTTGGTTTACTTATCAATGATTATCTATGGGATAAAGTCCATAGTCATTAAAAGTAGATATTAGGATACCTTTTAGATGCAAGTGGATTTTTTAAAAAAAATCAGTCATTTGTTATACCAAGATAAATAAATTTAAAAAAAATTTAATATAAATTTAAGTCAAGCATTCTGAAAATAGAACTTTCATGCCATCATATGGAGTTATGTAAAGTTAATATTTGTATTCTTTAAATTGAAATAAGTTTCACGTATATAAATATATTGCAAATTTATATGAATTTCAATAGTTATATTTATTTCTAGTGATATATCCTGTGGTTTAGTTAATGGTTTTATGTCTTAATTCAAATGTTATGGGAAGGTCTGAAAATAAAAATAGCTATTGATTTTGAAAATGCATGTTTTCTAAACCAAAATGATATTGATTTTGTTCAGCAAAGGTTAGAAGAGAAACACATGGAAATTTTCATTTTAAAAGCCGTGTCAACCCGCTTAACAGACCACTTACACTGATTCATTCCTAAGCCATCCGAACTTAAATCCAGATGCTTGACAGACCATTGACTCACTTCCAAGTCATTACAGGCCCAAATCTAGTTACCTAACAGACCTTTTACTCTAACTCAGCCCCCAGGGCATCCAAACTTAATTCCAGGTACTTAATGGACCTTTAACTCTGACTCTGTCCCCATTGTGTATTATTTGGAATTTAGCACTCAGAATTGTATGTTAATCAATATCATCAGTAGATAACCTTTGCTATCCTTCCATCTGCAGATCACCTCTCAATGAATTTACAATAAGTCCTTGCTGTTCTTCCATCTGCAGGTCACCTTTCAATGAACTTTACAATAAGTCCTTGCTGTCCTTCCATCAGCAGGTCACCATTCACTAAACTTTACAATAAGTACTTGCCAAATACATAAAGTAGTCTGGCTGCTTGGCAAGCATTTTTCCATGCAGAATCTGATGCTCTGGGTTTACTCGACAATGATTAGTTGAAATATACAGCCAAAACCCAAACAAAGGTACTTAACAGACCTTTTACACTGACTCAGTCCCCAAGGCATACAGACATAACTCGATTTGCTTAACAGACCTTTTACACTGACTCAGTCCCCAAGGCATACAGACATAACTCTATATGCTTAACATACCTTATACACTGGTTCACTCTCCAAGGCATCTGTACCTAAATCTAGGTACTTAACAGACCTTATACACTGGTTCACTCTCCATGGCATCTGTACCTAAATCTAGGTACTTAACAGACCTTATACACTGGTTCACTCTCCAAGGCATCTGTACCTATATCTAGGTACTTAACAGACCTTTTACACTGGTTCACTCTCCAGGGCATCCAGACCTAAATCTAGGTACTTAACAGACCTTTTACACTAAGTCAGTCCCCAAGGCATACAGACATAATTCGATTTGCTTAACAGACCTTTTACACTGACTCAGTCCCCAAGGCATACAGACATAACTATATGCTTAACATACCTTATACACTGGTTCACTCTCCAAGGCATCTGTACCTAAATCTAGGTACTTAACAGACCTTATACACTGGTTCACTCTCCAAGGCATCTATACCTATATCTAGGTATTTAACAGACCTTTTACACTGGTTCATTCTCCAGGGCATCCAGACCTAAATCTAGGTACTTAACAGACCTTTTACACTGACTCAGTCCCCAAGGCATACAGACATAACTCGATTTGCTTAACAGACCTTTTACACCGACTCAGTCCCCAAGGCATGCAGACATAACTCTATATGCTTAACATACCTTATACACTGGTTCACTCTCCAAGGCATCTGTACTTAAATCTAGGTACTTAACAGACCTTATACACTGGTTCACTCTCCAAGGCATCTGTACCTAAATCTAGGTACTTAACAGAACTTTTACACTGGTTCACTCTCAAGGGCATCCTGACCTAAATCTAGGTATTTAACAGACCTTTTACACTGGTTCACTCTCAAGGGCATCCTGACCTAAATCAAACTACTTAACAGAACTTTTACACTGGTTCACTCTCAAGGGCATCCTGACCTAAATCAAACTACTTAACAGAACTTTTACACTGGTTCACTCTCAAGGGCATCCTGACCTAAATCAAACTACTTAACAGAACTTTTACACTGGTTCACTCTCAAGGGCATCCTGACCTAAATCAAACACTTAACAGTACTTTTACACTGGTTCACTCTCAAGGGCATCCTGACCTAAATCAAACTACTTAACAGAACTTTTACACTGGTTCACTCTCAAGGTCATCCTGACCTAAATCAAACTACTTAACATAACTTTTACACTGGTTCACTCTCAAGGGCATCCTGACCCAAATCAAACTACATAACAAACTTTTACACTGGTTCACTCTCAAGGTCATCCTGACCTAAATCAAACACTTAACAGTACTTTTACACTGGTTCACTCTCAAGGGCATCCTGACCTAAATCAAACTACATAACAGAACTTTTACACTGGTTCACTCTCAAGGGCATCCTGACCTAAAGCAAACTACTTAACATAACTTTTACACTGGTTCACTCTCAAGGTCATCCTGACCTAAATCAAACTACTTAACAGAACTTTTATGGTGAATCAGTTTCCAAGGCATCCAGGCTTAAATCTAGGTTCTTAGCTGTCATTTTAAAGGATACAAAAAGAAATGAAAAAACAAAAACTAGACCTTGTGGAAGGCAAAATTTATAGCAATGGTGGTAAGACCTAAATCTAGGTACTTAACAGACCTTTTACACTGACTCAGTCCCCAAGGCATACAGACATAACTCGATTTGCTTAACAGACCTTTTACACCGACTCAGTCCCCAAGGCATGCAGACATAACTCTATATGCTTAACATACCTTATACACTGGTTCACTCTCCAAGGCATCTGTACTTAAATCTAGGTACTTAACAGACCTTATACACTGGTTCACTCTCCAAGGCATCTGTACCTAAATCTAGGTACTTAACAGAACTTTTACACTGGTTCACTCTCAAGGGCATCCTGACCTAAATCTAGGTATTTAACAGACCTTTTACACTGGTTCACTCTCAAGGGCATCCTGACCTAAATCAAACTACTTAACAGAACTTTTACACTGGTTCACTCTCAAGGGCATCCTGACATAATCAAACTACTTAACAGAACTTTTACACTGGTTCACTCTCAAGGGCATCCTGACCTAAATCAAACTACTTAACAGAACTTTTACACTGGTTCACTCTCAAGGGCATCCTGACCTAAATCAAACACTTAACAGTACTTTTACACTGGTTCACTCTCAAGGGCATCCTGACCTAAATCAAACTACATAACAGAACTTTTACACTAGTTCACTCTCAAGGTCATCCTGACCTAAATCAAACTACATAACAGAACTTTTACACTGGTTCACTCTCAAGGGCATCCTGACCTAAATCAAGCTACTTAACAGAACTTTTACACTGGTTCACTCTCAAGGTCATCCTGACCTAAATCAGACTACTTAACAGAACTTTTACACTGGTTCACTCTCAAGGGCATCCTGACCCAAATCAAACTACATAACAAACTTTTACACTGGTTCACTCTCAAGGTCATCCTGACCTAAATCAAACACTTAACAGTACTTTTACACTGGTTCACTCTCAAGGGCATCCTGACCTAAATCAAACTACATAACAGAACTTTTACACTGGTTCACTCTCAAGGGCATCCTGACCTAAATCAAACTACTTAACATAACTTTTACACTGGTTCACTCTCACGGTCATCCTGACCTAAATCAGACTACTTAACAGAACTTTTACACTGGTTCACTCTCAAGGTCATCCTGACCTAAATCAAACTACTTAACAGAACTTTTATGGTGAATCAGTTTCCAAGGCATCCAGGCTTAAATCTAGGTTCTTAGCTGTCATTTTAAAGGATACAAAAAGAAATGAAAAAACAAAAACTAGACCTTGTGGAAGGCAAAATTTATAGCAATGGTGGTAAGAATTTTAAGAAAAAATGCAACTACGTAGAAACTTTACATATGTATAATTGGTAATACATGATAGTTTCCTGTGTGATAAATATTTGCATCATTGCATTATATTTTACACATTTTTTAAACTTTAATACTGTATGTTAGATCTCCACTACAAGAGATTCTGGCTCTAATATGGTTTGCATTTCTTTATATAGTTTAGAGCAGCTTTTTTAAATGTTAAAATGGTCATCTCTTGAAAGAAAGACTGCATTGTACTTTATAAGACTCTTGCTTACAAGTCAAGAAATTGATTCTTGGAGATACGAGTCATCAAACTGAAATCTCAGTTTATAATCCAGAACCTGAAATCTTACCAAAACCTTTTTTGTACACCAGAGAAGTTAATTCCAGATGATGAAAGTTTCAAAGAATTAAACTGTCAGATCATAGACAAAGTTCCATAAATAATTTTGATTTACAAGCGAGGGCTGTTGATCAATTAAAGGAGCACATATACAATTTTAGTAAAGCAGCCTGTTTTCCTAGCAGATTATGTGGTAAAATAGTTGTAACAGGCTTATAGAGAAATCACTGTCTTTGCAGACAGATTGTAATTCTTCATTATAACTGAAATTTTAAAATATAAACTTATTTGCAATCATTGGTATGTGCATGTAGTTGAGATTTCTGTCAGTGCTCTGACCTTTTTCCATGACAGACATAGAGGAAAGACAGAGAAATCACCAGAACCTAAGTCCCCCAAGACAGAGGAAGAAGAAGAAGACATCCATGAGAGATACCAGATTCAGATTGTGGATGAAGTTGTCAAGGTAAATGAATGAAGAAAAAAACTGCTTTATGCAAGTAGTGGAGCTGGGAAATTGAGAGTCTGTTAGGAATTTCAGGCTTGTTAAGAATACCGACTGTAGATTGAAATGCTTGGTTAATTCATGTAACATATTATATTCTCTCCAAAATTTTCATACGACAAGACTTAGCATCTGAGAATAATCAGACCAATACATACAATTTGAACTCATTCTTTACACCATGATATGATTTCATCTCTGAATACATCCTCCAGCCACATTAACATTAGAAGTGTAAGCATGCTACCTCCTGAATCCAGCCCTATATAAAGAACAAAATTAATCTTTCATATATATATATATATATATATATATATATATATATATATATATATATCATATTGTCACAGGGAAGTAATTATTGCCCGTTCTCTTCCCTTGACACAGTATCATGCAGAATAAGCCTCCAGTTAATCCAAGTCTTTCTTCGTGAAATTCAAGCCATCCATTCCAAATTTGGGATTTTTTTGTGACTAATATTGATTCATAAATAGGTGGTATACATTATTGTTTGAATTTGGTGGATATTTTGTGAAATATTTCACTTTCTCTGTTGTTCATGCATGTTGACTTTTAGGTGTTTAGACAGCAGCCTCTGTTTATAAAGGGAAAGCGGGAAATTGAGTGAATTATTTTACAAATTATTAACTCATTGATGTGTTAAGTTATTCTATTATTTTATCATTTGTGAAACATGTCTTCTGGATGCAGCAAATGCAAGAAATACAAAGCAAGAAAGTTCTGCTTGATGTGCAAAATGTGTCTATTCTGCTCCTTGCAGTGGTTAGCTATTCTGCTCCTTGCAGTGGTTGCCTATTCTGCTCCTTGCAGTGGTTGGCTTTTCTGCTCCTTGCAGTGGTTGGCTATTCTGCTCCTTGCAGTGGTTGCCTATTCTGCTTGTTGCAGTGGTTGGCTTTTCTGCTCCTTGCAGTGGTTGGCTTTTCTGCTCCTTGCAGTGGCTGGCTATTCTGCTCCTTGCAGTGGTTGGCTATTCTGCTCCTTGCAGTAGTTGGCTATTCTGCTCCTTGCAGTGGCTGGCTATTCTGCTCCTTGCAGTGGTTGGCTATTCTGCTCCTTGCAGTAGTTGGCTTTTCTGCTCTTTGCTGTGGTTGGCTTTTCTGCTCTTTGCAGTGGTTGGCTTTTCTGCTCCTTGCAGTGGTTGGCTATTCTGCTCCTTGCAGTGGTTGCCTATTCTGCTTGTTGCAGTGGTTGGCTTTTCTGCTCCTTGCAGTGGTTGGCTTTTCTGCTTCTTGCAGTGGCTGGCTATTCTGCTCCTTGCAGTGGTTGGCTATTCTGCTCCTTGCAGTGGTTGGCTTTTCTGCTCCTTGCAGTGGCTGGCTATTCTGCTCCTTGCAGTGGTTGGCTATTCTGCTCCTTGCAGTAGTTGGCTTTTCTGCTCTTTGCTGTGGTTGGCTTTTCTGCTCTTTGCAGTGGTTGGCTATTCTGCTCCTTGCAGTGGTTGGCTATTCTGATCCTTGCAGTAGTTGGCTATTCTGCTCCTTGCAGTAGTTGGCTTTTCTGCTCCTTGCAGTGGTTGGCTATTCTGCTCCTTGCAGTGGCTGGCTATCCTGTTCGTTGCAGTGGCTGGCTATTCTGCTCCTTGCAGTGGTTGGCTATTCTGCTCCTTGCAGTGGTTGGCTTTTCTGCTCCTTGCAGTGGCTGGCTATTCTGCTCCTTGCAGTTGTTGGCTATTCTGCTCCTTGCAGTGGTTGGCTATTCTGCTCCTTGCAGTGGTTGCCTATTCTGCTCCTTGCAGTGGTTGGCTTTTCTGCTCCTTGCAGTGGCTGGCTATTCTGCTCCTTGCAGTGGTTGGCTTTTCTGCTCCTTGCAGTGGTTGGCTTTTCTGCTCCTTGCAGTGGTTGGCTATTCTGCTCCTTGCAGTAGTTGGCTATTCTGCTTCTTGCAGTGGTTGGCTTTTCTGCTCCTTGCAGTGGTTGGCTTTTCTGCTCCTTGCAGTGGTTGGCTTTTCTGCTCCTTGCAGTGGTTGGCTATTCTGCTCCTTGCAGTAGTTGGCTTTTCTGCTTCTTGCAGTGGTTGGCTTTTCTGCTCCTTGCAGTGGTTGGCTATTCTGCTCCATGCAGTGGTTGGCTATTCTGCATAAATCAGCGAAAGGCAAAGAGAGGAGAGGTAAAGCAGATGTACTAATTATACATTAGAATGCAAAATCAGTTGTGAGTCTTTTGGGGATGATACTGACCCCTTAAGAAAAATCAGTCTTCCATTATAACATCAGCAGATTTAGAGGAGATGAATGCAGATATGTTGCAGTCACAGTTGGATACACCAGCCTTTCAGCAACAGTTTATTGACAGGTACAGAAAATGGTGACTCATTTCCTGACTTTGGGCTGAATTTTACATCTTCATCATTCACAGATAATTTGGATACAGTGGGGCGATTGTTCCCCAATTTTTAGGCAGCCTAGTGGGTGATAAGTCCTTCGCATCTCTGAGCTTGGCCTTCTGGTCTCTACGACCAGGCACATTGGGTATTTTTCAGATCTAATGGATTTAGCATGTAGTTTGATCTCACTGTAGGGAACCATAATGGCCAGCCAGTCAACACATCCATCCCAATCCGGATTCGCTTACATGGATCTTAATAATAGATCTGACCATTTAGCCAAATATATGACATCATATATTTATAAGGACAGGAATCTTAGTGAAAGACCTGTCTTTATGCCCAAGCTGACGGTTACATATGCAGCTTGGGACTTGCTGGTAGCGGAATGTCCATCTGTCCTGCCATGCTGCAGGCACAACTGGTACCAAAGCCAACCAGTCCGCATGCTGGTAGCAGAATGTCCATCTGTCCTGCCATGCTGGAGGCACAACTAGTACCAAATCCAACCTGTCAGGATTGTGCACACCTAAAATTATTAACACAATGAGTCTGAAGATATATTGAGCATTAACCCTTCTCTAAGCCAACCGTGGAGAAGATGGAGTTTAGTTTTAAGGGTGCTGTTGAAGAGATTTACTGTGTTGCCAGTTTAGAATTCCCACCACCAGCTACCATCACACCTGACTATAAAATCAAAGCATCAATTAACATCAGTGAGGAGGAAGTCTCCTTTTTGTCTGCTTCCCCAGTCAGCGAAACTTGAGGAAATAATGATCAGGTGTCCAAACATATCTCACTTTGTGAATGCAAAAGCCTTCTTTGATAAAAGCAAGATAACAGCAACATTCTCATTGTGCTAGTACAGGACACATTCCACTGCATGCCTTACGGAACTCAAATCATTGGATCTGACTGTGACTGTGGTTAAAATGTCTACCCACCATTTTATAATGTAAATAAGAATGTATTTCCTACAACGTTGAAGCTGGTTAGAAACAATGTTGCCATGTTTTTGTTTCTGGATCTGGCCTCAATAACTATTTTCCAACTTGCAGAAAAATCGGCAAACCAACATACGTGGGAGTCAAAAGCCAGATTTGCTCAGGTCATTAACAAAGCATACCATGGCTAATGCTCAGGTTATTAACAAAGCATACCATGGATAATGCTCATGTCATTAACAAAGGATACCATGGCTAATGCTCAGGTCATTAACAAAGCATATCATGGCTGATGCTCAGGTCATTAACAAACCATACCATGGCTAATGCTCAGGTCATTAACAAAGGATACCATGGCTAATGCTCAGGTCATTAACAAAGCATACCATGGCTAATGCTCAGACTGCCTTTCTTGAATTGATATGATGATGTTTGTGTGTCACATTGCTAAACCTGCATCTCATGCTGGCTTTAAGATTGACTCCGTTTGGCTCACCGTTGCAGTTTGGGGGCAAAATTGAAGATATTCAGAGGCAGGCAGCGCAGGAACTGCCCATCTAACTAGAAGCTCCACCTGTATCCTATTTTAGGAACCCACAGTCCACAATGGTGAAAAAAAGTTGTCACTTTTCAAAGTCTACCACTCCATGATATTTGACACATTCAGGTTGCATGGCAGAGAAGATATGTCACAATAAAGATCTACTGGTCGATTTTTATTTTAATAGACAAAAATCCCTATTTCCAAAATGGTACCTGTCCTGGATCAGAACATGACTCACCTCAGGGAAGTTTGTGCTATTAGCCAGAACCTTGCTGTAGCTGTTATCAATTAAAACCTGTTTCCTGAAAACTTAATTTTGGCTTGCAGAGTGAGTGTGTTGCATGCTTTTTCTGTTGACATTAACTATTTTCAGTTCAGGTCAGATGGTTTGGTTGTCCTCATGACACTACCAGACTTTTTGGCCAAGAACCAGTTACCATTGAGGAGCAGTCAGAGTCGTCATATGCTCCCTCATCTATAGATGGCAGCAGCCATGCAAGATCCTGTCCTCGCGCACAAGCACTACTTGAAGTGTACAGAGATGAGTCATGGCAACTGCAGAAGACTCTTTTTTTCTCCATAAAGGGGTGGATGCAAGGCCTATACGTAAATGGAAGGTAAACATGGTGTGGTCTGCATCCAATAAATGTAGTGTCCACAAAAATTAGAAAAAGGTGGAAAATGTGCACTGAAATGTCAGTGTTATGAAAATTTATGGAATTATCCAGAGCTTACAGAATGTTATGTGATATGAACGACATAGACTCACCCATGCAAATATGGCTTCTGTGTTAGTGTTGAAATTCCCATAGGCTTGAAATGCGAAGAAAGTGACACTTGGTGGCAATCAAGTTAGAAATTATAAAACAGTGAATGAAGTGAGTTCTGGACATTTTTTTAATCCATGATTCTATTTGTTTTTAAATCGGTATGGGGTACAGGCTGCTGGAGGAGGGGCTAGGCAGAAACTTTAGTACTAAATAGTTATTTACAAAAACACTTTAATGACTTCTGAATAACTGCCAAGCAAGATTTTGACATTATTTGAACAGAAGCATTTTTAGACAAATTCTTTTTCAGCTGATAAAAATTATTTGGACATTATTGCTCAAAATTGAAAACCTATATTAACATTCTTTTTCAAATATTGCATCAGTGCTACAAAGAGAAGATAAGAAAAAACAACAAGGCACTTGCCATAATCTGCCCTACCAGTTATTACTAATTTTGATTGGGTATGTGTGTGTTCAAGGGTTTTATGTAGAAATGAGGGTATACCTTCGTCAGATCTGACATATATTGGTTAAAATAGAAAATGACAAAATTTTGCACACAGCTTAATGAAATGGTGTTTTATACCAAAAAACATTTTTAAATTTATGTTTAAAAATTGTGTATGCTGTTTAAAGGTTCATTTATGTATGGTAAGTATTCAGTCATTTTAAATCACTAATGCATAGTAGATAAAGATTATACCAGTTTTGCAAGAAGAAAATGAACTATTAAGTTGTTTACTATTACTTTTATTATTATTATTATTATTATTACAAAATTTTGTGGTAAGTGCTTAAATTTAGAATATGAAAGGGAGAGAATTTAGCTCTTTTTTGCTCTGTTTCATAACATGATTTAATCATGATAAGCAAGATTTTTTTAGCTCTTTGACATGGATGGTAAAGACATCTCACTCTCTCATTGTATAAGTTCATTGTGAAAAGCAAGATCTTTGACATGGCCTGTAAAAATATTGCAATGGCTGGCTCCTCATACAAGTTCATCAAGAAAAGCAAGGTCTTTGACAGTAAAAATGATGGACTGACTCATCATATGTGCGTATCATGAAAACAAAATATTTCACATGGATGGTAAAGACAACACTCTGAATCGGTTCTGTTAGTGTTGTGTCCAGAAATTCATTTGGGCAGGAATTTTATTTATTCAAATTATTTCATTAAGTGATTCTTCTCTGGAAATACAAGTGCTCTTAAAAAATAACATTATTGGCAATAAAGACTTGAAGTTATAGTTAAATTTCAAATACGGATATAATTCTTGGATTGTATTATTGATTATTGTGATCCAACAAAAGACCACTGGTACATCACCATGATACAGGCCACCACATTCATCAACTTTTTCAGTATTGATTTAATTTGGATTTCCACCAAAGTTTATTCAGAACATTAATTATTGGGACATGTGTCTGTGATTCTAGAATTATTTGGGATTTAATTTGCAATACCACAGTTTCCCTATTTTTATGTTTTCACTCTGTGTTCCAGGAAAATAAATTATTTCTTGAATTTTACAACGCGTTTTGCTTATCACTCTTTTCTGTTACTTATTTTAAGACCATAGAGTCGTAATATATGTGTGCAGTGTGGACAGAGAATCCATGGTCTAATGTCATTAGAATACAGCTCAAGGGCTGCAGAAAAAGAGCAATATCTATTTCTTCTCAACATGTGGTACTGAGCCTATGTCCCACTTTAGAATCTCTCACAGGTCCGAGTCTAATGGGGCTATGCTAAGATGCCCCCTCCACATCCCATGAAGATTCAGAAAACAATGCCAGGTCTTAATGCGGTTGGAATGAGACGACTCCAGCCAAGCATTAGAATCACACATGCTATCTTAAATAAATAAGGCTATATTGTAGAGATTGTTGATGACAGAAGAGGAAGAACATTTTCAGGATCTCGCTTGGTATTAACCTTTATCTCCTTCCATGTGGCATGACACTCCTAATTCAAATTCACCCCACTTATGAAGCATGAGGTGCAAAATCATACTTATCTCTGCCCATAAGGCATAAATATACAATGCTCCATAATCCATGCATGGCAACATTCCTGCTGGATGTGAGGGCATATTATTTTATTTATGCGGTCATCTGGCCATACTGAACAAGCCGCAGTTTGACTTCTATTGACAGATGGATTTCAGCTTGGCCAAAGTGGGTATGTGAGAAAGCTTGCTGTAGCTTCCTTTGGGTCAGTGGTTCTTACCAGGGTTTTCCAGGGTTCTTTCTCTTCCACTGCCTCAACTGAAATTTGTATTAAACTTACTGTATGTTCAATTGTTTTCAGTGAAATCTATTATTAGCCGTACATGCTGACTTGTCTGAAAACCAGCTACAGACTATGGTTCTGTCATAATGCTAGAGTCGGTCAAAGTCAGAAAACTTTGTATCCAGTAGGTGTATAGCAGACATATATAACTTCCTTGGAGTTAATATATGTTTCTTTTTAAAAATAAGGACTCTAATGATATCATGCTTTGTTTAATTATTGACTTCTGTAACAAAGTGAAGCTGGATGGATTGGATGTAGCAAATACATTAGCACAGATATTGAATGAGATTTTTATATATAATGCACATGAATGATGAATGCATTTGACACCATACTTTAGGTCAGACATGAAAGATGAATGCATCTGACACCATACTTGAGGTCAGACATGAATGATGAATGCATTTGACACCATACTTTAGGTCAGACATAAATGATGACTGCATTTGACACCATACTTTAGGTCAGACATGAATGATGAATGCATTTGACACCATACTTTAGGTCCGACATGAATGATAAATGCATCTGACACCATACTTTAGGTCCGACATGAATGATGAATGCATCTGACACCATACTTGAGGTCCGACATGAATGATGAATGCATCTGACACCATACTTGAGGTCCGACATGAATGATGAATGCATCTGACACCATACTTTAGGTCCGACATGAATGATGAATGCATCTGACACCATACTTGAGGTCCGACATGAATGATGAATGCATCTGACACCATACATGAGGTCTGACATGAATGATGAATGCATCTGACACCATACTTGAGGTCCGACATGAATGATGAATTCATCTGACACCATACTTGAGGTCTGACATGAATGATGAATGCATCTGACACCATACTTGAGGTCCAACGTGAATGATGAATGCATCGCACACCATACATGAGGTCCAACATGAATGATGAATGCATCTGACACAATACATGAGGTCTGACATGAATCATGAATGCATCTGACACCATACTTGAAGTCTGACATGAATGATGAATGCATCTGACACCATACTTGAGGTCCAACATGAATGATGAATGCATCTGACACCATACATGAGGTCCAACATGAATGATGAATGCATCTGACACAATGAATGATGAATGCATCTGACACAATACATGAGGTCTGACATGAATGATGAATGCATCTGACACCATACATGAGGTCTGACATGAATGATGAATGCATCTGACACCATACATGAGGTCCGACATGAATGATGAATGCATCTGACACAATACATGAAGTCCGACATGAATGATGAATGCATCTGACACAATACATGAAGTCCAACATGAATGATGAATGCATCTGACACCATACATGAGGTCCAACAATAGATATTACAAAATGGCACACACACAGTTCAACAATAGATATAACAAAATGGCACACACACAGTTCAACATTGGATATAAGAAAATGATATTGCTCCTAAGTGGAACAAATCAAAGAATGGGATTTCAACAATTTTGCATGTTGGCAGACATGATCAATGTATGGAAAGTATAGTCAGATATGACTGATGTCTGGATCTGTGATATATGATTGATGTATGAAATCTATCAACAAATATGATTGATATATGGAATTTTAAGCATGTGTATATGGTTCATCAACAGGTATGATAAATGTATGGAATTACAAGCATGTGTGTATGGTTCATCAACAAGTATGATTGATGTATGGAATTATAAGCATGCTTGTATGGTTCATCAACAAGTATGATTGATATATGGAATTATAAATGAGTATGGTTCATCAACAAGTATGATTGATATATGGAATTTTAAGTATGTGTGTATGGTTCATCAACAAGTATGATTGATATATGGAATTATAAGTATGTGTGTATGGTTCATCAACAGGTATGATTGATATATGGAATTATAAGTATGTGTGTATGGTTCATCAACAGGTATGATTGATATATGGAATTTTAAGCATGTGTATATGGTTCATCAACAGGTATGATAAATGTATGGAATTATAAGTATGTGTGTATGGTTCATCAACAAGTATGATTGATATATGGAATTATAAGTATGTGTGTATGGTTCATCAACAAGTATGATTGATGTATGGAATTATAAGTATGTGTGTATGGTTCATCAACAGGTATGATAAATGTATGGAATTATAAGTATGTGTGTATGGTTCATCAACAGGTATGATAAATGTATGGAATTTTAAGCATGTGTGTATGGTTCATCAACAGGTACGATAAATGTATGGAATTATAAGTATGTGTGTATGGTTCATCAACAGGTATGATAAATGGATGGAATTATAAGTATGTGTGTATGGTTCATCAACAAGTATGATTGATATATGGAATTTTAAGTATGTGTGTATGGTTCGTCAACAAGTATGATTGATATATGGAATTTTAAGCATGTGTATATGGTTCATCAACAGGTATGATAAATGTATGGAATTACAAGCATGTGTGTATGGTTCATCAACAAGTATGATTGATGTATGGAATTATAAGTATGTGTGTATGGTTCATCAACAAGTATGATTGATATATGGAATTATAAATGAGTATGGTTCATCAACAAGTATGATTGATATATGGAATTATAAGTATGTGTGTATGGTTCATCAACAAGTATGATTGATATATGGAATTATAAATGAGTATGGTTCATCAACAAGTATGATTGATATATGGAATTATAAGTATGTGTGTATGGTTCATCAACAAGTATGATTGATATATGGAATTATAAGTATGTGTGTATGGTTCATCAACAAGTATGATTGATGTATGGAATTATAAGTATGTGTGTATGGTTCATCAACAAGTATGATTGATATATGGAATTATAAGTATGTGTGTATGGTTCATCAACAAGTATGATTGATATATGGAATTATAAATGAGTATGGTTCATCAACAAGTATGATTGATATATGGAATTATAAGAATGTGTATGGTTCATCAACAAGTATGATTGATATATGGAATTATAAATGAGTATGGTTCATCAACAAGTATGATTGATATATGGAATTATAAATGAGTATGGTTCATCAACAAGTATGATTGATATATGGAATTATAAGCATGTGTGTATGGTTCATCAACAAGTATAATTAATATATGGAATTATAAACGTGTGTATGGTTCATCAACAAGTATGATAGATCAATAATTGATTTTCACACTTATAATTACATTGAATTTAATTGATTTTCACACATTAGTAAGTACCACAATACACGTACTTGTTAACTGTACCAGTATGCTGCTAGATTCAGTCACTCTGATTTATGGGGATCTTAGGGACAGATCCATCTGTCTAACTGTACCGTTAGCAACATACCATTACTGTGAGAGAGATTTCAATAAGAAATCTGTCTGTCCAGCCAGGCCCCTGGATAGGCCAGTACCCATGATAGCCAGACCCTCTTCTATATGTCCAGCATCCAGGCTGACCATTCGTTGGGCAAACTTGCCAGCAGTTCTGGCAGCGCCACACTTCCATCTGTTCACTACTTGTCCACCAGGAAGAGCTAGTGACATTTTCATAGATATGAAATTGAGTCTTCATGCTTATTGGTGTCTTCTCCAGAGCTGCAGTTAGATCCAGACTATTCCCTGAAAAACAGTAAACTCCTTGAGATCAACCATTCTTCACATCATACTCAGATCCAACCTCCTAATATAATGTGATTGGGGAACATATTGAAAGGAGAAAGGAAATTTTTTAGGAAATTTTGTTTCACCGAGAATACTTACCCAATCACATTACTTAACACCCCCCAACCACCCTACCATGCAAGCATCCTCAGTATATAATCCAGCTAAAAACTAATGACACCTGGCGGTGGCAAGGGGAGGTAATGTGCAAGAGTTATTGCTTTTTGTCTATATGAGATAGACAAGTAAAGATAATTTTCGTCTTTTAGTACGGCTGGATTTGCAAGGTACCAGGCTAATATTCCTAACATAATGTTGTAAGTATTCTTGGAGAAACATAATTTACAAAAAATATTTGCTTTCAAAAGCTAGCTTTGCCATTCATTTTGTAATTTTGAAATAGGAGACAAATTATTATTTATACATGTTATGATAATATTACATACCTTGTACCTCATCAATATGTCTTACTGAAAGGTCAAGGCCAGTCGGTATTTATAAAATTAAGAACCGTTATTCAAGATATTGTTTTGATCAAAGAATTGTCCTTTCTTGCTAGGGAATGGAAGATGATGGTGAACCAGCCACTTTGGAGATAGTTGTTAATTCTAATCTAGACCGTGACAAGACCAAATATCCTCCACTCACAGTTTCGTCAGAAAACCTTGCTGATGATGAACGTGAGGACACATCAGATGGAGAGGAAGAAGAACCTGAACCTGACTATGACGAGGATGAGGATGATAAAGATAATGATTCATATGGTATGTATCAACAGTATTAATTGACACAATTGATGCCAATGTACAATATGGTATATATCAAAAGTATTAATTGACACAATTGATGCCAATGTACAATATGGTATATATCAACAGTATTAATTCTGTAGAATTGACACAGTTGATGCCAATGTACAATATGGTATATATCAACAGTATTAATTCTGTAGAATTGACACAGTTGATGCCAATGTACAATATGGTATGTATCAACAGTATTAATTGACACAATTGATGCCAATGTACAATATGGTATATATCAACAGTATTAATTCTGTAGAATTGACACAGTTGATGCCAATGTACAATATGGTATGTATCAAGAGTATTAATTCTGTAGAATTGACACAGTTGATGCCAGTGTACAATATGGTATGTATCAACAGTATTAATTGACACAATTGATGCCAATGTACAATATGGTATATATCAACAGTATTAATTCTGTAGAATTGACACAGTTGATGCCAATGTACAATATGGTATGTATCAACAGTATTAATTCTGTAGAATTGACACAGTTGATGCCAGTGTACAATATGGTATGTATCAAGAGTATTAATTCTGTAGAATTGACACAGTTGATGCCAATGTACAATATGGTATGTATCAACAGTATTAATTGACACAAATGATGCCAATGTACAATATGGTATGTATCAACAGTATTAATTCTGTAGAATTGACACAGTTGATGCCAATGTACAATATGGTATGTATCAAGAGTATTAATTCTGTAGAATTGACACAGTTGATGCCAATGTACAATATGGTATATATCAACAGTATTAATTCTGTAGAATTGACACAGTTGATGCCAGTGTACAATATGGTATGTATCAAGAGTATTAATTCTGTAGAATTGACACAATTGATGCCAGTGTACAATATGGTATATATCAACAGTATTAATTCTGTAGAATTGACACAGTTGATGCCAATGTACAATATGGTATGTATCAACAGTATTAATTCTGTAGAATTGACACAGTTGATGCCAGTGTACAATATGGTATATATCAACAGTATTAATTCTGTAGAATTGACACAGTTGATGCCAGTGTACAATATGGTATGTATCAAGAGTATTAATTCTGTAGAATTGACACAATTGATGCCAGTGTACAATATGGTATGTATCAACAGTATTAATTCTATAGAATTGACACAAATGATGCCAATGTACAGAAAGGAACCAGACCTATTTCAAAATTAACCATGGTCATATTTATGAAAACAGTTGAAGATGAATGTCATTGAAACACACAGCTTAAATAACCATATTGTATTCCTACCTATGAATTAAATTAATTTTTGGTGATGACATACAGCTTCTGAAGATAGCAGAGTCATTCACTTGCAGAAGAAGAATCGGTTATAATCAGTGATTTAAGCTACTTGGCAAAATTCATGACTTATAGATACTTTTGAGATACCATGGAAATCCATTGACACAGTATAAGTACCATATATACTAACTTAAGACCAGTCAACATGGTGATGATCTACTATTGTATAATATGCCAGCAGATCAGGGTCTATATTATTTGTTCTATTGATTATAAATACCATATATACTAACTTAAGACCAGCCAACATGATCATGATCTACTATTGTATAATATGCCAGCAGATCAGGGTCTATATTATTTGTTCTATTGATTATAAATACCATATATACTAACTTAAGACCAGTCAACATGGTGATGATCTACTATTGTATAATATGCCAGCAGATCAGGGTCTATATTATTTGTTCCACTGATTACTCCTGACAATCTGCATAGACCAAGATTTGCTGTTGAATTATGTGATGGCAGATATGGGTCTTGCACATTTTATATTTCGACTTCACTAATAAGTGAGTATATGTAGCTCATATGTTAGTAATTAGGTGGGTTTATTGTTCTTTTTAGGTGTCCCTGCAAGAGTCCAGGTGGTGGAAGAAGATCTGGGTGTAGATGAATACTTTTGTCCTCCTCCCAACTACAAGTCTGTGATTACTGTTGCAGACCACTGTCCACAAAGTCAGGAAATCGACATGGATACCGATGAGGGGTCCACCTTGGCACTTCATTTGTCTGCCACACCCTCAAGTAGCCAGGAGAGCTCAGGTAGCAGTGCACATAGTTCCCATGTACTGTTGCCCCAGGCTCAGCAGTCAGATGATGACCATCAGAAATGAAGTCAGAATTTTCTTTCTTGTAGAGTTGTCAAATGGTACATAGCTATAAGTTGTCAAATGGTACATAGCTATAAGTTGACAAATGGTACATAGCTATAAGTTGTCAAATGGTACATAGTTATAAGTTGCCTTCAGGCATGAATGGAATAAGGCTTTACAACTAATTAAAAATTTGGTATTCCGTCACTAATTAATGTAAATCAGAAACTTCTTTATATCAGGATAGGCAGGTATAATCACAGAAAATAATACAATCATTTTACTAAGAAGCATTTTCACTGGCATGAATAGTTTGCTTAATCACTCAGTGGACATAGTTGTATGTAGTTTATGGTGGGAACAGCTTAATGAAGTTAAATGTCTCATTTTTTTTATTGTTTTTTGGTTATAAGGATTTTTAGCATATTGGTTATATCACATTGGGAAGTAGAAGCTAAGTACCTTCCAATGCATAACTCAGCTTCATAACATTTGTCATATTGATGTAATTTATTTGAAACACATTGTTGAGTAATGTAATAATAAAAGCACAGTTTGAGAATTCCTGAATGTGCTGTGATTTATAGCCTTTAGTACAATATACAATCCATTTTTCTGTGAATAATTGTACAGTATACAGTACCGTTTTCTACGAACCATTGAAAGGGACATGAGAAGTGTTCTAACTTGAAGATTATACTGGGTATAATTCTTATCATATTTATTACATTGAAACTCACTGGATGATCAGCAAGTAGTGTAATTTTTGTAATTCTTGTCAGAATCAACTTGTATAAACAAAACTTTAGAGAATTGAAGGGGAAAAAATGCCCAGGTATGTAAAGGCTGTCAGAACTGTTTAGGCATTATGTTACCTGTAAAATGTAAGACATACCAGTTACAGTGCCCATGTCCTTCCCTCTAGTTTCAGCTTGTGATTTTAAGCTCTGATATAGGGCTCTTTAAAAAATGCAATATTGTATGTAAGACAGTAACTTTATATTTCTTTGTAATCTTTTTATAGAATGATTTCCTTGCTTTTTTGTACAAAACTTAAGTTATACACTACTACTTATGAGAGAGAGAGAGAGAGAGAGAGAGAGAGAGTGAGAGATATTTGTTCAGTATTATAATATTGAGAAAAAAAATCTTAAAATTTGTGAAGTCCCCTACATATTAAATATGTACAATCACAGATAGGCCCTTGTTGGATAGTTTTTTTTTTTTTTCCATTAAAGCAGACACAAATCAGACTTTTTTCAAAATCCTAAAAAATAAACCCAGCAGATCTGACCATGCTATGCCTTATTTGTTTTGTCTTTTCTCTATGATTTTATTTTTTATTTTATGTATTATAAAACTGTAGATTTGTTGTAATACCCAAGATTCAATGTACTAAATAGATTGAGAAAATTCTAAGTTGTAGACATTCTCTCTGTCATGTAATAATTGGTGGGTTATGGGTACCCAATTATTTTGCTCTTGTTTTCTGTGATACATAATGCAAATGTATATGGTTACCAGATAATTTATTTCCAGTTTCATAGAAATAATGAAATAAAACAAATTTTGCATATCGAGTTTGCTGTTGACTGGTTTCATTATATACATCCTTCAAGAATTTATTTTTGTCTTGCAAGCATGATCATCATAGACTGTTGCTGAAATTCAAAATAATCAGAACTGTGAATCAATTTTTTATTTTATTTGTTAACAGCTTGATGAGGACTGGTGTGTGTTTCATACAACAGAAGGATCTGGTTATACACATGTAAAATGCATGTTAATCAGGGTTTGAAACTAACTTTTTTATTTACTAGTCAAGTTGACTAACAGGACGAAAGACACACTAGTCCACAGCAGAATCCTATAGTCAACAAAATACATGTATGTAACACAACAATAGAGATTTATACACATTATAAATTATATTGATTTGTCATCAGTTTGTCCCATATCATAATCTTCTCCATCCGATTCTGAATACTCCTCCATATACAGTGGTCTTCTTTGTCTCGGCCCACATGAGTTCCATAAATATATAGCTGACACTGGATCATAATCAGCAATGTCTTTACTTAAAAATTGAATCGTTAAAAATTGAATCGTTAACAAGTCATTCATTGCTGCATAATCTGCATCTCCAATCAGATTTCATCGGTTTCAATTCACTGAATCCCCGCTCTGCATCTGCAGACGAGGCTGGAAGGGTCAACACAATATCCACTAGTGCAAGAATGTTAGTGTGACCTTCTTGAAATCTCTTGTTAACATCACACCATTGTAAGTTCTCTACCTGACATCCACAAGCATAAATTAAACTTTTCAAGAGTTGACACTCCTATTTAATCTTGTCTGGATAGAAGCCTGCCATTGTCATTAATGGGGAAAATGTTCCAGCAGAGTAGTAACATCATCACCAAATCCAATTTGATTTGAGTCTCTTGGCCATGAATGAAAATCTGCAAAATGTGTGGCTTTCAATACATCACATTGCAGTTTGTCAGATCGGGTATCCAAGTGTTCTGCTAAACTGTTGATCATGTCCTCTCTAGCATGAAGTGATAACTGCACTGATGTTGGGGAACTTTGTTCTTTTAGTACAAAACCATGAAATTCTTTTATAGGTCCATTACCAATATCCTACAGAAACTTTTTTAAATCTAGGTCTGTCTCTTAATTTCAACTGTTCCAAGACACCAATAGTTGCAAGAACTCTCAGGTACACTTCAGACACCAAACAAGACTCATTTTGAAGAAACAATGACAACTTGGACAGTAAAAACGTCCGTTAGTTTCAAACCCTGATAATTATACTGGAATTTTCATTTCAGCACATATTTAGCATCCAGAAATTTGATAAGACTATTTATGTAAAATTTTATACCTTTGACCAGTAGCAAATGTCAGCCTACCTTCATGTTCTTACAATTTATCTTTCTTAGGAGGATATCTGTATAAATTATGCTACCAAGGCAAGAAAGCAAAACAGAAAATGTATCCTTTATATCCAGGTTAAGAAGATGGACACAAAGGTCTACAGAGATCGCATGAGCCATATTCTCACACCATCAGGTTTGTTTGTTCCCCCCCACTTATTTTAAAAACAAGACACATCAAGGATATAAAACATGCACAGAACTTAATCACTTCATTCATTAACTTATTAGTTGTAACCTGATTGTTGCCAGGGGTCTCAAATAATGTCAGCTTGTTGGCATTTCGAATCAAATAGGAGTTAGCAACACAGTCACCATATTTGCTTGAACTGGTCTACATTTTCAAGCAACAGATGTGATGTAGTTCACTGTCTTTGAAAATCTCAAGAATTCCATAAATTTGGGATTTAGAGCTTTTTGAACACGTGTATCCAATATTCCCCCATTTCTTTGTTCTTTTTGTTTTAAAAATGTTAAAACTAGAGATTGCATATATTGGATACAGATGATACAGATTTTTACTGGAATAGACTAATCTTGAAATGGACCGCAAGCAGTCTGTTTACATCAGGAGCTTCCACTTGCTATGAAACGCAAATGATTCGATAGTGTTAGGGACCTCACACCATTCAGGTTAGAAATTATAAATCAGTGAAAGAAACAACTAAGTTTTGTGCAGTTTTTTTAGTCCTAGATTCTTTTCATGTTTAAAATCAGTAAGGGGGTTACAAACAAATGGGAGGGTGTGCTAATACTATATCAATTTTCCTTGAACAAAAATACTTTTACAATAGAAAACAATGTTAGTTTAAAATGTTAGCATTAAAGCAAGTCTTGGGTCATGCTTATCACCATCATATTGGTAAATAATGTTCTCTTTAAACTGTCATGTATATCAGATATATCATAGTCCTTTCTTATTTTGAAAGATGAAAACAGTGTATGTAAATATGTTTTCACTCTGTAAATAGAGGCGGTATGTATACATTAACATGAACATTATGATGGGTTGAATGATACTGTTAAGTCAAGAGTCATGTGCCGAAGTTTATAGTCCTTAGTACTTTCCTTCTGATGGAAATATGTCATATATTTTTTTCATGAGTATCATATTTTGTAGTTTTGGAGAAAAAAAATATTTTCACCAGTACAATATGTACTTTATTTTCGCCGGCACAATATGTACTTTATTTTCACCAGTACAATATATACTTTATTTTCACTGGTACCATATGTACTTTATTTTCACCGGTACAATATGTACTTGATTACAAGTCAGAGTCCAACTGTAAGTAGTGTAGATCCTGATCAGTTGTATATATTCACTTATAGGATGAATCCAACTGCAAACTGCACAGACCCAGATCGGTCATCTCATAATGTTCCAGCAGATCTGGGTCTGTGCAGATTGTTGGGAGTAACCAATAGAAGAAACAATGTAGACCCTAATCTGCAGGATCTTTATGCTATGGCAGATCTGGATTTTTGATGTTTGCATTTTGACTCGACTTGTAAGCAAGTATAAATGATAATTCACCAGCATATCAGTTTCTGTATTAAACTAGTTACTGATAACAAACTGCTTGGACTCAAATTTGCTAGCACATTACATGATGGCAGATCCAGATCTGTGCAGTTTGCAGTTGGACTTATAAATAAGGACATACAGTATATAAATGTGTTGATTAGAGAAAGAGTCCTTTTGAATACACAGAATATCACTATTGGGTTTTTAAATTTGTAATACATAGCAACCACAAAAACCACAAAAATTGGCATGTCACGAAAAATCCTGAATTCACAGTATTCAGTCACTTTATGTAGGAAAATGATTATTACTGTTGGTTAGTTCTGTAATTGTCCTTCATTAATAAATAAAACCTTTTTTTCCCTTTTTTTATGGATACCACAGGTATAATTGGCTTTACGGTTCATGCTATTCATTATTATATTGATAATTAGTCTTCTAGAGTACAAATTAAATTTTATTTTCATTGTGCTGTAAATTGAACCTCTGATATATTGTATTGAACTTTGTTAACCACTGTTATATTTTATTGAACTTTGTTAATCTCATAGTACCAGATTTTTTTTCTTCTCAGGTAAGATTTTTTAATGATTAATTAATGATTTTGAAGAAAGGTGTATTATCGAAGCTAAATCTGCTTAACTAAGAAGTTTGACAGAATGGTCAAATTACCTTGACATGCAGAAGTTTGACAGAATTGTCAAATTACCTTGACATGCAGAAGTTTGACAGAATGGTCAAATTACCTTGACATGCAGAAGTTTGACAGAATGGTCAAATTACCTTGACATGCAGAAGTTTGACAGAATGGTCAAGTTACCTTGACATGCAGAAGTCACAGAAATACAACACATGGACAGTCAGCTTGTTTATTTCCCATTATCTTAATGATCACTCTGTGTAATCATTGTATCATATGATAGCCATTATAAACAAGACCAAAATGTAGGCATGTTCTATTTATAATTGTCTGTATTATCCATACTAAAACTTCAGGCATGTACTATTTATAACACATTATTATTACCTATGCAAAAACTTGGGCCAGTTCTTTTTATAATAGACTGTATTACCCATACCAAAATTCAGGCTTGTTCTATTTATATAGATATGATAGCAAGAGAAGGCCTTTGTGTAGGCACAGTGCCAACAAAAGGACCTTACATAAGCACAATAGGCCATGTAAAAATATATTTTCTACAACATAGAAAACTCAAAGTGCTGTGAGTTTTGGTTTGAGAATACCTTCTCGAGGTACCATGTATATTTTGATGGAGCAGCCCTTTTTAAAACTTTCTTAATTTATGACAAAAACTCAATGCAGTTTTCATAGCAGTTTTGATATTTACTTGAATAATTTTTTTAATGAATGTTTTTGAATAAGACATTTTGTAAAGCATGGGTAATACAGTACCATACATGCCAACAATTATGCTTTTGGTGTAATCATTGTGCTTTTTTCCCCACTAAATTACGCCTTACGCGTAACTGTTTATGGATTATGCATTTTTGGTATATCCCCTCCCAAAAAAATTAATAATTTGTTTTCTTATTTTTATTAACATCCCATAAATCTACAGACTGTATTCTAGAAAAGACGGCTTCTTAGTAACTACAGCATAAGAGTACTCTTGTCCAAAGACTTGCATGCACTTTCTTAACAGTATTATGTTCTATTTATAGCAGTTGCCCTATTTCAAAGAAACATGCTGGTTTCTACTTTCGACCTCAGTTTCTATTTATATCAGCTGTATGGCTTAGTTAGGAAAGAACAGACCAGTTTTCTAACTTTTAATCTTTGCTCACAGATTCTTTGTTCTAATTCATATCTCGTACAGAACCAGTCATTTAGGTATTTGGCACTAAAAGTCAAGTCAGATTTATTCTAGTCGATGCGTGTGTTAGAGCAAAAATATTTTTCAGATAATTTCACAGATGGATTAGGAAAAGATGAAAAACCAATTCGGAGATGAATACATGAATTACACAATACAGCGTTCCATTCTAGGGCAGCTTCACACCCATGGCAGGCTGCATGGAAAGGATTTTAATATTGGTCATGGTGGTAAAACAAAGAAACCTTGAATTAGCTCATTTTACTAACTCCAGTACTAAGGTAACTCCTTTTTTTTACAGCAGAACCTAATTGTGGACATGAATTTTATAAATGCAGATGTATTATCTACTGATTTCTTAATAGAACATGGACTACCCCTAGTGGTAGAAGACTACGTTGGTCGTTTGTTCAAACAGAGGTTTCCTGATTCCAAAATTGCAGAAATGATGCATGTGCAAGAATAAAATCATCTAATATTGTTAGGTGTTTAGCAGAAGATACTTCACTTAAGCCATGAAAATTGGGCCATTTAGTATTGCAACAGACAGGAGTAGTGATTATGACAAAAAGTTGTACCCAGTCTATGTAAGAAACTTGGACAATGAAAAGGGCAAAGTCAGAGTGCTCTTCTTTCATTACCAGAATTAGCAGTAGATTCCACCAGAGAAAACATTTTTGTTTTTATTTGCTTGATAATGCTTTGAATAAGCATATGTTGGCAGAACTGTATGGGGTTTTCAGCTGATACTACATTAGTGATGACTTGAATTCATAAAGGAGTTGCATTCTGTATTTTGATAAATGTCTCCAGCATTGTACATATCAGGTTGTCTCTGTCATATGATGTACCATGCTAAAAGACCCAATAACTGTAAGATATAAATTTCCTCTTCTTTGTCAGGTTATGAAAGGAACATTGGTTCTTTACCATTCTAATGCAGACTGTGAGAGATTGTTCATTATTGTTTACAAAAATAAAACTGAATTCAGATCCAGGCTCTAACTCAGCACTTAGTGCTCTGCTGGTGTGCAAAACAGTCATAGTCTCAGCTGGTACAAAGTGTTTTGAAATGGAATATGAAAGTATGTTGCTTTTTAAAGCTCAAAGTGTTATATATGAAAACTTGAAGCTGTAATTGATGTTAAAAGTCCAGAGGGATAAATAAATCATTTTGTACCTATTCTTATTGAATTTTTATCATGTTATATGTGGATTACTATTTTTCTGCTCAGATTATTCTTTTTGTTTACTTGGATTACACTTTTTCCTTGCCAGGGGTTGGCATGTATGCAGTACATCAAATACCACAAAATAATCAGATGAGTTAATGCTACATATACTAATAGTAAAATTCAGTGATATAAATTTGCATATGTTGGTAACATTATGTTAGTGCTAAAGTAATAAATACAAGACAATTTACTAGATGCTGGAAATCTAGGATTGTCAGTTTCTGTTTTATCAGCAGATCATTATGGTGTGACAGAGTCAGAAGCATGGGAGACTGCTCTATTGTGGTGTAGGCATTTGGAGGTCAGGAAATGTTGATACAAGTTTAAATCTACAGAACTCTGGAACACAGAAAGTTTTATTTTGCAGTCTCACCATTGTAAACATGGTGAGATATAGCAAGTTTTACATCCTCATGGACATTGTCAACAATTTTTAAAGTTTTTTGTTAAGTTTTGAAAGTCAGGCTACTTGTACATCATTTGCTGCATGAAAGTGAAACTTGATAATGTCGCAATAGGTCTGAAGTTTAGACTGTGATGTGCTTGGTGTTCCTGTGTTGCATGTCTCGCCTGCTTAATCACCACAGTAAATGTTATTAAAATTTCTGCATTCAGGTTTCTGATAGTTGCCTATCTTGTACCTCAGTGGTTGCATTGAAACTTGAGGAAAATATCACAATAAGCCTAAAGTTTATGTAAGGAGATCCTGTCTTGTTTTCTTGCCTACTTAAGCAAAAAGGTTGTGGGTCATCATTGTGGTCAGTACAAAAAATTTTTTTTTGATAGTCTCATATATTTTACATTTGTTGCTGCATTAAACTAAAATGTGGGTTACAAAATTAAAATTACAATAGATTGAAAGTTTATATAATGATATAGTATGAGTACATGTATTGCCTATTTAAGGAGAATGTATGTTTCATCACTGTGAATAAAGTTGTATTTTAGTTTTTAAAGTTAAATATTTTCCATGTCAATTGCTCTATTCAACTGAAAATATATGATAAGATTACTGTAGATCAGAAGTTTATTTGCTGATTTGCAATGCGTTCCTGTTTTGTGTTGCATAAGCATTGTGGTCAACAAGTTAAAATTTTGTGTCAAATTTTGTAAAAGTGCAATACACTGTATATAATGTCACACATACAGATGTACATGAGACACAGGGTTCTATGAAACATTTGTTATCACTTCAAGGTTGTCTGAAAGCAGGATACTTTTATAAGAGGGAGAAACATTGCAGCAAGAATGGAAGCCAAGGAGAACACCATTTTAAGAGTAATAAAGTAATAAAATGAAGTGGGACAGTAGAGGATCTCGTACAGGAATATAAAGAAAACTGGGCTTAATAACTAAATTGTGTGAAATTTTTGGGACCCTGCCATAGAGGTTGGATATTAGCATTATCCTTCTTGACTCCCCATTCTAAAATGTTACATAAGTGTGTTGTATCCCATCACACTTATCAGTAACATGTGGAAGTGTGAGACCAATAGATCTGTAAGCTCAGGTTGGTCCATGTTTTATGGTACTTTGTCTTGGGAGAATATAAGTGTTTTAAGTATGTGTGTAATTGTGAAGCATATTTTCTAAATTTCTGGCCAAATAAAGTTATCTTGACAAAGATATGATTTTAATTTTTTTTCTCTTCACATCTGTAGCTTGAAACTGCATTCCACAACAACCATAGCTTGAGAAATGGTAGGTATATTTAAAAAGTGCATCAATAAATTTGGTAAAATAATAGTCATGGTTCTTGATTACATTTCTTCCACTTTCCTACAATGTACAAAATTATAATATACATTATTCTGTTTTCAGAAGTCACATGTATATACGAGCAAATGTATTATTCATGTAGTTGTTGCAAGTTCTTTGGTACAAGTTCAAGACTTTAGAAAAGAGTTTTTCTGACAACTGCCCAGCCAGTATTTAAAGATTTGCAAACCGCATATAACTTGTGCGTGAATGTAAGATTTTCACATTCAACTATTTTCACATTTAATGAGAACTTAACGGCTATATCATATTTATAAAAGTTGGCATCCACTGTATTACATTTGAGCAGTCAGTGTTAAGCAGTATGTGACAAATGACTAAGTCCTTTTTCAAATGCAATGCAGTATTTACCTTCTCAGTCAAATACAAAAAGTACAAATTGGTATTTACACAATGATTATCTTGTGTTGATGTTAATTTATGCGCTTTGTGGAAGCTTGGTTGGAAAAAAAAGATTGTTCTTTTGATACAGTGGCAATTACAAATATGTCTTACCTGATTTTTGCCCAGTACAGATGTTTTGTACTGGTGCCGGTTTTTTGCCACTTTCATCTTGGTACTAGAGCTGCATTATAATGAAGACTTAGCTCCCTCAAAAATTTAAAACTTTGTCAGTTAAAAAAATGTCTGGGCATCATCACTTATCAACAACCGATTCTTTCCCCCTGCTAAAAGTTTCCCCAGAGGAATCGGATAACTAATGCCTTCCCTGGGGAAAGAATTGGCCTGCTGGTTCTTACCACCTTTAGTTATTTCTCCACCCACCCTTACATCCACTTAGTTTCCCCCTCTAGTTATTTTGTCCCTCCAGCTCCTACAGTCAGCAAGTTTCTTTTCATTAATGGACTCTTTGTAATAAGCTAGTTGCTGACATGTAAAATATCATACATGTAATAGGTCAATTAACAAATGGGGGCAGGGGGAAAGAATCAGCTAGGTGATTCTTTTTCCCCAACTACCAAATAATATATTTTCATTAATGGGCTCATTGGTAATACACTTTAAGTGAAATATCATACCTGTAATGGGTCTGATAAGAAATGGGTGGGGTGATAGAATCAGTGGGCTGATTCTTTCCCAGCTACAATCAGTTGGTTTCTTTTCATAATGGACTCTTTCCTAATCTGCTTAAGGCCCACATGTGAAATATAATACACATAATGGTTCACATAACTAAATCTTTGAGTTTATTTCAAACAAGCCTAAACATTATAACTACAGAATACAATATCCAGTTAATAGCTTTTAAAAAATCATTTGCATGGCATAAGACACATCATCATCATCATCAGTCTCATGACCTAGTGTGGTCGTCGAGGCACTGTACTGCTGAACATCTGACCAGTTCCTTCCACTTGTCTCGATCATGTGCCAATGCCTGTGTCTCCGCAAAACTTTTCCTGGTCCATTCTGTGATGTTGTCAGTCCACTTTTTTCTCTGTCTACCTCTCCTACTGCCACCCTGGACGCTGCCCTGCAGGACTGTTGTGGATAGACTGTTGGCTCTAGTGACATGGCTATACCATTTCAGCTTTCTCTTTTTAATGGTGGTGAGGAGGTCCTCATATTGGCCTACTTTGCGCCTGATGGTGTTATGCACTTCTTCATTTGTGATGTGGTCCATGTAAGAGATGCCAAGGATGGTTCTGTAGCATCTCATTTCAAGTGACTGGATTCTTCGTTGTAATTATGCTGTTAGGGTCCTGGCCTCACATGAGTACAAAAAGATTGAGATGACTAGAGCTCGCAATAGTCTGATTTTAGTTTTCAGACATATTCTTGTCTGACCAGATGGGTCTTATCTTTGACATAGCTGCCATTGTTTGTGCTGCTCTTGACAAAATTTCTGCTCTTGATCCCTCTTCGGTGATTATGGAACCAAGATATTTGAACTGGCTCACTGTTTCCAGTTCATGTCCTCTGACTTTAATCTTGGCTGAGATTTGTTTGCCACTATTTGTCGCCAGCTTTGTCTTCTCAGTGCTTATCTCCATGTCAAATCTGGAAGATGTTTCATCCAGGTTCTTCACTAAGGTGGCAAGCTCGTCTTCACTGCCTACCAGCCCATTAATGTCATCTGCAAAGCAGAGGTTGGTGATGTTACGCCCTCCAATGCTGACTGTCCCACAGTGGTTTTCCAGGGCTTCGCTCATGATGCGCTCTAAGTAGATTTTGAAAAGTGTGGGTGACAGGAGACAGCCTTGACGCACTCCCACTGTTGTCTGGAACCTGTCCCCCAAAGAACCTTCGGCAATTGCTGCACTGGTAGCCTTGGCGTACAGCTGCTTGATGGTATTGGTTAACCTTTGACCCATGTTATACTTCTTCATTGTGGCCCACAATGTCTCATGCCACACTCTGTCAAAGGCCTTTTTGAAATCTATGAACACATGATAGATGTCTTGTTGGTGTTGCGAGTACTTTTAACACAGAACCCTGAGATTAAATATTTGTTCTGTTGTGCTTCTTCCACTCCGGAACCCGGCCTGTTCTTCAGCGATTATTTCTTCTGCTTGTGGTTTCAGTCTGTTCAAGATGAACTTCAGCATTACCTTACTAGCATGGCTGATCAAACTGATAGTTCTGTAATTTTGGCACAGCTGGAGATTGCCTTTTTGGGGGAGTGACTGGGTCCATTGTGTTGGCCATTCACCTGTCTGCCAGATCTTGTTGCAGATTTTTGTTAGTAGCTCTTTCACTGATTCCCCCCCCCCCATTCTTGATAAGTTCAACTTGGATGTTGTCTACTCCAGCTGCCTTCCCATTCTTCAGTGCTCTTATTGCTGACTCCACCTCTTCTTTGAGAATGGGGAGTCATCATCATTTGAGGAGTTTGGAACTTCAAGCACATCTGGGTCTCCTGTGGACTGATGGTTGTAGAGTTCTTTGCAATACTTAGTCCATCTTTCTGCAATGTCACTCGCTTCTGTGAGGCATTTTCCATTTTTGTCTTGAATGGTACTGACTCTTGGTTGTTTCTGTCGGTGAGGTCTTTCACAATTTGGAATGCCTTTTTGCTGTTATTCTTTATCAGACTGCTCTCTATTTCTGTGCACTTTTGTCCAATCCAATCTTCTTTTGCTTTCTTCAAGTTTTTTTTTAATGATATTCTTGTTTATTTCTCGGTACTCCATTGCCCCTGTTGTGTGTCGTGTCTGGTGTTTTTGAGTTCTCATCGGGCATCACACAACTTCAGAATCTCTTCTGTAACCCAGGGTTTTTTCTTCAAGCGATGGAGGCCAATGATGTCCTTGGCAGCTGCTGTCATGACTGTGTTGAAGGTGTCTGTCATCCCTTTGACATCACCATCCATCACAAGGAGTGGAGGAGATTTTCCTCCAATTGTGGCTTGGAATGACTTGCAGATGTTAGGGTCCTTCAGTTGTTTAAGGTTGAATTTGAGCCTGATGTTCTTTGGCTTGTTAATTTTCTTCAGCCTCACTCGGAAGTTCATAATCACAAGGTTGTGATCCCTCCCAACATCAGCACCAGGGAACGTCCTTGTTTTTGCTCTATTGATGCCAGATCGGTAACGGTTTTGAACCAGTATGTAATCGATCTGGTTGTGATTGGTTCTATTTGGTGCGTGCCATGTCCAGCATCGTGAAGCTTTATGTTGTCCCAGGGTGTTGGCTAGTACCAAGTTGTTGTAGCTTGCGAACTCGAGCAGCCGTCTCCCTCTTTCATTGGTAAGCTCATTGCAAGAAGGTTCACAATGATCTTCCCAGTCTTTTAGAGCATGTTTGCCTACTTTGGTATTCCAGTCTCCTTGGATGACGAGGATGTCTTTTTTTACTGACCATGTTTAGAATACCCTGTAGTTTGTTGTAAAACTTCTCTATTTCTTCATCATCATGATCGGTAGTTGGAGCATAGACTTGGATAATTGTGATGTTAAAGGGAGATGCTTTCAGACGAATGGAAATGATTCTGCTAGATATGGGGCAGCATTCAAGCACAGATCCCTTGATGGCTTTGTTTACAAGGAAGCCTACTCCATTTATGGACTTGTCACACTCTCCACTATAGTATAATATATGCCCATCTTCAGTTTGGTGTTCTCCTAGGGCTTTCCATCTAACATCACAGAGTCCCAGAACGTGCCATGTGTAGTGTTCCAGCTCATGTGTCAACTCTTGGAGTCTTCCAATTTGCGTCAGAGTTCTAATGTTCCAGGTGGCGATGGCAATGCTGTCTCTCGCTCTGATTTTATGCAGAGTACCAGTAGCACACTTGTCACCTCCGTCCTGGGGGACAACGGCAGGCACGGTCCTTGTTGACCTGGGCGATGACCAATCCGGTATGATAAGTTCAGATTTGTCCAGCATTATTAGTGTGTCTTGGGCAAAAGTTGTCTGGTGGAGCCCATCCCTCTCCAGACCAAGGAGTAACCAGAAGCGGATGTAGTACATCATCCAGCTGCCTTAGGGTCTCCTCTCCGGATTGTCTTATAGTGTTTACTCCCTTATCCTTTGGCTAACCAAAGCCGACCCGCAAGGCAGCAGGAGACTCGTGGATGGGCGGGTGCTACTGCCCAAAGACACAACTTTTAACTAATAATCATGCTTCTTCTTAGCAATCGTACACTACATTATAGTGATCATTTACAAGGTTTTGTAAATAAATTCCAGACTGAGTGAAAGTGTCCAAGAAAAAGAATGCTGGGTCCCTCAACCATTCATGCTGCTTAACTCCTATGGAATTTTATCCACTAGGACTATACACATAAATGTCTGTGGATAACAGTGATGCTGCACCCATAATCTCAGCATCAGTTGCCCACACAGTATTTGACACATATTATTGTCCTGTAAATATTTATTTACTTTGTTGTTAAGGTAGTTGCTAAAGCATTTTGGAACACATATGCCTGACAATACTATCATGGCAAATCTTGTAGCTGTCTTCGCTTCCTGAAATTGCAAAACTTTCTGCACTGCGAAGCTTGTAGTACTAAACACACATTTACCATCATCTTGTACAATTTTGTTGGGGCTGAAAATATTTTATTTAATTTTAATTTTGGTCGCTGCAAAATAGTGATTTCGTTTTTCCTGCAACTGTTTGCATTGTTTTTCTGTAGGTGGATTGAAGATCGATTTTTTTCTGATATTATGATTGTTTTTGTTTTTCATATGTACCTCAGGCCTCTTTGGAAGCCTTGCTGGCACTCTTTTCAATTTTTTAATCATTTGAATTTAAGAACTCTAGATGGATTACCATTACTTCTGTTATTTATTGTTGGAGTAGTTGAAGTCTGAGGTTGTTTTATGTCATGTCTTTTCAGTATTTCTTTCAGTGTTTTCTTGGAATTTGTGGCATCATTGGTGGTGGTTTGGTGGCCTTTGTCATATTTGGTCTCCTTGAATACAGTTTCAAAGGCCTACAATGATAGGTGTTAGACAGCAGCTTGCCACTACATTCATTCTGCAGTCTTACTCAGCCTTTTATAAGAACAGTTTTTTACTACATAAGGCCCCACCCATCGTGGTGCCAGTTTGCAGCCAAATCCCCTTTTTTTATTGGCATTCTTCCTAAGAGTAAGAGCTTCCTTTTGAAAGGTTTTAAAGAATTTATTTCTTTTACAGAAATTTTGCTTCTGGTGGATCTGTGCATTTTTAATGTTTTCAGTTACACTTTGACCTTGAAACTCTGTGTTTATTAATCTTTGCCAAGACATCATGAGAGAACTCGCTGTAATCTCTGCTTTGGCTAGGTGTTGAAATAATACAAGCCTTCCTATCATACATGATCTCAAAAGATGGGACCATCGTAGATGCTTGTACTCTTGTCCTGAATGCAAACAGTGTACTGGGCTGCCAGACATCCCAATTTGTTGCTTGATGATTGGTTATACATTGGATAGCATTTCTTTCAGGGTCCTAAAGTCACTATCTCTGCACATTGGTTTGTGGATGGTATGCAGAGGAAATGCTGTGGTCTATAGCCATCTCACTTGCTAGGTTATGTATGAGCTTGTTTGTGAACTCTTTTTCCCTGATCAGTTATATTTAGTTTGTAGGATGTTAGATAGACATTGTGATACTTCATCAGCACTTTTGTTTGTGATAACTTAAGCCTCAGACCACTTGGAAAAATTATCTGTAGCTGCAACAATATATTTGTTGCCATTGTCCGTCATTGGATGAGGACCATCATTATCGATTCCAACTAAACTCCACCACACGTTGGATGGCTCCAGTATAGGATTCAGAGGAGGTGCTGCTTGTATTGGCCCAAGATTCACTCTACTGCATTTATCCCAGTCATTGACATATTTTACTACATCTTTATCGTCAACTTCCAATAATACCCTTCCTGGCATTTCTCATATTTTCTCACGGCCGAGATGTCCTCCAGCATATTTACCTGTTACAATAAAAAACAAGTCAATTTTACTTTGAAGTTACAAGAAAATAATGTTTACAATTTATAATTATGTGCTGTTTGTATTGCAGAGAGAAATATAAATATGAGAGCACTAGAGAGACAGATAATGAAAATGGAGGGAGCAAGGGGGGGGGGGAGTGAGAGGAAAATAATTTAATAAGAGTAATTACATAATGGGTAAATTAATTAATCAGGTACTATGCAGTTCTTCTACTGGAATTGAAACACTCCCAGAAATAATGATGGATAATTGATAGAGTATGGACATATAAATATCTTAATTAACCTAGCAAGAAGTATTAAATTGGTTTGTGCTTTCAAAGCAATAGACACAGACTCTGTACATTTTATCTGAATAACTTTGCATTAATATTATTCATACTAATTTTATAATGTACTATTTACCAGAATGAAGGTTTGCTAAAACTGTTGATACTTCTAAGAACATGGCAGTTATCTTTGTAAAGTACACCATCACTTGCAGCAGTACTTTTAGCTTTAATGTGAATGCTGCGCTTTTCACTTTTTCTCATGTTTAGATCTTTTATAGCTGCCATATTTGCTGGGTAGGTGAAATCACTAACATATGATACTATATCAATGCATGACTTGTCATCCATGACTGCGAGTCAAGAAGTAATAATATTAAGGATATTTAACTTTATTTATACCAAGGTTTTTTGCCACTAGATGCACTTATGAATGGGATAATAGAACAATTTCCTGTAGGAACACCTGGAATTACCTGTGATAATTACTATTTATACACCATATGACATTTCTGGTGGGTTTTCCAATATACAAGTTTAATGGCTGTAATTGTATTTCAAATGACACCATCTTTCCCTGATCCCTGAACACCAAAACTATCAGTTAAGACGATAGCATTCACCTGTAATCATCACACATGCGACACTTTCCTTTAATATTTAAACAATAAGAATTAGTCCAATAAATCAGCCACCCAAATCTGTTTGATACTGTTGAACAGTATATTGGTTCAATGTCATCTGTTTATTAAACCATCAGTCAATATTATTCTAGGCGCGGGGCTGATTTATTGGCCAAAACAAGGATCACCTAGAATACTGTCCTTGCCAAAAAATTGGTTGCAAACTTTGTATTGCTTTCTGTTTAATTAGCAAATTTAATAAAATAATTTGTTTAACTTTACACATGATAATAAAAATTGACACATTGGAACAATCATATTTCCTCCCAGTGAGAACTTAAAGTGATTATATTTTCTTCACTTTATATTCCAGGGGAGGAACTTTCAGCTGGAGGGGGGAAGAAATGGCTAGCCAGTTGTTTCCCCCTGGGAAAGAATTGACTAGCTGATTCTTTTCCCTGGGAAAAAGAAATCAGTTAGCCAATTCTCTCCCAGCCAAGCCTTCAAAAGGGGATAAATTTGACTACTACACCTATTATTAAAATCACAACAACTTTTATCAAAATCATGGGTAACAATCACAAGAAAATGATGGTGGTGGCAGTTTTCTTAAAGGTTTTTATTTAAATGTATAGAAAAATTTGTTATGAGCCAGAACATTTTTACACTTGTACATTGATCACAGATACAGGATCACTGTTAGAATATAACTATTGGACCAAGGTGCTTTCTATTGCTGGTTTCCTTTCTTCCTCTTTTTTTAATGATATAGGTTTTTATTTATAAAAATCAAATTTTTCATGTAATTTATTAGTGCTTTTTCATTGCAACACTTTTCAGGTGAGCCATAAAACTCAAACACTTTATAATTGAGGTTGCCTTATACTGAAAACAATATTGATCAAAAAGATGGGATCCATGATCAGGCTCCATCAAGAACCAGGCAGTAAAGAGATGCTGTTTGGTGATGGACTACTGTTGAGGTTTTCGGATGTATGTTTGTTAGTATCTTTCATCAGTACATGCAACTATGTCATTTTTAGAAATCTATATTTAAAAATGGTGTTGTCATTGTTAGATGTTTATATGTAGAGATGGTGTTGTCATTGTTAGATGTTTATATTTAGAGATGGTGTATGTTGTATGTTAAAGAGAAGAGTTTCCTAACTTTGAATAATGATTTTAGAGCATTTTTTTCTATGTTATACACAGGAAGGAATAATTATATTTCAGTCGTTATAAAAGATGATCATTGTTAAATGGTTGCATATTTTTCAGATATCTAGCAATTTTGGACAGGGGTTGATTTTGATGTCCAGACGTTTCATATGGTTGAATAGATTATACTGAACGATAAGGACAATATTAAATTTCACACACAATGAAACAGCATTAGTTAAATGACATTAAAATGCATCTAATATGAAAATAAAGGACAAGTTCTTTTTAGTTTTAGGGTTGGCTTTTAACAGCTATCTTAACATATGGATTAATTGTTTCAGGTCCAAATCACTTACAGATTCAGATTTTCCTGGAGCTATAAAAACTTCTTTATTAACTAAGTGTCACAGGATGAAGCCGGGTTGGGACTGGATTAGGGAAGACACCAAAAGCAACTGCGTTTACAAGATGTTTATTTATAAACGGAATTTAAATATTAACAAATCTGACACCATTAAAAACAAAAAGATAAGGAAAATTATAAAGTTCCTAACATGGAACTATCAACAACAATTAACTCAACGAGAAAAAACTCAAACACGAATTTAACAAATGGAATTTCAAATAAACGTGAATTAAGTCCGATCACCGATCGACAAAATAAAAGTATATGATCTACACCCCAATATAAACAAAATTTTGAATGTATCGTTCATACAACGATATTGAAATGCATGTAAATTTGAATGTATTGTTCATATAACAATATTGAAAAGTATGTAAATTTGAATGTATCGTTCATATAACGATATTCAAATGCATGTAAATGTGAATTTATCGTTCAAATAACGATATTGAAATGCATGTAAATTTGAATGTATTGTTCAAATAACGATATTCAAATGCATATAAATTTGCTTAGATAGCAATAGTGAAAACAACAACGTGGAACACAATATATATAACTATCATGGCGCCCATTTGACGTCCAAGATGTAACTCCTGTTCCACTCGCTCTAGGCAATGGCCAGGGAAGCACCCATGCACGGTCCGCTCCTCTCAGTCTGTTGAAGGATCCCTCGAGAGCCCTCACATCAATCACAGACCCGATGGTCGCGAAGCCCTGGTCCCTCGCATGGAGAAAACCAGTACACTCTTCCAATCCAACGTCACCATAACACAGCATATACGTCACACGAAACCACACCGAGTTCTGTGACTCCACATCAAACCATTATAAGGCATGGCAGCATGTATAAGGCAGCTTTACAGCTGGTGACTCCACATCAAACCATATACAAGGCATGGCATAAGGCATAGGCAGCTCTACAGCTGGAGATTTGCTCCCGTAAAGGGGTAAGCTTCCTGACAAGACTTGTCGTAATGTAATTTGGTTATAGAGAATTTGCTGTATATGTACACTAGCTGTGACAGATATGCGCAGCTAGGTACTTAGGGTTTCCCGCTGCAGGCAATTCACACGTGCAGCATGGTCTGAGTTTCGCTCAGTATTTTGAAATAACCAGAGCCGAAAAAATATACCACCCTTGGGTGATGCTGTACGCGGCAACGAAACCCGAGTACATTTTTGACAACATATACATATTGATATAACTCGTACACAATTCCGTGACACTAAGCAAGCCTGCTGTCTGTTGTTGCATCATTATTAGTGTAACAATGCAGTTGGGTTTAGGCTTGAGTTGTGTGGGAGTATGACATTAAATGAGTGTCACAGAACAAGCTGAGTTTCCTTATATAACAAGTCATATAAAACTACCGGTATACCGGTATCCTTCACTGGTACACTTGCTGTGTCAAATGCTTGAATGATTTTATTTGGAGCTCATAGACTTTCTTTTTGCCTGGGTTCTCCAAGCAGGACGAAATTTAAGTTTGCAACTCTAGCAGTCAGTGTGACATGATGGACAATTTGATTTAAGAAACTAATTGTCCTTAATCATTCCAATCTCTGTAAGAAAGGAATGAATCCTAAATTACCCAGGGGTAGTCAGGAGATCCTTAGATATTACAGTCTGATGGGACTGACATACCAGAGGGAACAGATGGATTTTTGCTAGAATTTGAAATGAAATGAAGGTGGTGTACATTCATACAGTATGTAATGTCTTAAATATGAAATTAAGGTCTTAATGACAAACCAACAGGGTCATCTTTTAGAACTCAGTATACTATTCAATAATGTTCTGAATAATGTAAGACTAATGAATCATTTCATACTTATACCTAATTTTGCTCTTTTTTAATGCTAACTATCAAACTACTTTATAGGAGCACTTGAACCTATCTTAAATCAATCTTTATCCTTGATAAATTGTATAAGTTTTTTTCTAAACATGTTAGGAGATTTTGGAAATTGTATAAGGTCTTCAGTTAAAAGGAGATTCAAGATAGTTGTTTATGTTGAAGGTAAAATTAAGGTCAAGGATGTATTGAAAAAATAAAGCATTGAATTTTTCTCCACTTAGATGAGAAATTTTTTGAAATCGGTGTGTTGCTAAAATTAATGGATGGTATAAAATTAGTCACCTCAAAGTTAAAGGAATTGCCTAAAAATAAAAGAATAGGCACTTTGAATTTTTTTGCAAAGAAATTATGCTGTTGAAGCAATCTGGAGGACTTGATGTTATTGCATACATTATTGGAGGACAAATATTTCGGTTGTTACCAGTACTAGAAAGAGGGGATAGTTTTGCTCAGACATTTGTATACTGATGGTGATAGGTTTGGTACGATAGTGAGAGGTTTGGTAAAGAAATAGTTCCATACTTGAGATGAAAATTTCAAAATACAGAACTCTTTAATATGGTTTTAAACTATAACTGAATTAAGGAGAATTGTATTCTATCAATATTCAGTTTGATATTATTTAAATTAAACTTAAAGAAAAGATTCATTTAAATTTTATGCAAATGAACACTGATGTTATGGCAGCCACAATCAAGGTTCATATGAATTTTCGATGATAAAAGCATTTGAGAAAGATAATCATTTGAAAACTTGAACAGTTTAGCTTATGAATACTTAATTAGACTTCACAATCACATCTGAAACCCAATTCAACAAGGAAAACAGTTGCATACATATATTTTTATAGAGAAGCAGACCTATTACTATAATGAACTGGGCAAAATGGATAAAGTCATTAATTTTTTAAAACCTGTTACATAACAAATTTGGACAGGAAATAAATAAAAGTACAAAATTGATGTTTGACAGGATTGAACATTTAACATTACAAATATATATCAAATGCTCAGAGGAAATTCTTACAGATTTTGCTGAATGGATGAGAACAAAAAACTAGTTTCAATGTAATTAAAAATAGTAGATGCTCTTTTATTCTACTTCATCTGTGTTAGTCACACCAGTGATAGATCACACAAATATTTGTTAAGATATATGCTGTCATAAGTTTAATAGATGTGTAAAAATAGAGGATATAATGGAATTAAAAACATTAATTTAAAATCCAGAAGTGATTTTAAAATAGTACTGCGCTCTGTTGATTCATGGTTTGTACTGAAATATGGTGAAAGAATGAAGTTACTAAAGACTCGTACAGTTTCGTTATAAATTCACGTAAGACAGGAAACTAATACACACTGTCATGAGGGATAACAAAAAGTTTTTGATACCAGTGACTATCGTAAGGATAGTACATCTGGTGTCTTATGAAAGAATATGAAAAATTCTCAACTGTTCAAGGATGAACCAAACGATATTTCAATTAAAGAGTTTTGTGTTCGCATTACGCACTATTAGCCCTACTCCTTTTAAACGGACAAAGACGAAAGTAACGTTGGTTGTTGAATAACAAAATGCGTACTCACAAAGAATTTTAAATATACAAAACCTTTTTTTAATCCAACTGAAGATGACCAAGAAATTAATTTATCTGGGTCATTCAATCGTGAGACGTACAACATCAAAATTAATAAATTAAAATCGACTCTTAAAAAGACAAGAGGTTCTTGACTGACTATGTATTCGTTACCTCACAGACATGTAAACGCTACAGTTAAAGAGAAATTTCAAGCGCATTTAACAGTTGATTATTTTGTTCTCTTCGTCTGTTCTATCGTTTCTCCTTTCATTTCGTCCATAGAAATATAGTTTTCTTCAAGCACAATTTCCATTTCCTGATTGTCCTTGCTGTAACCAATAAAAGTATATTTTCTCTGAAATCCTCCGTCACATAGTTGTACTTTTGTACCATCAATCATACAAGTAGTACACAATGTCTGCCAATACAAGCCAGTTTAGGATATTGGCTTTCTATTTTACATTGTTACTATTGCCCCAATTATCACATATTAGTCAAATGTATTAGCTACTTGATAAACATTAGCCAGCAAATCGATCACACATCTAAATTATCGCCCAGATCTATCGCAATCGCCTTTTAATAATTGATTAATTACAATTTGATGTAAATCTTGTTAAACATAAAAACTGGACAGAATATAACGATTTACTAAACAATCCAGTCGCTCTTAGATGTAGGAGACATTATTGGTTTCAAGAAATAATAACTCCATAAATTATCATATGGGTTTCCTTTTGGTACATCCGTGGCAACTCGATTTATTTATGCCTAAAACACAATTCAAATAGCTAATTGTTTTGGATGTTTACCTGAGCGTCAGACACAAAATAAATGCATATATTTTGTGAGCATCTACATTATCTTTTCTGGAGTGGATACCTTGTTGCACATTAACGTATATAATGACCAGTACTATTCAATATTTTGAAAGGTGTACTTCTCAACTCGTTGCAAAAGAACATTAACATTTAAAGTGATGATTACTCTGTACTTTTACTGATGATCAGAGAATTACTTGGTCGCTTCCAAAAATTAACGCCTGAATTGAAATCCCTGAGAGAAGATCGTTGCTGGGTTAATACATATTTCTGAGAATTTCAACGCTTTTTGCACAATGTCAACGAACCATTTTAACTCATTCTTGGAAAATCAAGTGTGAGACTTTTTAAAGTTTCATTGGTTACTATATCTACGATTTTATCCATAGTGATAAAGGCAAACGGAATATAATTATTTGTGTAATTAATTCTTTAGTGAGTTTTCTTACTGCCAACAGCGTGTTTTTTCACATCTTAACATTGATTGCTACCTTCAATAACTTCCAAAGGTTTTATAAGTGTCATGTTAAATCTGTGATCCCGAGGAAGAGCTCAAGGTTACTAATGACTTGGATCTGTTACACTATGAAAATCGAATGGCATTTTTAAAAAATTTCCATTGTCTAAAGTTTGGATAGTTTCTTCGGCAGTGTTCATATATCAGCCGCTCATTATCTTGGCTTGTTTCATTTTTTTATATTCACGATTTCGTATTGATTCCTCTTTAGTTGTAATTGAATCGGGTAACTATTCATCTTCACGTGTCCTTTTACTTTGATATCATGCGAAACAAAGAAACTTCCTTTGAACGTGCTCACTGTACTGTATATGAACACAGGCGCACTCGGGTTGGTCTCCCGTTTCTAGTGTGTGCAGCAAAATGGCAGAGGCCGAAAAATATGAAGTAGTCACCATCGAGAACAGTCCTGTTTGCATTCATAACCGAGTGATTATAAGGTGTGAAAATGTGTCAGTTTGTCAGAAAATCTTTGAAGAAGTTTTGGTTATGTGTGAAATTACATACCTTTAAATTCTTTGACTATTTTTTGTTGTTGAAAATACACAGAGACACTATCGTCCAAAAAGAAACATTTCATAGATAGTAATATTTTTGACAGAGGTCTAACTTTTCCCAACCTATTCTCGTCAGATATGAATTTTAGTTCACTTCATGTGAGCGAAAATGATCAGAGAAACACGAACACCTGATTGATCAGACCCCTTTTTATATGACTGGTCTGAGCAAAGATGCTGATTGGTCTTTTTGTTGCAATATTTATTAACTTCAGAAAAGTTAGTATTTTTCGCTTTTTTGTTAAAATATATTATCTAAGATGTCAACGATAGATTCGACTAAACTTTGTACATCATTTTACTGTAAAAGTATGTATATGTATATAATCTAAATATATAATTTATGCACCTTTTTCTATTTTAAAAATGAAAAACATCCAAGTCGGTTCTCATGAAGAAACTTTGCACATCCTCGGTACACACTCTGACGATGACATTTAATTCTCTTTCAATGTGCTAGAGAAAAATGAAACGTCATATGATACAACCGTGACAGACATTGTTTTGTTTTGAGGTAATGGTATAAAATAAATATTAAAATCACAGTACGAGTAATGTTTCATTTAATTGCCTAACTATCCCTGTAGGAATCCTGCATTTGTGAATGGTTTCCTGTATGCAAACATTTGCTCATTGTTTCATTCAATTAATGCATAAAATATATCAAAATAGCAATACCTACTGGAAGGAAAACAATATTTTTGAAAACAACTATACTCTGGAACATGGTGAAAGACTGAGATATGAGTTCGGCAATATTGTCTAATAACTGCCCCATTATACGGTAGAGTTTTGGGCTATAAATCAGGACATTAAATGGATTCAAAATGCCCATACTTCCAAAGCAGTTATAATCCTTCCGTCTAGTAGGGAAAATCTGTTAAAAGAAGTGAACATGTCACTTAACACATTGAAACACAATAATTGTACAGTAGAATTCATGTTGGTTCAATCACATATAGATAGTCCAGGAAATAAAAGAGCAGATAAAGAAGCAAAAAGAAGCTAAATGAACTAGAAGATCTCCCCCAGTTCTGATAAATCCAAACAAAACAGAAAGCATAACAAGAAAAAGAGCCGGGACTTTTAGCTTTGGAAGGTTTTCACCAAGTAACAATACATCAAGCATCAATTGCCCCACTGCCCCACTACCTGTGATCAATGTATGTCCACACTATTTAATACAGATAAAAATATTCCAAGGATTTTAGGTTTAATTTGTTTAGATACAACTTAAAGACCCATTACCCTATTCTGATTCCCTAAAGCCAGGAAACAAAAACATTAATAAATTATACCAAAATATTCTGAAGTGTATTTCAGAGATGGGAAACAACGAATCTATTCAGTTCCCTGCGTTAAACAAAGGAATAATTCAATTAGCAAAGCACCGTGAGCAGCAGGGAGGGCGAATCCGACATTTTGTCCAATCGTCATTTGGCTTAATTAATACTTTCTGCACTCAGTGGATCCGGTGTCGTCGGCGCCTGGTTAAAAGAAAAACGACGTCGTCGTCGGGGGATCGTCCAATCGTCATTTGGTTTAATTAATACCTTCTGCGCGCCGATCCCAGCGTCGTCAGCGTCCGGTAAAAAAGCGCGACGACCGCGTCGATGTCATCGCCCTCCCTGCTGCTTACAATGATCTTACAAACAGAGTGATCACTAACTCCTCCTCTTGTAGATCAATTAGGTTATTTGACTGATCGGTAAGTTTAAAATTAATTCTTGTTAAAAACCGATTATGGCATCGCATATAGACGGGATTAATCGGACTCTCAACGATTAAAAATCCCGGAGGGGCTGTTGGTGAAAATGAATAAAGGATATACCCCTGTTGAGCCTGATTTGATTGCTTGGTATTCACCTGGTAACTCCCTTCGATAACATCACACACTAGATTGATTGCTATCACAGACGTAATATTTACGTTGTATGGAGCAATATGCCTACCATCCTCTCCGTTATCGTGTCTGAGGATAGTTGATGGGGCGAGAAAATCATTAAGAGATTTTCTTAGTTCTGGTGCGTTGTATCCTGGAAACTTGAAATCGGGTAAATTGGCTTCTGTGATATTATACTCGGTTAGGAATTTTTGTTTATTATCATCGCTGTTAGCAGATATTGTTTTAACGATTCGTTCATTAATATATTCCATGTCTGATATAAGTTGATTTAACACCTCAACGTGTTCTCGTGCTTTTGTTTTCCGTAGCTGTTCTAGTTGTGATCGGTAATTACGATTAATCTCGGCAAACGCACCAGTGATATCATTTAAACCAACTGTGACCACGGCGGACGATTCAGAAGTTTGCTTATACGGAAAATACCATTGCATGGTATTCCTGTTTTGAAATATAAACCTACTGGGTAATAACGCGCTTTTTATAATAGACAAATCATCTCGATAACTGGGATTAATTCCATGATACGATTGCGCATTCGTGTGCAAGTCCGCGGGGATTTCATGAGGTGGATTCTCAGGCCATCCTAGTATGGTTCTTATTGAACTGTTATAAATATCAACCATATATCCCGGTGTGCTTATTTCAATCGTTGACGATAACGTCGGTTCATGAACCGTAATAGCGATTTTTGATTCTTTTCCTGTGATCGATTTTATTCTGCGTTGAAATTCTTTATTGATTTGTTCTATTTGGTATGACCCAGTTGGTATTGTAACCTCCTTCCAGTCTGGGGTCCCATCGGGTTTATTTGTCCATGCAAAAACCAGCGAGTTATTAGGTTGTTGTCCGTTAAATGCTTTCGCTCGGATATTAGGCCAACTGTGATATACTCGCAATTTTGCCAGCGCTATTTCCTTCACTGGAACCGATGATGGGAAGTTCACACTGAATTCTGGCTTCGTTGACGTTATTGATATCATACTTGTTTGTACCGGAGTGGTGTTCTCCGCGATCCGTTGAAGTAATTGAAACCCTTCGGGGTTCAGCGACATTATTATTATTCGCTGTTTTTAGTGTTTAATTTCAACACCGAATATTAACAACTTGCTTGTTTTCAGAAGAATGTTTTAAGCCCATTGAAGTGGTTTCAGCGACGTGGTTTCCAGCTTCCAGTTGAAAATTTTCGATTTTTGACATCGCGGAGCCATACAACTGGACCATCGTGGAGAATTCAACATCGGATATGAACGAATTATCAATCGACAACGAGATCAACCCGGATAATTTCGAGTACGCGTCGGATACTATTTGATGTTTTACTGTATACTCGTTGAGTTTTTTCTGAGAACACGATGATATCTTTCTAGTGATTGCGTTGGCGACTCCAGCAATTGTTGTCGCCGCGGAGATAGCGATTGGAACAGCGATCGGGGCCATCATGGTCCTCGTGGATAAAATGACACCGGTACCGGCTACTATACCGGACACCGAGTACACGGCCACGTCGATGGTGGTTATTTTTCGGCGGTATTTTTTTATTTTTGCGCGGTATTGTTCGGAAAGCGTTTTCAAGTTCGCGGAGAATTCTTTTGCGGTATCGATATTTATGTGACGTCGGTAATACCTCTGATTCAATTGCCTTGGTGGTCATTTTTATTTAAAAGAACTAGTGTTTTTAATTACTTAGATCCACTACAAATTCCACACACCATGTGATGTTTGTCCTAAATAGATTGCTATCAACGGCTTTAATTATAAACCGCTCGGTTGCATTTTTGTCAATGATTGTTGATATTGTATTGTTAAAACCCGGATGAACTCGACGATGATATACTGAACTGTATCGCTGAAATCAATGTCAATCGATAAATGCCCTTAACAATTGCGGTGATATCTATTGCATCACGCGTAGGAGTCCAATCGAATGATCCGTATTGAACCGTGTATACGCTATTGCCGATGCTCCCATGAGGTGTTTTCATTTTTTCGAGTTGCTCTGTTATATTTTTTTTGTTCGCTGCAACATCAAGTTTGATCGTTCCTATTTCCCCTCCATACGCGTCTATACTTTTTTTGTTCGCTGCAACATCAGTTTTGATTGTTCTTATTTCCCCTCCATACGCGTCTACATTTTTTTTGTTCGCTGCAACATCAGTTTTGATTGTTCTTATTTCCCCTCCATACGCGTCTATATTCCTTTTGTTCGCTGCAACATCAGTTTTGATCGTTCCTATTTCCCCTTCATGCGCGTCTATACTTTTTTGTTCGCTCCAACATCAGTTTTGATCGTTCCTATTTCTCCTTCATGCGCGTCTATACTTTTTTTGTTCGCTGCAACATCAGTTTTGATCGTTCCTATTTCCCCTTCATGCGCGTCTATACTTTTTTTGTTCGCTGCAACATCAGTTTTGATTGTTTCTATTTCCCCTTCATGCGCGTCTATACTTTTTTTGTTCGCTGCAACATCAGTTTTGATTGTTTCTATTCTCCATCCATGCGCGTCTATATTATTCTTGTTCGCTACAATATCAGTTTTGATCGTTCCTATTCTCCGTTCATGCACGTCTATACTAGTTCTGATCGCTGTAATATCAGTTTTGATCGTTCCTATTTCCCCTCCATACGCGTCTACATTTTTTTTGTTCGCTGCAACATCAGTTTTGATTGTTCTTTTTTCCCCTCCATACGCGTCTATACTTTTTTTGTTCGCTGCAACATCAGTTTTGATTGTTCTTATTTCCCCTCCATACGCGTCTATATTTTTTTGTTCGCTGCAACATCAGTTTTGATTGTTCTTATTTCCCCTCCATACGCGTCTACATTTTTTTTGTTCGCTGCAACATCAGTTTTGATTGTTCTTATTTCCCCTCCATACGCGTCTATACTTTTTTGTTCGCTGCAACATCAGTTTTGATCGTTCCTATTTCCCCTCCATACGCGTCTATACTTTTTTTGTTCGCTGCAACATCAGTTTTGATCGTTCCTATTTCCCCTCCATACGCGTCTACATTTTTTTTGTTCGCTGCAACATCAGTTTTGATTGTTTTTATTTCCTGTCCATACGCAGTGATATCATTTATAGTTGTTGTAATCTCATCCAGCTTGGTATTTTTTTTACCAAAGAATTTATCAAAGTTGTCATCGATCCTGTTAACATTTTTTCGTAACGTGTAAAATTGGCCCGACAGCGTTGTAAACTCCGAAATAGTATTTTTTATCCCTGCAATATTCGGTTCGGTTACCGTCGGGGTCCCAAAAAAACTAGCGGTAGTGAGTTGTATATCGGTGACAGATTTTTTCACCTCGGTGACAGATTTTTTCACCTGCGCGTCAAGTTCGGTCACCAATATATCTAACCTTGTAAAACCGTCTTGGATTAATGTTACCCTATTCGTTATCGTCGATAGATGTTCACCCGGTTTGAGTCGTCCGTCGCCGGTATACAACGCGATAGTGTTCTCGGCGGCATCACGCTGTCGTGTTAAAACGTCATCCAGCGACACATTACTGGATTTCAATTTACCCTGGCGGTCTTGAAATACAACTATTTCGCCCGGGTCAACACTGGTTAGGTTTAACGTATCGGCGATTTCATCCTCGATTAGTTTTCTTATGTCATCGGTGGCGGGCGTTTCCGTGGATTTTTTCAGCGCCGAGATAGGTCGTCCCCAAATATCAATCATCGTTATTGTAAAAACAAACGGTGTTTTTAATTAACCCGCCGGGCCTCTACGACCCCACTAGTGTATTCGTTTACAACCACATGAGGTGGTTTCCGCGATGATGAAATCGCCGCGAGTACGTTCAATACCTCACGGCCACATATCGGTGGGTCACTTAATCGCTGTGTTGGCAGCGTGGAATAAAAAACCGGGGCTGAACACGCCCGGATATACCGCATGAACTCGTTCGGCGGGGCTAACCCGTATGAATCAAAATAGACGATCGCGCGCGGATCAATCGCGTACGCAACCCAATGAGTTCCCGCTCCGGAGGACCCATCGAGGTTAATTATGCCGGTTTCAATATTCCTTGGTGCCGCCGGTAATTGATCCCTCATAAAAACACCCCTGAAGTTTTTTATCGCTAACACGTCGGCGGCATCTATCAAATCAAAATTGGATAACGGAACCATAGACTCTTGCGTTAATAAACGGTTCCCGGTAGTCTTAGACCCTTTCCGGCCACGGATCGTTTTTTTTTATAGCCTTTCCCGGTTGCCTTCTTCAATGCCATCCCCGCCGCGGTTCCAACGACCCCCAACGCCGCCGCCTTAGCCACTGCTGGTGCGGCCGCGGCAATCAACGCTGGAATCGCAGCTAACAGCGGAAATATCCCACCGGTCTTTTCCATGTTTTTAATCGCTGCGGCCGAAAAATCTATTTGAACACCCTTTTTATTCTTCATCGCATCATTGAAATGTTTTATTTGACGCGCCGTCAACGATATCTTATGATTACCACCTGCCATCTGTGACGGCTTCAGCGTTATTGTGGTTCCGCATTGCTTAGCCGACTTTGATCGTAATTTCTTGACTTGACCATCAGTCAACTCTACACTGACAACACTATACGACATTTTATTGTAAACGCGTTTGTGTTTTCAATTACATGTTTTCCACTGGCGCATCAACGATTCTCATTCGTCCACCAACACCTTCTAGCAGCATTGATTTATCGCTGAGAATGACAGCAACCGCTGTATAATCGGCACCACCCGGGGCTATACGAGCTCGGAAGTGTATATCAACGACGGATTGTCTCGTTAAATCAAGATGTTCCAACGAAAAATAATAAATCGGATACAGTTTTTTAAAATCAAGTTGTGATATTTGCAAACCAGTGTCGACGTTTTGATCACGACCCATATATGACAGCAATCGATGGTACACACGTGCGACATGATTGTCGCCGTAATTAAGCTGTATATCCTCGGATGGTTCCTGTTGTCCGTTTATTCTCAGCGAAACATCCCTGACTCCTAATTGATCAAATATCATATGGCTGCGTTCTTGATTACCCAATCGATTCATATTCTGTAGCGCTATAAATATATGACGCGGGGCTGAAACGCCTTGTTTTGATGCCAAGTGCCATGTAAATGTATCAGCGACATTATCCTCTTTAGCATCAGTTGTTACCGCTAGCCAACTCAACAACGATTTCCCTCCCTGTTCCATAAATGATAACAATCGTGCTTCCGTGGTAACTGATGGAGTCAACACCGGCATCCACAATGCTATTTTAGTTAAAACGACTTTACCGTTATCGACGCCAGCAGCACGCCATATTGCATTGTTATCATCACCCCATCGCGTATGCGCGATTGTATGCTTAGCCCCATAGATAACTTTTCTGACATTTCTGCAAAATCCGAATATGTGATGGAGTGGAATCGCGCATGAAAACTGTCGGCGTTGTCCTTGCAACATCCCTACTCGTGTTGCGAATCCCATATTGTAATTATCGTTAATACTTTTTATAACAGTGAAATCAGCGCCTGGTCTTGCCCTGCGGTCTGGGTTAGCTGCTTCAGCCTGTGGGTCAACTGCGTTATCTCTTGCCGTCAGCACGTTAATGTACTGAAGATGATCAGCGTTATTAGTGGTGTCCTTTGCGAACATCATAGATGGGCCTGCCGATCTTGTATAATCATCCGAGTATCTCGCTAACCCAATTATTGTTGTTGCAACATCAACCTCGCGTTCTATTGATTCAATTTCTCGCCCGTCAATAAGATATCTGGCGCTCTCAAATAACGCCATGATACCGTTGTTGACGAAACCAACTCGAACACGATCGTCATTTGCGTATGGTGTATTAGAGGCAACATTTGTTACGAGTTCTCCCTCGATTTCGATAAACGCTTCACACGGCAAAAAGTATTTACTGGTATCTTGGACTTGAAGTTCAATTCGCGATCGTAGGTCGGCTTGTGGTGGTTGATAGGAATAAAATTGATAATCACGGACAGAATCATCCCTGCGCACTGGGGCATCCATATCAAACGCGGGATCAGCGGTTCGCGCAAACATTTTTATTATTATTCATGTTGGTGTTTTCAATTGAAATCCATCAACGTCGTTTTCGTCGTAAATTCTTTGAATTCTGTTTAAGGCCACTTCCCGCTATCGCGTTCATGAGCGCGTTGGTTGCCGCATCGGCGGATGACTGAGCCGCCAACGACTCTAGTTTTTCTTCCACGGCGTTATTTATTACCCTGCTGACATTTGCAGGCATCACTGTCGTTGATGGCATCACCGGTGGTTTCTGTTTTCTTTTTCTCACCAACGACATCAGTTTGTCCTTTGCCGCAGAAAACGCCTTTCCGGCAACATCTCCAATAGCACTAATTCCCTTATCACGAATAACATCAATAGCCTTCATTCCTAATTGTTTGGCTAACGGCGCTACTTTTGGAGCCATTCTTGTAAATAACCCCGCAATGGTATTACCGAGACCATCTCCATAGTACGCGCGGTAAACAGGCAATCGCGAGTTTACCACGTAGACGAGTACTGGTTTATCATGGTTGTAATGTATGATCATCTTTATTATAAAAACACCAGTTTTCCAATTAATCATCCACGAGCTCGTCTATGAGCGTTCGATATGCATTAATGTCCATGATACCGCCTGCAAATAAACGCCTGCAAATATCAGCGGCCTCATTGATTATTTCCGGAGAGTTATTTCCGGCTCGTTTTCCTCCGATTAGTACTTCCAGCCGTGATATATCACTGAGAACACTACCAGGACAAGCGTTTTCAACCACACCGCTGTATCCTTCTCCTTTTTTTGGTTTTGCACTTTTAACCTTATCGAGGAATGCTTTGTAATCGGGATCACCACGTGGTATCGTCTCTCTATGTTTACTCGCTAAATACACCATTCTTGCCCAATCCTTTAACTCCTTTACATTTTCCTCGTAACCGCTATTGATATGCTTCTTATCTCGTGTGCTCTTAGCAAAATTTGTGACAGTAAAATTAACTAATTCTTCCCTCCTGCCGAAGCCTCTAATTTTATCTATTGTGTCCTTTTTAAGTACATTACGGTATATATTCTCCCCTTTCTCTTTTTTTTCGGTATTTCTTCCGGTATTTCTTCCGGTATTTCTTCTTCTGGTTCTCTTGCAGTAGCACCTAGTTCTTCTTCGTCGGCCATTGTAACATAAGGTTCTTGTGGGTCCGTTATACCGAGTGGTGGTGGCCTCCGTGTTGTAGCAACCGCTATTTCCGCAGGAAGTGTTTCTAAAGACCTTTTTGTTTGTTCGGTCCGAGCCGCTATCTTTTCAAGTACGCCAAGCAGTGACGCCTTTTTCTTTCTTTCTTCGTCGGAAATATCCCCGTATATCGCTGTTTTTACGTCTTTGGTTGCACTCGTTATCGGAGCAAAGAGTTGTTCACTTCCAACAGTAAAATCAGTTTGTAGTTGCTGCCGCGTTTGAAGTTGTTCTCGGACACTGTCTCGTAACGGTATGAACTTTTTAAGCACCGCTAGCCGCTCTCTGGCTAGCCGAGTAGTAAGTGATTCACCTGCCATTATTGCAATTGCTCCGCAATTTCTAATTTCCCGCCGAGTGTGGCGGGGGGATATGTATACATTTAATGTGCCATCGGGGGCTCCACGGAGTTTTCGTCTATAATCCTTCTAATGTTTTTGATCTTACTAGAAATCTCCCGGCGTCGTTCATAAACACGTCCAAGTTTTTTTCGTATTATTTCAACGGCAGTAAATAGTCCAATGAATGCATTTACGTCATTGTGGTACAGGTTCTCATTAATCGTATGTTGTAATCGTTTTATAAAAAAGTACTCGCGGGCCAGGGTAAAACGCCCCCGTTTCGATTGTTCGTTAATAATCTCATAATCGGATAATATTCTTTCGCTGTTGAGACCATCAGATAATTCAATTCCTTGATTTTTTAATTTTGAAATCTCGGTTAATATATTATTGATGTCTTCGATATTCATATTCTTATAAAACATCTTATTTTTTAAAAAAAAAAAAATTATTTTACAAAATGAACCCCCGCGCAGTGTGTTATTTAGTATGAAGTATTACAGACAATTCGTCATGGTGACCTTATTTGTGTACGAAAATCGAATTCTGTGTCCGGTCCTTTTTGAGATCGCTGTTTGATATATTTGTTCTGCAACAAATCGTACTGAGGCGATACAAATGTCGAAATATTTTCCTGCCTCATTCATCGACTGAAATATTTTTTCCTCGTGCGTTGATGTATTAAACGATTTGACACCCTTTGCTTGCTTTGAGCACTTACCAGTTTGGCCTTTTTTAATATTTTCGCTTTGAGAGATAGCTTGTAGATTACACAGTCTGTTATCTCGATAATTAGAATTAATGTGATCAATAACGAGACCATCCTTGATCAATCCGTGGAAGCATTCATAGATAATTCTGTGACAGAGATGGTTTTTCCCTCCAGCATTAAATATCAAATACCCCTGATTATTTTTCCATCCAACTGGTTTTTTTAGTCTACAATTTCTAACAACACCGTCGCGAGATGTCTCGTAATTAACGAGCACAGGATGCGGCTGAAATTCTTGGTCCATTTGTATAATAATACTACTTGTCTAATTCATTATTTGGTTTAATTATAAACCTTTCAATGTAGTCTTGAGGAGTTTTGATTATTTTGTCCTTGACGGAGTCAGCGGTGGGGTCAATGACGGCGTTTTTTATTCGTTTATCGTAATAACGCTTTAACTCTCTGTATCGCTTTTCGCCACAATTGATACACAACTGCGATTTTCCTCTTACACCAACGTGGCAAACCAAGCACGGGAGGGGGCCAAGAGAACCATTACGAACGCTTTGTAAATGATACCCGCAGAATTCACCTCTACATGATTTATTGCACGGGGTTGTCGACCCAATCATCAACCATTTGCAGTGATTCATTATACTATATTCTTTCATTTAAATACTTGTTTTAATTATATGGAGGAGTTCGAGAGATTAGCAGCAATTAAGCCCTGGAAAAATATTAGGTTTAATCTCGACAGAGTCCTCAAGGACGCACCAAAAGCGTTAATAAACGATAGAACCCTGTTGAATAAAATACGCGATTGTATCAATGAATTCAAGCGTGATGGTGCATCTCATAGTTGGTCAACATTTCGAATTGATGGCGTTGTTGATGCTACCATGAACGACAACCGCGCAGCAACGATAATATCACAACTTGACGGTAAAAAGTATTTCTTCAGAGTAAAATTCATTGTCCGGGTGGAATCAGGTAATTGGATCATACGTGATAAATTTGAACCAGTTCTCAGCGACAAGAAAACAGTCATTGTTAGCCGCGACTCCAAGCCGGGGCTGTTAACCGGAATTGACAGACCATACTATGAACGAGCGTATCCTGAAACAGCAGTTGTTTATGGAATATACCCGTTAAATAAGAAACCTGATATCGGAAAACTAGCACCGATGAAACAGTCAACGGGGATAAATTGTGTAGCAGAACGAGTAATAGAGCATTTTACAAATGCGCGTCGAGGAAACAAATTGACTGATTTACGACGTAGCAAAATCAACCAGTGGGAGGAGACAGTGCGCGAGCGTGGAGCAACCATCAGCGACATAGCGAGATTAGAAACGTCGTTGAGATTTCCAATAACCGTTACAACGATAACCGGTGAAGTATTATACGAATCGAAGTATAAATCAAATGGAGCCCCAATCAAAATTATTGATCATAACGAACACGCGTGGACGCCCGCGATCACAGTGTTTCCACGGGATAGAACAGTAAAGTATATACCTGAAGAATTCTCCCGGGATGGTTTTCTCGCGGAGAGGAAACTATTTGATGCTATTGCTTGTTTGTGTAAAAACGACCCTGTATCAGTGTGGTTACTTCGCAGCGCTGAAAACGATGCGGATACCTTTGATCAGTTTGTAAGACCAAACGGTGAATTATATCGCACTGAAGCGTTTCACAACAAGATGAAAAAAACCGCCATGGAATTTGAGGAGCATGATGAACAACTGCTAACAAATTGTTTTACGATTCCATCGGTTGCGGCTCATGTTGCAGCAAGGAAAAATGCGTGGAGCCCAACGCGCAAGGAATTTTTACCGGATGTACAATCCAGTTGTTTGGAATGCTATCACGGTGGACTATGGAACACTGAATACAACCGAGACGCTATGATTTCCGTTGATATGGTTGCCTGTTATCCAGCGAGTTTTCTCGGGTATGGATCCACCGCTGAGTATTTTAAACGATTTGGACACCCCAGACATGAAATGACTCGTGTTGCTATTAATGGACCACTGCCTGATTTTGATTTAACCGGATTCGCTCGCATAGTATCATTTGAATTCGCGGCAGGACTTCATCGCTGTTGCTATATTTGGATCGGTAGACACATGACTGAAAAGAAGTGGCTGCCAATAGCGCTGCTACGGTATATGATTGATTGTAAAATGCTAGTTTCGTTGATTGTCAGTGACGCAATTATATCATACCGGGCGCAGACTGAAGTCTGGTTACCAGAACCGGAGCGTCTAGATGGCATAATTGACGAGTCCAGAAAACACATTGATGCCGACGAGGAATATATCGTCGAATGGTCCAAAAAGATATTCAACCAACGAAACCGCGAGGCAAAAGATCTCGGTAGAAGAATAATTGGTAAGTTCACACAAGGTGGAAAAAACTGCGACTACAAACGATATTGCTCACGGCTGATTATAGATGACGCAGAATATGATTTTGTAATCAAGGACGCAGTGGCAAAAAATAGATACGTGAACTGCAAAACAGCTTTCTTGTCCAATGGAACAAGGTTGGGTACAGTTGTTACCTACAGCGATGGAGACAGCCCAGCATACCCGCATTTGAGGGCGTCTATGCTGGGTTACGCCGCTATCAATTTATTCTCGATGATAAATAGATTTCCCGACATCGCGGTTAGAGTTGCGATTGATTCATTTTACATAGACGTAAAGTATAAGGAAAACGTAGCCGAGTTTACTAGTCCGGACGAGAGTTGGGGCACATGGAGAATTAAAAATGAAATACGACGCTATTATTCCCCGTCAGCAGATGTCACCGTTGAGAACAACTACTTACGCGGTGATAAATTGTCAGAATGGTCTAATGCACCACCGTGTTCTGATCCAATTTGTAGGCACAAAACAGTTTATTTAAGCGGCTGTGGCGGGTCAGGAAAGACGACTCGGGCAATTGAATTATTTCGAACGCGGGCAAGTATAATCGTGCTTACACCGACCCATAGACTAGCGCGAGAGATAAAACAACGAAATGTTGACGCCGTTACTTATCACAGCTTTTTTCGATACAGCGGCGGTGAGTGGACTCCTGATCGAATGGGCGAAAAATGTATTCCTGAGGTTATCATCTGGGATGAGATATGTACTGTTTCGTTAGATGTTTTACAAATGTTTCTTGATTGGTTGCTGCTCGCGCATACAGCGGTGATAATGTGCGGAGATCATGGTCAACCACCACCATTTGTCGGCGAGGGTCCACATGATTGGTTAAAGGGTTTTGTGGACTATTATGAAGAAACCGATACTGATTACCGAGCACTTGATGAACAACTGCGCGAGGTTAAAAAATTAATCAGATTACAGCCGGATAGAATTCAGTGTGAAATAATCCGCGAGGTGATTCCGGAAACGCCGTTAAATGAATTCTGGGAAACATGGAGACCAAACGATTTGATTGTAGCGAGTAGAAAGATAGTCAGAGACACACTTCAGCGGAAGTTGTTTACGTTGCATAAGGAAAAGTTTCCAATGCGCCCAGTGCCGTTATGTTATAGACCCGCGGATACACGGCGGCAGAACATTGAAGTTGAAATTCCAGGCCCAACAGCGTCGGGGACAAAAAAACAAATTCTCGTGCTGAATGATATCGTGCTCGTTGATATCAGCGTCGTCGAGGACGCGCTACGTGCTGATAAATCCCCGTGGACGCTAGGATACGCAACGACAATACATTCCTCGCAGGGACTGACTATCACGGACACAATTGTTTGGATGGTTGATAATCGCATCGAATGGTCAAATCTAGTCTATCTTGCAGTGTCCCGAGTACGGAGGATAAATCAGCTTCGAAGAATTGTTATTGACGGAGTCACCAACGACAACGACATCATCGATGCAAGCGTCATTGATAGAAAACTCTCGGGTTACCGCCAACAGGATAAAAAAAAACAGCGGTGTTTTGATATTGATGCCGAATTAATAATTGCGTTACGACAACAACAGAATAATCACTGCGCGAGTTGTAATTGTGTAATGCGCTGGCGTTATTCGGATAAAGACGCTCGCCAATTTACCGTGGACAGGATCGATAACAGTCTCGGTCATGTCAAAAACAATGTGAGGTTGACCTGTCTTGAGTGCAATAGACGCAACGGCGCTAGTTAAGACCACGCGGGGGCAATTGAGTATCGTCAGGTATCACTTGAAGTTGCTCGCGTGTAAACCCCCGCTGTGGGGCAGTTGAATCCAGTCTATAGATCGGTGGTCTATCAGTTGATCGTGTTATCGTTGATATGTTATGTGTGGTAACACTCCAGATAGGATCAGTAGCTCTTTTTTTACCGCCTTCAAGCTCTCCTGGTTCATACAGATATCTAACAGTGACATCGCCGAGAATCGGCTTGGAAACGCTATCTATTTTTGATCTTCCGGGTATATACTTTTTTTTAATCGCGTCGCTGGGCTTCATGTTGATTGCTCGGGTAATCTCGTTATTTAACGCTGCAATTACGCCTGGCAACCTTTTGACCCATTCACGAGATCGTTTTTCTTGGATAAATTCTTTTGCGTACTGATATCCAAATAACCGTTCAGCAAGAGTCCGATTAAATCGTTCAACAATTGCCTGATCACGATGTAGCGCAGTATGACCTCGTCGTATCGCGACGCTATGATGTTTCAGCGTTGATAAAACAGCGCCGCGAAATTCACTACCAGGATCAACTTGTAATAGATTTGGCCAGCGCAGAGGACCCCTTCGATAAATCCACTCAAACGCATCGGCTACTTCAGTTGCTGACTTTGTTTTTAACGGCTCCGCTTGTTTGTATCGACTCGCAACATCAACTACGGTTAGCGCGTATTTGTAACCGTTGTCATGCGGCAGAAATAGTATATCAGCCTGATGAACTTCATTAGGTACGCTGACATCAAAGCGCGAAAAGTTAATTTGTTTAGGCGGTGGTAGATAAATTTGCCATATAGCCTGTTTGGATAACCAATTAGCCGCAGTGGCCCTTGTTACCTTTGCAGCGCTTGCAAGCTTACCAATTGCGGCCTTCCCCTTCCAGTATCCTCTCGGAGAATGATAAATGGATTCCATGTTGTTATTAATTACCAGCGCCCATCATTAATTTACCTTTCATAGCCGATTTTACCAACCATGAGGCCAATTTTTCTTTGAATGATTTATCAGGAATAGCATTTAACGCGTGAATTAATTTTACATCCGCGATATGACGCTGTTGCAGATCGCTACTTTTGTAGTAAGCAACATCATGAGCATGACACGCCTTATCGATAGCGTTTATTGGATACTCACCGGGTTTGGGCTGATTTTGATCATCGAGTCTGATATCTAATCGTGTTCCGGGGCCACAGTAGTTATATCCTGGGAGGTGCTTTTCTCCTGGATACTTTGCCCACGGTGTTCCGGGGAGTTTTGATAACTTGGCTGCAATATCACCTCCTCGCTTTTTTTTAAAACATCTCCGGATTTCTTAGAAATGAATCTAAACTTCTTTATACCGCATTGTACGCACTTACCAGTAAGTGCTGATCTGTTATTTTTTGTTGTAACGGTTGTCATATCATTTGTGCCAGTACGCACTCTACACTTCACACAATATAGATCCATAATTTATGTATAGAGATATGAATATAATTGATTTTTCGGCGACTAAAACAAGAGAACCAGTTAAGCATGTTGCAGCGTTACCAAACTCGATCCGGATGATTATCATCGGACCATCTGGATCCGGCAAGACGCAATTGTTACTTAATTTAATAATGAGATGGATGAAGTGGGATAAGTTGTATTTAATCGCCCCTAGCGTAGATGATCAACGATGCTACGAGGTGTTGAAAGATTTCAACGAGAATGCATCAGCGATCGCTGAAAAAAATGTTATTGAGTTTATTACAGATATCAATGATGCACCAGGTATTGATGATATTGATGGCGACGTTAACAATCTAGTCGTGTACGATGATGTTATGTTAGACAATCAAAAAAACCCAGCTAGGATATTTTCCAGAGGCAGGCATAAAAACACTGACGTGATATATGTCACTCAACGATACACTCAGATTCCAAAAGTAATCAGAGACAACTGTAATATTCTTGCTGTATTCAACGGCGTTGATACACACACGCTACGAAATATTTGGCAGACATGGTGCGGCGGTGACATGGACTTTAATGTTTTTCGAAACTTTTTTAGTCATGCTCAGTCAACCCCACATGGATTTGTAACGATAAATTTACATGATCCTCGGACACGATATCGTATCGGACTTGACCAAATATTCGGTTAGTTGTAAATAGCCCCTTAGCAGCAGGGAGGGCGATGACATCGACGCGGTCGTCGTGCTTTTTTACCGGACGCTGACGACGCTGGGATCGGCGCGCAGAAGGTATTAATTAAACCAAATGACGATTGGACGATCCCCCGACGACGACGTCGTTTTTTTTTTTTACCAGGCGCCGACGACACCGGATCCGCTGAGTGCAGAAAGTATTAATTAAACCAAATGACGATTGGACAAAATGTCGGATTCGCCCTCCCTGCTGCTCCGTGTAATGAGCACAAAGCAATAACCTAAAACTGAAATCTAACTAAATAAAAATTAACACTTAAATGAAAAAAATGATTAATAGGGACAGTCCCCATTAGTCCATACGACGCGTGCGGTGCTAAACCTACAAGGGAAGGGAAGGATGGTCATCCCATTAGTGGGTGGCGTCGTTCATACGGGAAAGCCCTGCTCCTGGGGAGGAGTTCGCCCTTCTAGCCCATAAATTGGACTAATACGGGACGTCCCTAAACCAAAACATTGAATTGCACAAAACAGTATAAAAAAGACGAATGGGAATATATAAATTCAATAATTTTGCAAAATTAGGATAATCTGAATAACCATCCTTAACCACTCTAGCCAATCGAACACCTCCTTGCACTGTTATTGGTGAAATGCCCGAATAAAATGGCTGAACTATTCTAACTCCTCAAACATTGTTTAAACAATATAAAATGGTCATAAGCCCTGACCATCAGGTCCAGCCGCACAAGGTGGCAAACGATCGAATCAATAACAACACCTATAGCAGAAGTATGTAACATGAACCTCAAAAATTAGAATTATAAGATGGTCCTAAGACCAGACCATCAAGTCCCGCTGCACAAAGCCACATATTTAGACTAAATGTATATAAGGAAATTACTATAAGTTAAAAAAAACCTGACGACAAAATTAGCAAATATAAGGTGGCATAGATCCAGTTCACCAGGCGCAACCGCACAAGTGGGTAAAACCCATAAATAGATAACGTATCAACTGAAGCACCTACATCTCTATAAGATCAAAACTGCATCGAATAAATTAGATGATAAAAGGTGGTTAAACCTCTAACCATCAGGCCTAGTAAGACAAGGTGACAATAATTCAAACCTACCTAAAATATGAAACTGAAAAGGTTGGTATGCAGCTAGGGACGTGAACCAATACTATACATATTCTCAGTATCTCGCTTCTTAACAAATTACCAGAAAACACAGTTATTCTCTCTTTCAAAACAAGTACAAAACGACACTTTTATATGGGGCCACGAGTGGCCGAGTGGTTTAAAGCGCTCTCCGTCAAGGATCAATGCCATCTCACCTCTGTCTGCGTGGGTTCGAGTCTCGGGCTCGGCCAATGTGGATATATGAGAAAGCTTGCCGGTAGCTTCTCGTGGGTCGGTGGTTCTTTCTGGGGTTTTCCCGGGTTGTTCCTCCACCATTAATACTCGCCGCCATGTGTAGCCTATCTTGTGCTGAAAAATGGCATTAAACCCTATAACAACAATAACAACTTTTATATTTACTGATCGCTAGATAGAGTGGAACCAACCTGTGTTCTTCCTCTTCTGCCAATCCCAGTCATCAGAATGAGAAGAGTGTCGTTCTATCCCCCATTCGTATCATTAATCAAACTCCCTGATGTACGTGCATGTACGGAACCGGGGTGTCGTCAGTTGTGTGGCTCTATTTCCACCTGGCGATTAACTAAGTAGCGCGCTTTACGTGCAGTAATGTGTCGGGTGTCGGCAGTAGATTGCTTACCACCCGACGAAAAGCTATGTAACTTTCATCAACAGCAATAAATCTTCTTACATATCCGCATGGACGAAAACGAAGCCAATTCAAGCCAGGCAGTCAGTCTGGACATATGGAAAGCCCACAAGGCCCTAAGTAAGGCTCCAGCTGTATGGTGGAGACTGATAGCTGGAGTTAAAAGAACTTCACTGTTATTGGTGTGGTATAACAAAGAGGAAGATATAAAAAATGTATCAACGGGGAGCAGAGGAATATAGAAAACAAACCAAGAGGAGCCAAGAAGCTCGTCAGAGGACCCTATATCACTCTACATCTATCCAGGAACATCCAGCCCTAAAACCGAGACCCTCATCCAGTAACCAACCCGTTATCATGGCAAGGAGCCCAATCCCGCCGTCAAGTATCGGCAGACCATAACCGTCGACAGGGAAATGCAGACAGAGGCTTCAGACCCTGAACCCATCATTGAACCTGACACCGACATCCAGTGCAACTCTTCCTCAGAACAAATTAAAGGAAAGGAGGAGATAGAGGATGTAAAAGAGGAAGAGATCGATCTAGACAGGCAGCGGCTACTGGAAATGGGGCTGCAAGCAGCACTATATGACAAAATAAAGCGGCCACTTTGTCAATGCTGTCAAATATGTGGCCTGGAGGTCGATAAAAACTCAGAAACCCAAACCAGTGCAGTGGAATTTGGAGTCCATATCCCGAGTGCCTAGGATCAATAGAAGCTTTGCAGTGACGTCGAGGAGCGAAATTCCCGCCCCCTCTCCTCGGTTCCCAACTCCGAATAAAATATTTAAAAAGTGTGCGGTGTACACATTAAAGCGTCGTGCGGATTTTCAATACCATTTCGACGATTAATTAAGAAGTACGCAGTGCGTACATTAACCAATGGTCAATTAGTCGAACGCGACTACAATCCATGATCAGTCAGTCAGTCAGTCTGACTGTCCATCGTTGATTCGTCAAGCAAACAATATAAACTCAGCTTACAATAATAACCGAAGCCCAGGAACGCATACACCTGATCAGAAAACACCTGCTCCAGAAGAGACCTGACCTGAAGAACACCATCTTCATGAAAATGGCGCAGGATCTGGTAGAGGACGTTCTGTTCGTAGAATAATCAAGGAAAGAGAAACTGGGACGAAAGACAACGCGCGCGCGCGTGTGTGTGTGTGTGTGTGACAGAATAAGGCAAGAAATAACTTGGTTTTGCCTTAGAACGATTTGACTATCTATCGTGGTACATGTGTACAATGTTACCTAGGGTGAATAATTTTTTTTTAGATAAGCGACTGTACTAGCATGTATCTCGTCGAAAATTACTTGCGAGGAGAGACATTAAAACCACGATATGCACGGGTATTTTACCATGACTATGGCTCACTCTCCTATGGATTTAAGGTAGATTCCATTTCTATCCGACACTGGTCGTTTTGGATCTTGTCACGGAGTGAACGTTCTCCATTGTGTTCTCCAGCTATAAGGGTAAGTGTTAAATTCATATTTTATTTGATATGTGAAGCTTATTCAGGTTTTAATGTCATATCGTGTAACGATGCATTTACTATTACGCAGATCTGAAACGTTGTGAACTTTGAATTACAAGTTGCTATTAGAGTTTAATTTATTAGCATATATCTAAAGATTTTTCAGAACCCATTATGATGACCAGTTTGGTTTTATTGTATCTGTTCAGGGCTGCTTATGGATGTCTGAAGCTGTTCAGGGCTGCAAATGGATGTCTGAAGCTGTTCAGGGCTGCTTAGGGATGTCTGAAGTTGTTCAGGGCTGTGTAGAGCTGTCTGAAGTTGTTTAGGGCAGTTTACGGCTGACGGTAGCGGTGTAGGGCTGACTGTAGCTGTTTTGTGCCGAGTGCTGTCTATACGTATGTGTATACGTGTCTGTACACGTGGTGGAGCAGCGAATGTAGACGTAGCCAATACAAGGGTGATGTATGCTGTCTGTACGTATGTGTATACGTATGTCTGTACATGTGGTGGATCCGTGAAGGGTGAGAGCGGCCGATAAAAGCGTGGGCCAATCCAAGGACTCGGTGAAACTTTGTGGTTCATGAATAAGTATGAATCATACGACTGTACAAGTGTCAAGAGGCATATGTTTGTTCCAACTGATGTTTCAATTGAGTACATTTTCAACTGCATGAGATTATTTTGAATCTTATTTGTATTATAGGAGATTATGTGAAATCTCGCTTACATTGCATAATATAGGATATTATGTGAATCTCACTTACAGTACACAATATTATTTGAAACATATTTGAACTTGAGAGATTGTGTTTTGCTTTTGCGTTATTCATTTAATCCAAAACCCACTTGGTTTCTGTTGTTACAGTTTGTGTGAGAGAGAAACCATAGCTGTAACGAACCCTGTGGTCTGACATGACCGTCATGTCAGACGCTAAATATAGGACCACTCGCAAAACAAACTGAGATGTCTTTAGATAAGAGATACACTACTTTTAGTTGCCAAAAAATTGTGGTCGTACGTTGCATTAATGTTTATACATGTCTTTGTCTTTCTTATCCAAAGCGTAAAACCCTTCCCTTATAAAAAATAGGTTTGTTTGGTATAGTGTGTTTTCGAGGCGAATACTGTGTGTTGTATGGGTATAGAATGTGCCTATAAACAACCACTCAATCTTGTGTAAACATAAGTTTAAAAATGACAAAAATGGTTTATTTTACTTCTGTTCGTTTATTGTTTCCACTGGAATTCTGTGTTTAAATTTCATTTTAAATTATACCAGAATGAAATATGGAATATTGTAACCAATCTCAAACAAGTGCAGTTACAGTACTAAACTGGGGGAAACAAACAAACAAAAAATAAAATAAAAAAAAAAACAAAATTAAAAAAACGGAAAATATCAAATTACTATAGCAACAATTAAAGTGTAAGGAATAAAAAGGTTAAGGAAAGATTGTCAAATAGCAATAGAAAATGAAGCTCATGAATGGAAAACAAAGGAAATACTTGAAGAAATAAACAGATTGAAATAAAAAGGAGAACAATTAAGAAAGAGAACTTTTATTGGTTGTATCAAAGTAGGCAAGGGATATACACAGGAGAAGAAATGATAAGAGGAGAATAAAGAGAACTGAAAGAACTTAATATAAAATGTAAACGGGATTACGATAAAGAGCAAATGTATCGTAAGAAATTTACCATTATTATAAGCAATTGAACTCATCAAAACATAAATAAGGAAATATAGAAAAATACTTTGTTGGCGTACTGTTTGCAAAAAATAGAAATAAATTAAGAGAACTAACATCTTTGTGAGACTTTTATCTTACATTTAAAAATATAAAAGCTATTATTCATCTAAATAAGGACAAATCCTCAGTTACTGATGGATTATCATCAACTTTCTATTTAAAACAAATAAATCAAACCTGACTTCGATTATTGAAGTGGTATACAATCTTATATTTCTTAATAATGAAATGACACAGTCAGTTAGAGAAGGAGTTATATCAAATATATACAAAGGCAAAGAGGAAAGTGATAGTTAAAAAATGGCGACCAATATCACTAATAAATACTGAGTAACATATTGTTAAATGGAATAAAAGAATGCCCAGAACCAGTTTTATATAAATACCAATTTTGTGAAGAAAAATGGAGACAAACAGTAAAGAATACTGTGAAGTGTCGAATTTTGAATTGCAGTGAACTTTAAAGTTGAATGCATTGAGCATTACATTTTATCGCATTTAAGCCTGAAAAGTCTTTGTGAAGGTTAACTTCGACCTTTCTTCGTAAGTCTCTCCCCCCCCCCATGTCAGTGTAAACTTCAAAGGAGCAACATTCCAACTCGGTGAAATTGACCACGGTATCTTAACACGGTACTTAGAAAGTTAACATTTGAGCTACCAACCCTAACCGCGTCGGAGGACCTATGTCCACTTATAATTTTTTTAAAGGGAAAATTGTCACGCACAGTCGTTCAGATTCCGAGCTGTCTAAACCTGATGAAAGGAATTATTTCTTTGGGAAAAATTAGGGACCGCTGCCTATGATTGGGCAGATAAAGTAGAGCGTACACTTTAGAGCAATCATACTTTAAAGTGACGACCTTAGTCGAAATTCTTTAGTCTGGAAATTTCCTGGAAAAGGAAACTTAGTCGACTTCGTGGAAAGCATACAGAGATTAGTGCTTTCCTCGTTAAACGAGAAAGGGACCAGGTGGCCGTCTTGTAAAAAGAAAGATAGAGTTTAGTGCTAGGACGCACAAGTTCTGAAAGAGAACAGTAATAAGGAAGTCCTGAAAGAGAAGAGCAATAAGGTACGCAATTTTAGTTTCAAGTAATATTCTATTATTTGATTGTTTGCTTTATGCAAATGCGTTTGCCATGACTAGGTTTCCATATTATGCATCGTTTATTCAATTCATGGAAATTTGTTGATGCTAGAGTTGTTATTCAATTTATTTTATTCAGTTTCATGGAAATGCGTTGATGCTAGAGTTGTTATGCAATTTATTTTATTCAATTTCATGGAAAATGTTGATGCTAGAATTGTTATGCAATTTACCTTTTAATTTTAGTTATTAGTTCATTGGTAGAATTGATTGCATGCGATCCATATGTTCATATGTGTAGGATTTCATAGGGTTATATGAAAAAACTTCCTTTGTTTGTTAGGACGATACAGATTATCGTGAATTAACGATACTTACCTAATTATATCTGATTTTGTAATGTTTGAATAATCTTGTAGGTTGAGGATTGCTGTGAGTTACAATTTGTGAATTTCACGCAATAGTAATCGAACATATAGTAGCATGTAATTGAATGAGGTAGTATTCGATAGACGCTCACGTTGTATTTTAAGACCTACCGCAGAAACGCGAGGTCAATGTCCTACCGTACTAAATCAGAATTTACGAAGTGTGTGGAACCAGCATGCTCTGAATAACATAAGTGAATTGTATGTACCTCTAGAGAGTGTGTTATACATAATTATGGGGTAATTTTGTCCTTTAAGGAACAGCTTTCTGAGATAGAGACGAGACAGAAGTCCGAACAAAAAGAAGGACGAGGTCAGAATAAAAGGACCAGGAAATGTTCTGATTAAATTTGTCATTTTCTTGTCAAAGGGGGCTCGTATTATTTCATTTCTCCCAGTATTCTCGCTCAGTTCTGTTGAAATTCTATTCTTCTTCCACTCCCGCCGGGCTATAATATCAAGAGAGGCCATACTCTAGATAACGCCAGCCAAATCCAGTTAACCACCCCTCTTTCTAGGAGGGCGACGTTACAAATACTCTATCAAAAAAATGTATATTTGAGTATACAGAAAACAAGGTTCAGTGACTTTGATCAACCAAGAAAAGGGGTGTGATATAATGGAACAGAAATGTGTAACAAACATTAATACATTTAACCATGTTTGCTCAACCCTAGTTCGTAAGTCGTGTATAAGCTAAGTTATTATTATTACAAGCCATGTTTGATGTTTTAATCTTCCGCAGGCTAGAGTTAATCTCTTACGCAAGGTTACCGTGACCAGAGAGAAGACCCGGCATCTTGGATCGGCACAGGCTTTAGATCGAGCTACTTCCAACTACGTGTTACAGCTTTGTCCAAAGGCCAGAGGAACCCGCGATGACCGGGGCGTGTTCTAAATCCGTCCCCACATGGACAGACAGTGTGAAGACATTGTCCGCTAAGTTTGATTGGATCGAATCAAAGAGATATCCACTCGGAATTGAGACGGAGGGTGTGGTAACGATTTCGATCCCAAGTATAGCTTCTAACTAACAAGCGAAAATTTAGTTTTCCTGGGAAGATTGCTGAACAAATAGGATTAGTCCGAGAAAGCCACTCGTAATTTGGCGGGTAAACTTAGTGAGGAGATTCTAAGGAAGCACAAAGCTTCGTAAAGGTCAGTAGGGTTATTTGTTCGATTTTTGCAGAATATTACGGCATTATAATTGTAGTTATGTGTAGTATGTATACTTAATTACTCGGATTGTTTAGTACGTAGAATTACATTTGTAGTGTTTAATCTGCATGCGCATTTGAGAAATGAGTTTGAGTATTATGTAATAATTATCAATAATAATAATAATAATAATAATAATAATAATAATAACAATAATGAAGACTTTGTATAGCGTCTAATCTTTAGAAGCTCTAAGCGCTTTACAACATTAGATATAAAAAAAATATAATAATATTATTACAAAACAAACACCATGAAATTAGAAAAACATTAAAAAATAAAAAAAAAACATGCTGAGAATATTTCAGGTAGGAAACATTATTAGGTCTTTAAGTTTGTTTTTGCAGTCGAAATAAGTGAGCTTTGAGAGCCCTCTTGAATGTGATCACTGTGTATTTGTGTCTAAGTTCAGTGGGCAATTCATTCCACGTTGCTGGGCCCTGGTATGCAAAAGAACGCTGTCCATATGAATTTGTTTTCATAGTGGGAATAATGAGTATACGATTGTCAGAAGCGGAGCGTAAGCATCTTGCTTGTGTGTACACATGGGTGAGGTCAGGATAGGTATGTTGGACTAGAGTCCGACAGTTAAACGTAGCACAGAGAACAAATTTTGTGTTTGATTCCGGATCAAATGGATAGCCAGTGTAGGGTATAGAGCAGCGGGGAGGTGTGCTCTGATCGTGGTACTCTAAGTATGATCCAAGCAGCTGTCTTTTGAAATTTTTGAAGTTTTTGGAATATATATTGAGATGAACCAGACAGAACTGAGTTACAATACTACAGTCTTGAAAGTACTAATGAACATACAAGTGTTTTCGTGGCATCAGTTGAAAGATATTTACGAATTGAGCTGATGCGTCTCAGCTCAAGATATGCAGCCTTGCATATGTTCATGACATGTTGGTGCAATGTGAGAGTACTGTCCAGAGTAACACCTAGGTTTCGTACTGACTGTGTGAATTTAATGTTGGTGTTGCTGATATTTATTGTTTGAGGTAAAGGATGTGAATGAGAAAGTCTTTGTGTTGTGATCAGAATGGCCTCAGTTTTATCATCATTCATCTGCAGCTTGTTACATGTCATCCATGATTTCACATCAGAAATGCACCTCTCTACACCTTGGATGGTAGCATCAACTTCAGTTGGGTGGCTAGATTTGTATATTTGGGTGTCATCAGCGTACAGTTGGTGAGACACTGGATGATGATCTATGACACTTGAGAGTGACTGAGTGTACAGAATGAAGAGAACAGGTCTAAGAACAGACCCCTGTGGAACACCACAACATATATCAACTGGGCTGGAGTGTATTCCATTTGCAGATACAATTTGTGTCCTGTTGACCAAGTAGGACTTGAACCACAGTAAGGCTATATCATGAATGCCAAATACATGCTGGAGACGGTGAAGTAATATATAATGGTCTATTGTGTCAAATGCTGAGACAAATCAAGGAGGGTGAGGACCGTAATCTTTCCGCTATCCAACGCTGAAAGAATGTCATTAACTACTTTTAGAAGAGTAGCTTCATTACTGTGGCAAAGGCGATATGCAGATTCTACATTGCTAAAAAGACTGTTTGAATTCAGATGAGATACAAGCTGGGATAGAACAACCTTTTCTATGATTTCTGATATGAATGGGAGATTAGAAACTGGGCGGTAGTTCTTTAAATTGTCATAGTCTAGTGTTGGTTTCTTCAGCAGAGGCTTTACAATGGCAGTTTTGAAAAATGATGGGAATTCCCCGGATCAGAGAGAGGTATTAATAACATCAGTTAGTGAAGGCAATACTGGATCTAAGTACTCAAGCAGCAGTGATGTTGGAATTGGATCAAGATCACGTGACTTTGGTGCACTCTTCCTCAGGATTGTACATACGAAATCCATAGAGACAGGTTCAAATGCTGCTAATGGTTGCCGCTCAAATTCTGTATCTCAACTGTATGGTGACGATGAGTCAATTGAAATTTTAGTGTCAAGCTTATCTCTAATGGTTTGTACTTTGTCATGGAAGAAATTTGCAAACATGTCTGGAAGGTCGACTGGAGAGAAAGTAGTTGGAAGTGGTGTCGATTTGTTTCTCGACATTAGCTTGTTAGTAATCTCGTTTCCAAAACAAGGAGATGAAGAAACACATACGAATTTAACAGCCAATACATAATGAAAACAATAACGAAGATGAAAACAGGCAACAAGCACAAATATCATGAAAACGGCACTAAAAAACGGAACAGCTGTTTCAAGCCGGTTAAGCGATAGCGGCCACCAAAATACACAAAAGAGATTATGTAGATTGTTAGCTTGTGACCAGAATTAATTTTGTATGAGTTGTAATGTGAAGAAATGCGTCTAATTGTTGTGATATTGTTTAGTATAATGGGATTAGGAATATGTACTGATGTGACGCAATTTATTGATGTATGTATGAGAAGTAATCGTTACCGTGCTTTTATTAAGACGTTGTTTTACCATACAAGAACATGTGAGTACTTCGATGTGAACGGACGCCTGACCGAATAAATTTAATAGTCGTTATCTGATGATAGGCTGGGTGTAGTGTGAGATGAGAGGGGTTAGGAAATTATTGTACCGTCCTTGTGTTTTCACAGGAAGTTTCTTGGGGGACAGAACTTCCGGTTCAGATAAGACTCGAGTCTCTAAGAGGGGAGACGGAAGTGCGACTAGCAGAACAGTCGGAGTCGACAAGCCTAGTCGGTGAATAGAGTCGATGAGGAAGAGGAAAAGGAGTCGAGGAGGACAAAGTGGTAAAGGAGCATTATTGAGAAGTCGAGGAGGAGAAGGAACTTGGAGAAAGTCGGGAGGAAGAGGAAATGGAATTGGAGGAATATGAGAGAAGAATACACAGATGAGTAGAATACAAGGACAGGTGGAAAGCTACCTCACATTACAAATCAAATGATGCAATAGGCTATCACAGGCTCGAGCGGAAGGAGAGTACTTGGGAAATTTGAATCATTTGATTATTGAATTGTCATGAAATTGTTATTAGTTGAATTTTTCTTTTGTATATTCAATCATTTAATCGTCAGCATTGCTGACTGGGGGATCGGAGCTTTACATCTATGTTTCACTAATTTAACTTCCAACCAAAATCGAGCCTGGGTGGGACTTCTATAAGAAATTAAACACATATTTGAAGCACCCAACACCACACCTACCACAGTGACGGCATAACAAAAACCGTCATGCCACACATTTGATTTTGATAAATACTACTGCAAGTGGGTTGAAATATAATAATAATAATAATAATAATAATAATAATAATAATAATAATTTACGCTCCAAAGTACAAGTGAATGAAGCCGTTTACTGAAACAATTAAGATAGAATGCTCATTTAGCCAAGGATGTGCTTTTCGATGACATTAAGTGTAATTGCAATAAACATTTTGAGTACTGGAATAAGAAATAATAAAAATAACAAACAAAGAAGAGGCGATTACAAAAAGGCATGGTGCTGACGGAAAATGTCTTCTTCATTTAGCATTAATTGTACCCCCTATCCTTTAGTGCCATACTCATTTCCATATCCCCAAGTGCCACATATTACTACTGACATGAGTAATTCTCGTCGCCATTTGTCACTAGGAAAATTAAATTCAACTGGGTTAAACTGTATGTTACTAGCATGGTACTGACGACTTTCTTTGATGACACCATATTTTATATCATCATAAATAACTGGAACTTTTTACCCAATGTTATCTAGAATATTATTTCAAACCGGCTGTTACGTCATAGCTTTTAAAATAAAGCAGATAAAGAGAACACAGCATAATTATAATTTATAATTTTTTTTTTGCATTTCTAATACTTAATAGCATTTTTTGTTTGGTTAGTCCAATATATAATTTTAATTTGCATGATCTACCCTTCTCCAAAATCATTAAAGACCCCATTGTAAACAAACTTCTTGTTTTCTAAACCTTTATGGGTCATCCTTAATGGATCGTGCATTTTTTTTAATAAAATTTATTTATGTAGATGTGTATTATGTCGATGTCATATGACTATATTATTTGCACATTCTCCCGTTCGTTTGTGACCCATACTTTTTGAAAAACAAAAAGCATCAATAATAAAATATGCAGAAAACTTAGTAATTTCATTCATTGAGTTATAAATTCTAATGTAACAGTCGCCATGGGGTCTCAACCACTATCAACTTGCTGGCGTTTCATAATCAAACTTGAGTTTATTCAGTAACATAGTTACCATATTTTCATGGACGAGTCTATATTTTCAAGCAAATAGATGCTATGTAGTTCGCCGTCTTTGGTAATCTCAGTAATTCCGTAAAGTTTGGACTTATATATCTTGGCACATATGTATACAATAGTTCCTCGGTTTTATTTGCTCATTTTGTTGTTTTAGAAATACTGAACTGTTTTAAATATTGGACGCAGACATTCTTGTTTTTGTTGCTGACATTTACTATAGCAGCAGAGAGGGTGAACAGACCACTTAAGGGAATGGTCACCCTTGTGTTTAGACCAAAAAAAAACAGTGACCCTTCATAGAGGTCAATACCACGTCTACGATTATTGTTTGTCCCAAACAGAATTGTAGACGAACCCTCTCTGCTGCTATCAATCTTGGGAATCATCATCTGAATCATGGGAATCTTCATCTGAATCATGGGAATCTTTTGTTTTGTTCTTCAAGTAATATTCAAGTTCTGATGGTGGTTTTTCTATTTTTGGATTTATGTTCTTTCTTTTTCTGTAATAGTTCATCAAACTTCTGTATCGATCTCCACCGCAATTTTTACAAATCTGATATAATCCTCTAACGCCGTTGTTACATCCAACACAACTTCGTGAACCAGCATGAAGATTTTTCTTTAAAATATAATTATGTTTTTTACAATATTCTCCACGACACCTTTTGTTGCATTTATCTGTTGTTCCTTGAATTAACCACGTACAGTTGTTCATTATTTGAATGATATCTGTTTAATTAAATTTACACCCTCTCTGCTGATATCAATTAAAAAATTGTTATATTAAAAATAATGGTATATCCAGAATCTCATACTGCAAGAATGGCACGAGAACAATTAGAAGCAATTAAAAGATTTCTTCCTGTCAGAGACTCATTTAGAAAAAATCTACAAGCGCAGCAAGAAGCACAAGTTGAGTACGAAGAAGAAACTAAAAAACTGTTTAAACCCGTCACTGCAGCTACTGAAAAGGTTACAGCTGTCATCAAAGAAGATCTTCTTCCGGTATCAAAACAAACAGCAGAACAAACTGAAAAAATAGCAAGAAGAACTAAATAGACAAAGCAGATTTTACGAGATCTTCCACCTGGCATAGCCAGGGAAATAGCTGCGGCTCAACCTCCACCTGTTGGTGAGGAAATACTTTAAAGTATTGGAAAACTTCGTACTGAAGTCGCCGACGTGCAAAAAGAACATGCACCTGAACCCGAACTAGTAGAAAAAAACTTAGAATTGATTGCAAAATTTAGGAAAGGGGTTGTTGAAGAAATTAGAAATACAAAAAGAGAACAATTACCCGAAGCAATTTTAAATGGTATATTTAATAAATCTAGTATTTTAAAACCCCATTATGAAAAAGTAAATGATGATAATCTTATTAAATATATATATCGCGTATATTACAACAAAAAACAAGCTAAAGGTCAAGAATATAAAAATCTTAATGAAGAAGTAAAAAGACTTTATAGAGAGAGACTGAAACAACAAGAACAACTCGCCCAGTATCAACTTCCTCCACCTTTACAACAAATAGAACAACAGCAATTGATGTTGAAACCATCTAGAGAGAAAAGGAAGCAGATGGCAAAGGAAATGAAGCAAAAAGCAGAAGAAAAATGGAAACAAGAAGAAGAAATATTTAGAGATATAGAAACTAAACAACAGGAGAAATTACGTTCACTGGGTAAAGAAAGAGATCCTGACGATGATCCTCCAAGCGCTGTAGGAAGTGGGTTCCTGACTACATCAGAAGGAAATAATTTTGTTTGTCCTGATAATATCCTCAATGACGTGTCACGGTCAGAAGTTCTCATAGGAGGAAAACGTGCCGGAAATAATTCACCAGAAATAATTAATGAAGCAGCTGATATTTGTCAGCGATTATTTCAAGGTGGTATCATGGATATCGGAGTTTACGTAGAACTTATCGATGAACTTGTTGATGACTAATTGTTAGATAAATGGTAAATTAAAAAAGATGATCATACATAATAATCATCGTAAACCTGTACAGGGCAGAGCGGTGAACTCACGATTACCAATCTACAGAGCTACTTACGGAGATGGACTTGGTGATGTTGTGCGGAGATTATTCACAAGGATAGCTCCATAAGCAGCACCCGTTGCAAAACAAATATCGATGAAAGCTATCGATATTGTTCGTGAAAAAGCTCCTGGAGCAATTGTCAATGTTGCTGGTAAGGCGTTTTCGGCAATCAAAGAAAGACTAGCATGATTATTGCGACGAAAACAACAACCACCAGTGAAACTGGCAAGTACTGAAATTATGCCCGCAGACGTAAGTAAAATAATAAATCAGGCTGCAAATAAAAAATTAGTGGAATTATCTGAAGAGGCAGAAAAAATATAACATCAAATTTGATAGATCAAAGACTCAGTGAATCAGGAAATAATATTTTAAGCATGATATCAGGAAGTGGAGTGTCCAAACACGGTTTTCGTGTTAGACGAAAATAATTATAATAAAATGTTTAAACGTGAATCCGATGAAGCATTTGATATGGAGGCACCTGTCCTTAAAGATGAATCGGTACGTGATTATCAGTTTTATTCTTATGAGGCACGAATACCAGATCAACGTGGAAGAATTGAACTACAAGTTCATGATACAAGTAGATACTTTTTACCCGCTGAGGCTTTTCTTGAGGTAGAAGGCACAATTATAAAAATGGATGATACTAATTACGGAGGTGCAGTAAAGGTTGGTTTTGTCAACAATGGGATTATGGCGTTGTTTGATAGCGCCACTTATATGATCGATGGAACAAATATTGAATCGATTCAGAAAGATGTAGACGTTGCTACAACAATAATAGGATTAGCAAGATATTCTGATGATTATACAAGATCAGCAGGTCCTACAATGATGTTTGTGAAAGATAACTCCAATAACCCTGAAAGCGATCCGTATAATATAAGACGACCAAGAAATTTTGCCAATAACGCTGATGCTGATGTGGCCCCAGTGGTTCATGGTTCTAGCGAAAATTTCAACTTGGGATTTGCGGCACGTAGAAGTATGTTGATAGGAGACAATAGAAGATTTTCATGTGCAATTCCACTATCGCATATTTTTGGATTTTGTAGAAATTTTAGAAAGGTTATTTTTGGAGCTAGACACACGGTTGTTCTTGTGCGAAAAGGTGATGATAACGATGCTCTGTGGAGACCTGTTGGTGATGCTGGTAAAGTAATATCGTCTAAACTTTCACTGTGGATGCCGGTAATGACTCCAACGATCGCAGTAGAACAAAAATTAATTTCTTTCATGGACACTGGTGGTAAATCCTTATTGTCATGGTTAACAACAAGCACAGATAGTATGCAAATGGTTAACAACAAGCACAGATAGTATGCAAACTAACGTTAACGGTCAGTTCACATGGCATATAGCATCAGAACAGGGTGTTTCTGCACCGCGACATATTTTTGTTGCGTTTCAGGAAACTAATCACAAGTTCACTCTCATATGATATTTGATAAACTAGGTATCACAGATATTTCTTTACGGATAAACGGACAACAAGAACCAACAGAAAATATACAACTAAATTATGAACAGAATCGTATAGGACGTTCATACTATCGTTTGATGTCATTCATGGGACGTGATCAAAATGTTGATACCGGTTTGCAAATATCACAATATGATTTCAGAACTTTGTATCCGATTTATTATTTTTCACTGGAGCATCTTGATCTATCAAAACAATCTGTCGTTGATGTACATCTTAAAGCAACATTGAATACAGGTGGTGCTAATTATAGAGCAATGGCGGTCATACTCAGCGATAAAGCCATGTTACTTGAAGGTGGTAGTGGTCGAATGAGAGTCGTTGATGCACCAGTGGAAAATCTCAAATTATTCAGAAAAATATTATTTATATAAAAATGTCGTATAGTCATGTTAATGTTACTCTGACTCCCGGTCAGATCAAAAAGCTTTAATCAAAAACCACCAGCAAATGCGGAACTAAAATATCACGAAAACGAGATCAGATGGGTGGTGGTCCAAACAAATTATCGTTGACAAATAATCAGATTAAACATTTCAATAAAGCCCTAGAATCAAAATCTGGAGTTCAATTACATCTTTCTCCGAGCGCCATCAAAGACATGGTTAAAACGGGTGGTACATTTCCACTTCTTGCGGCTATTCCAGCGTTAATAGCTGCTGCCGCTCCAGCCGTAGCAAAAGCAGCCGCGTTAGGTGCTGTTGGAACAGCTGCTGGAATGGCTCTAAAGAAAGCAACTGGTGGACGATATAGCAAAAAAGAGGGACGCGGTCTAAGATTACCGGGATCTCGCTAGGGAAGCGGTCTGAGGCTCCCACGTTACATGTTCCAGCATCAAATTTTGATTTACTTGATGCTGCTAAACGATTAAAAATAAAAGCCTTTAGAGGTGTTTTTATGCGAGATCAATTACCAAAACAACCAAACAAACTCAAAACAGGTATTATTAATCTAGACTCGACTTCAGGACCTGGTACTCATTGGGTATCATACGTGGTTGATCCACGTGGAATCTTTTATTTTTATTCATACGGGTTAGCTCCACCTGCTGAATTTATCAAGTATGTCGCACCACTCTACGCAAGAACCTCTGGTTGTAAAGTTTGGTATTCAACGCTACCCACACAAACAATGACAGATCCGCCAATATGCGGCCGTGAAGTAATTAATGTACTCGACGCTATATCAAAATCATCCAAACCGCCACATAAAGTTGTGCAAGATTATACAAGCAACCGATTCGTTGCGCGTAAAGCGTTTAAAATAGATCTTGGATCTTATATAATGGTTGATATTTACGGAAGAAGATCTTCCCGCGTTAAGAGAAAATCCGGCGATGTTGATTCGTCGAAGTATGCGACTAAAGATGAACTTGCTGATATCAGGAATCTTGCTGGTGTTGATCCAGATGAGGTCGTTATTTTTCAAGATCGATATGGTAAACTAAAAACGAGCAATATCAGATGGAATGATATAGTCCGACGAGTACTCGGTGCAGTTACAGATAATATTCCCGTGTTTACTGACAGCGGCAAAATCAGAGATTCAAGTGTATCATTTACAACCATCAGAGATGAAATTGCAAGAAGCGTTGCTAATCGCGTAAAAAGTACCGGCGACACAATGACGGGTGAACTCAGCATGAACGGGAATAAAATAGTAGTTTTAAGAGATCCAACATCCGACGAAGATGCAGCAACAAAAACATACGTCGACACCGTAGATGGTAAATTATCCACGCTGCGGGCTGAGTATGACTTTCACGTGGGCGCTTTTGCAAGATTTCGCAGAAACCATCAAAGAACCGCAGAAGAATTCTTCTGCACTCCGCACTCTGTTGACATAAATCTCGCTGATATCAAGACGAACATCGACACGATCAAACGAACACAACAAGACATCGTAGCGGGGATTCCTGATATCGTTAATAAAACCAATTTGATTAAAATTCCAGCCGGAATAACTCCCGGACATATCACAAACATCGTATACACTGTATCATCGGGATTCGCAACATGGTCGCAGCAAAATAAAACCATCAAATATACCGCAACAGTCACTGGCGTGTACAGGTTGTCTGTGTTCAGTGGTGCGCGATTTGAGATATTTACAACGTATCCATGGCGTCATTCAACGGATAGGTTTTCCGGGGTTGTATCTGTTATATTAAATAGCGGAACCGAAGAAATATTTATCCTGGAAGCAGATGATAAGAAATTAACCGCAGCATCTTACTGGTGGTGTTTGGAATTTGTAGCTGAAACACCTCAATTGGTTACTGCATAAAAATATATGGACGGTGCACAATACAGATACAATCAAGCGCGTGAATGGCAGGTGGCGCTAAAAGATCAAGTCGAACAATATACAGTAAAAGTAAATAAATATCAACGACGATTAGTTATCGTTGATATGATTGTTTATTCAGTATCTGCTGTTGTTGCTGGAACTGGTGTGATATTATCAGCGGTGACAATGATGGCACCAGCAGCCGTAACTATTTGTATTTCAGCAGCAACAACGATTGCAGGTGTGCTTAATATCATCACAAAAAAAATATGCACCTGCATGAATGAAAAATTATCCGATTACATGATAAGATTGCATACAGCGACGGTCGCATACTCGAAGTTATCCTCGTTGTTATCAGCGAGTCTCAGTGATGGAATTATATCTGATGTCGAGTTTTCAATGATGACTAAAATATACGACGAAGGTATCGGTATTAAAGACATAAATACTGATAATGACAGAATTACTCCAGCAGATCTGACTAATACAACTCCGTCAAAGATAACGATGATCTCGGTAAGTTCAACTAATCCTGAATTTAGTATTATTTTTCCTACTGCAATTCCAGTAAAAGAAATAGCATTAGCTCAATTACGGGTATATTACAGCTGGCCAAATATCAGATCAAAATCATTTAATGGTACACCAGCAAATAATTCGCTTGTATTTGCTAACAAGAACAAACCAGATGGTACTCCTGACTGGATAGATGTTGGAATACCCACTGGTAGTTATGAGATCGAATAAATCAATGAGGAATTTCAACGTAGAATAAAATCAATAACCGGAAAGGAAGCAAAAATATCAATTAACGTTCATGAACCGACGCTGTCTTCGACGGTTGAGATACATTCTCCTGATTATGCCGTTGATATGTATCAATCCACGATAAGATCCGTACTAGGTTGGCCTGAAATATCACCACCGATAACACCGATACCACCAGAACCAACTCGGGCTGATTTTATCACAGATGAAAGGAAACTTATAATAGTTCCTGAATATCGAAGTAAATATCCGTGGAAACAGCCCGGATTCCCCATTTTTATAACAGCAGATGATGGTGAAGAACTTCCCAAAATAATAGATGATAGTCAACGTTTTGCTGATGGAAAAATTGTAATACTTCCACTCGTCAATGAGGAATTTATTCAGTCATATTCTGATCCTGTTAATTTTGAATTTAAACAATCAATCAACAAACTACGAGATTTCTTTTCTGATAGCTACAGCGATGATGTGAAACAGCAAATCATTGAGACGATAAAACATCTAAATCACGTTATATCAGATCTTAGATACGTTAATAAAACCATCATTGTGAATATGGTTAAACTCGGTAATATAATTATTGATAATTATAACGCTAAAGAATGGTTTCTCAATCATTACAAAATAACTGAACAACAATTGCCAACATTTGTAATACCAGGGATTAATGCTGAAGAACTAGCAAAATCACTCAATGATCTTATCAACGAAAACTTCCCTAAAATATTCGATGCGTGGAGAAAACTAGCCCCACCTCCAACTGTTCTCAGACATAATAATGACACACATGGCGGCGGCAGGCACGTTTCTCCCGGAATCGTTAATATAACCAGCACGATTGTGGTCAATCTGGTTTGTGATGTAGTCGATGGCAGCTATCAAATAGACCTCGGAAAATCAAATCAGGCTCAACAAGGATACATCCTATATACATTTACACCACAAGTCCCCCCTGGAAGTTTAATCTTGCAAGAACCAACTAATCCTGTGTATCTGCGGTGTCACAATAATATGTTAACACGAATAAATTTTAAGCTCACAGACCACCTTAATCGCTTAATTGACATGCGTGGAGAAGAGCTTGTGATAAATCTGTATGTGAAATCTTAATTAATCCAGTAAATGTTATATAATGTACCAGCACGTGATTGTTTTTTATACACTTGAAAAACGCCATCAGAACAGTGTTTTCAAAACACAGAGCAATTTAGCGTTAATTTAGTTATTGATGAATACGGAAGCGAGAACAGTTAGATGAGCTCCGCCGAGATCATCTGTAGAGAGATCAGATTCTAAATTATACACACTCCTGTATTAAACTCGATCAACTTAAAAAAAAAATATTTCAGAATAAATAAATATAATCACTGATGGGATAAATTATCAATTTTGTACAATCTGATGGGGTGGTTGGTACTGAAAATTACACAAATCAATCAGTGTGCTAATTCTGATGGGGTAATTGGTACTGAAAATTATACAAATCAATCAGTTTGCTAATTCTGATGGGGTAATTGGTACTGAAAATTATACAAATTAATCAGTTTTCCAAAAATACTACAAAAAAAAATATTTATTTTATTATTCTGAAATATTTTTATTATTATTCTGAAATATTTTATTTTTTTGTGAATCAATCTGATGGGGTGGTTGCTACTTAAAAGTATACAAATCAATCAGTTTGCTAATTCTGATGGGGTGGTTGGTACTTAAAAGTATAGAAATCAATCAGTTTTCTAAAAAATATTTTATTATTATTCTGAAATATTTTATTTTTTTTATGTAAATTAATTCTGATGTGATATACAGTGAGGGAAATTATACTACTACTCAGTCGTTACCCGCTGACATAATTTTTCTTAAGTATCTTATGCGGGTACTGATTGTTTTTTTTGTTTCGTATTCGCTGGATAATTCCGACCTGATCTTTTCTTTTGCAACAGAAAGAGGAATAAATTCATTTACTTGATTATCGTTCACCATAGCCAGTGACTGAAACATAGCTGCCTGAATCCGCTTTATGAACTTATATTGAGATGATAGAACATACTTATTTTCATTTTTAAGTTCTTTTAACGTTTCGAAGTCAGATATTATTTTTTCAGGATTTAGTTCATCAGATATATTAATTCCGTTTTATTTAAATTTTTTAATAGCAGAACTAATGTCTTTCATATTTTCATGGTTCATTATATAATATGTAAATCTTTAAAATAAAAAAAAATATCTCTGAACCCCCTATCTAGTCTTTAGCGAGTTCAAGGTACAGGTACACGAAACACTACCCCCGCTATGAGAGCCCCTAACCCGTCAAACAACGGTCTAGAGGCCCAAGAGGGTGTGCTTGGTGAAGATATACAATGAAATGGATATATACAATGAAATGGGTATGCACAATCAAATGGATATATACAATGAAATGGATATATACAATGAAATGGGTATGTACAATGAAATGGGTATGTAGAATGAAATGGGTATATACAATGAATGAATGACGGCACAAACATATATTACGAAACGAGTTTTTTAAAGTTCACTAAGTATCAATGAAATGGGTATGTACAATGAAATGGGTATGTACAATGAATGAAGGACATTACAAACATATATTATGAAACAAGTTTTTTAGCAAGTTCATTAAGTATGAAATGAAATATATACAATGAATAATTGAATAAAGGACGGCACAAACATATACGCTCAGCAAAAACCCACCCACAATAATCAAGCCGTGGGTGATACGAAAATATGTATCAACCACCGGTTGATACGTGATTGAGTTTTGCTGAGCGGGGGGATCTGGCGGAGCCCCCAATTATTATAAAAATCGCAATTATGCGCAAACCACCGACATGTTGTCAGCCATGGGGATTCGATCCTGGACCGCGAGCGTCACAGTCCAATACGATACCGATTGAGCTATCAAATCTTCTTACAAACATATGTTTCGAAAGTTAATATATAGCTAAGGAACTAATTTCGAATAATACAATTCTGAATTCAAGAAACACGTTTATGTGATATATTTTCACCAAACAAAAGCTAAATTAAGGAATTTCCTATTTACTATACCACGCCATGTATGATAGAACATCCGGTCTAGATCATCTAATTGCTAGACTGGTCAAAGGGAGTTTACTTGATAAATAAATAATCACACATACATACACAATCTCGCATTATATTTCTGCACTGAACAAGGAAAATGCACTGATTTTTAATTCCAAACACTATCGTGGACCTATGAGTCAGTACAGTGCCACACGATACAGACTATACATGTCGGTTTTCTGTACAAGCATAACTTACATTAACATAGCATGCATTTATGTAATCGGTTTCAAAACCAACAAAACAAAACAAAATAAACCATTATGGTCAATAGGGAGAATAACCTGTCTGTGTCTATGTGTTGCGCTGTTCTAATAGGGCAGAAAAATACACGAACTGTAAGTTAGAAATCTGTAATGCATACTGTATCCACCAGGCATTACAGACCTTGGATGCTGTATATGATTATGACCATAAATTACCTCCCTTTCGTGAGTCAATAAATAAGTAGTATAATAATGACAATTTCTGACCCCCCAAAAATAAATATAATTCGAGGTGGTGATGATAGTTAACAGTACTGAAAGGTGATTTTCTGCTTATATTTTTTGGAGAAAGCAGATCTGGTTATATTTTCTGCTACTTTTTGCACTGAATATGAGTGAATATCAAAGTATTTCGCAGCAAAACGTATCGAACGAAATATAATTACTTCGCCAGTTTCTGTGTTCGTGGAATTTACCGCCCTTCTAGAAACTGTCTTACATCTTCCAGTATTACCACGTGCAGAGTTCTGACTTTGCGTGACAACCCTCAGATTGGATAAGGAGTTGTTCTGAGGATCCCCGTCAATATGATCAATAACAAGACCATCTTTGATCACTCCGAAGAAACACTCATACGTGAATCGATGACAATGATACATTTTATTTCTTCCAGCGTTGAACCTTAGATAGCCAGTATTAGTAACATTACCAACTGGTCTCTTCAACCTACAATTTCTGATGACACCATTACGATCTGATTCATAGTTTGTTATTGTGGGATGTGGGACAAATATATTTTGCTCCATATAGGCAATAATATTATTTGTTTAAATCATTGTTTGTCTGAAATCTTGATATATAATCCTCCGCGGATTTTATAGCGTTTTCACTATTATTAATTTTTTTGTCATAATATCTTTTAAGTTCTCTGAACCGTTTTCCACCGCACTTTCCACATAATTCTGTTTTTCCTCGCACTCCAATACCACATCGCAGACACGGTATTGGTCCTAGACTTCCTCGTCGTATACTTTGTAAGTACATCCAACAAAATTCCTTTCTGCAGGATTTGTTGCATCGATTTACTGAGCCGATCATCAGCCATTTGCATTGAGACATTGCATATATATAATTTTCCTTATTTAAATATTTCTTTTAATTATATGAATGAGTTTGAGAGATTATCCCAAACTAGGCCTGTTAAATATAAATTCAACCTCAACAGATTATCTCCAGACTTGCCAGTACGAGATTTGGTTGATCCGAAAAATAAAAGTTTGATCAATAAAATTCACAACGCCAAGAAAGAATTTTACACGGATGGTGCATCTCATACATGGTCAACGTTCAAGATTATACGCAATACTGTCAAGGACGCCACAATGAATGACAAGCGAGCGGCAACTATCATTAACTACATCGCTGAGTATGAGGGCAATCAAAAATATTTCTTCAGAGTAAAATTTATTGTATTAACAGAAACAGGTAGTTGGATTATCCGTGACAAATATGATCCTGTCCTTGGCAATAATAAAATTGCCATATTAAGTAAAAATTCCAGACCGGGTCTATTGACGGGTATTGACAAACCGTATTATGAACGAGCGTATCCTGTAACAGCGGTTATTTATGGAATCTATGAGATAAATAAAAAACCCAACGTTGATAAACTGACACCCATGAAATTTTCAAGGTTAAATTGTGTAGCCGAGCGAGTAATAGAACACTTTACAAACGCGATGCGTGGAAATGGATTAACTGATTTAAGACGTAAAAAAATAGACTCGTGGGCTGGTTCAGTTAAGGATACCGGTGCTACAATAAAAGATGTTGCTGAGTTAGGAAAAATATTAAAATTTCCCATAACCGTAGCGACAATAACGGGAGAAGTACTGTACGAATCAAAATATAAATCGAAAGGAGCTTCAATAAATATTATTGATCATAACGCGCACGCATGGACCAGCGCAGTAACAATATTTCCACGTGATCGAACTATTAGATTTTACCCCCCCCCCCCAGATATGGGGGCAGATATGTTTGATTTTATCAACGAAATAAGTAAAAACGATCCTGTATCGGTATGGTTATTTAAAAGTAATGAGGAAGGTGAATTTGATCAGTTTGTTAGACCAAACGGTGAAATATATCGAACAGAATCTCTCCATGACGAGATGAAAAATCTCGCGGATAAGTTTTTAGAGTGCAAGCACTCCGCGGAAAATACTGACAAATTACTAACTAATTGCTTTACCGTTCCATCTGTTGCGGCTCATTTCGCTAGAGAAAGAAATTCATGGAAACCAACACGATTTGATTTACTCGAGGATGTACGCGCAAGTTGCGTCGAATACGGACATGGCGGATTGTGGAATACCAAATATAATTACAACGATGTTATTTCGGTTGATATGGTTGCATGTTATCCAGGAAGTTTTCTAGGATACGGAGATTGTTCTGTATACTTTAAAAGATTCGGTCACCCTACAAACGAGATGACGCGAGTGGCAATTAATGGACCATTACCTGATTTTGATCTGACTGGATTCGCTTGTGTTGAATCATTCGAGCTTAAGGAAAATCTTCACAAGATTTGTTATGTTTGGTTTGGTAGACATTTTTGTGAAAAACGTTGGGCGCCTATAGTTTTATTACGATATTTGCTAGATTGTGCGGCACTGACATCCTTGGTGGTTAGTGAGGCAATTATATCATATCGCGCGCAGACCGAAGTTTGGTTGCCCATGCCAGATTCTATCAGTGCTGATGAAGTTATTAGCGAGTTTAAGGAAAAATGTCCTGATGTTTCCGAAGATGATATTATCAAAGAAGCTCCTAAAATTCTCGAGATTAAACTCAAAAACGCAAAAGATCTTGGTAGAAAAATTATAGGTAAATTTACTCAGGGTGGTGCATATGATCATAAAAGACATCACACACGATTAATTTTAGATGATGCTGAATACGATTTTATAATCGTTGATACAACAGTGAGAAATATATTTGTAAATCGAGAAAGTTTATTTATCGACGGAACAAAATTGGGTACGATCGTTAGTTACATAAATGATATCTCCCCACAGTATACTCATCTAAGATCTTCCATGCTGGCTTATGTTTCTATAAATTTATTATCGATGATTAATAGATTTCCTGAGACCGCAGTCAGAGTCCCAACAGATTCGTTTTATATTTCGAGTAAATATTTAGAGTCTGTTATGAAATTTACAAGTAATGATGAACGACGGAGTTCGTGGAGAATAAGAAAGGAAATATTACACAATTACACAGAATCAGCAGATGTTCCAATGAGACATTTTTATCGTAAGTGTAATAAAATATCAGAAATGTTGAAAGCGCCATCGTTGAGTGATCCAATAACTAGATATAAGACAGTATATCTCAATGGACCTGGTGGATGCGGCAAAACGACTCGAGCGATTAATGTTTTTAGAAATTCAGATATGATCGTGCTGACACCCACACACAGACTTGCACGCGAGATGAAACAACGGCAAGTACAATCGTGTACGTATCATAGTTTCTTTCGGTGGCGCGGGGATACATGGACTCCTGAACGAATGGGAGAAAAGTATATACCTAAAATAATTATTTGGGACGAGATATGCACAGTGTCATTGGATACATTAAAAATGTTTCTTGACTGGTTGCTGACGAAAAATACCGCTGTGGTGGTGTGTGGCGATCATGGTCAACCGCCGCCTTTTGTTGGACCATCTCCACATGATTGGTTAAAATATTTCGTCGATTATTACGAAGAAATAGACGATGATCATAGAGCTCTTGATGCAAATTTAAAGGAATTTAAAAAATTAATCAGATTACAATCAAACAAAATTCAGTGTGAAATAGTACGCGGAGTAATCTCAGAGACCTCAATGAGTGATTTTTTGAATTTATGGAGACCCAACGATTTGATCGTAGCAAGCAGAAAAATAGTCAGAGACGATTTACAACAGCAATTATTTCAGCTGCATAAAGAAAAATATTCAGAATTACCCGTACCGTTATGTTACAGACCATCAGATACACGAAAACAGAATATTAATGTTGATATTCCAGGACAGACTGAGAATCAAAATCTCGTATTAAATTATATTGTCGCTGTTGATATCAGTGTGGTCGAAGATGCATTACACGCTGACAAATCTCCATGGGTGTTGGGATACGCTATGACGATCCACTCGTCTCAGGGATTAACTATTTCTGACACACGAGTCTGGATTGTAGACGATCACATCTAGTGGTCAAATTTAGTCTATTTAGCGGTATCGAGGGTCAGAAATATATCTCAATTACGTAGAATTATAATTCCTGAAATCGTTAATAAATTTAACGTCATTGAGGATGATATAATAAGAAAAAAATTAATCGGATACAAACAATCTGATAAAAAAATAAACGCGCCTTTGATCTTGATGTTGAATTTATTATTGAGTTAAAACAGCAGCAGAATAATCATTGCGCCAGTTGCAATTGTATAATGCTGTGGAGGTATTCGAGTAATGATTCAAGACAATTTACCGTAGACAGAAAAGATAATAGTCGCGGTCATACACGAGAAAATACCATGTTGACCTGTTTTGAGTGTAATCGACGTAGAGGCGCCAGCGCCTTGGCTGCTGCCACTAGTGCTAGTTAAGTGATCGTGGTGGTAGTTGTGTATCCGTGGGAATTATTTGTAGTTGCTCACGTACAAATCCACGTTGAGGAGCAGCCGAATCTAATCTGTAGATTGCAGGTCTACCTGGCGATCTTGTCACGGTGGATATTTTGTGTGTGGTAACACTCCAAATAGGATCAGCTGCTCTCGCGCTACCACCTTCAAGTTCACCCGGTTCATATAAATATCTAACTGTAACATCACCCAATATTTTTTGTTTTTCAGTACCTTTTCGTTGTATTGGTATATTTTTTTTTGTGACTGCGCTAATGGGTTTCATGTTGGTTGTTCGTGTGATCTCGCTATTTAATGCAGCTATCACGCTTGGTAATCTTGCAACCCATTCGCGAGATCTTTTATCTTGAATAAATTCCTTAGCATATTGATATCCAAATAACCGCTCAGCAAGTGTTCGATTAAATCGCTCAACAATTGCCTGATCACGGTGAATTGCAGTATGACCTCGTCGTATTTTGGTATTATGTCGTTTCATCAGCGATGATACTGGACCAAGAAAATCCTTACCAGGATCAACCTGTAGCAGCTGTGGCCATCGTAGACCACTTTGTGGTCCACCACCTCGTTGATAAATTTGTTCAAACGCATCGGCTACTTCAGATGATGGTTTCGTTGATAGCGGCTCTGCCTCTTTATATCTACTTGCAACATCAACTACAGTTAACGCGTACTTGTACGTTTTTCCACGCACAGTATCATGTGGTAAAAAGAGAATATCAGCTTGATGAACTTCATTAGGAACAATGACATCGAAATACGCGTACTGAATTCGTTTCGGTGGTGGTAGATAAATTTGCCATATTGCCTGTTTGGATAACCACGCGCTAGCAGTAGAATGTTTAACCGCTGCTGCATCAGCGAGTTTACCAATTGCTGCTTTGCCTCTCCAATATCCTCTTGGTGAATAATAAATTAATTCCATTATTAATTACCAGCCCCAAACGCTAATTTACTTTTCATCGCGGATCTTACTAACCAATTAGCTAATGACTCTCTGATATTTTTATTTTTTATGGAATTTAACGCGTGAATTAATTTCACATCTGCAATATGCTTATGTTGTAGATCTTTATTTTTATAAGCCACATCATGAATATGACAAGGTCGATCAATAGCGTTTACTGGTTCCTCGCCTGGTTTTGGTTGATCTTGATTATCGAGCCTGATATCGAGTCGAGTACCAGGACCGCAATAACTATATCCTGGTAGATGTTTTTCTCCTGGGTATTTAGCCCATGGAGTACCCGGAAACTTTGACATCAAATTAGCAATATCACCACCGCGCTTATTAGGTAAAAACGAAATTTATTTCTACCGCACACAGAACATTTTCCACCATAAGCTATTTTTTTATTTTTTGTTATAACTGTAGCTAAATCAGTAGTCGGAGTTTTAACTCTACAGCGTAAACAATATAAATTCATGTTATAATATATATGGATATAATTGATTTCTCAGCAACTCGGCAGCGAGAACCTGTTAAGCATCATCCTGCGCTACCTAATTCCATCAGAATGATTATCATAGGACCATCTGGATCGGGTAAGACGCAGTTATTACTTAATCTGATAATGAGATGGTTGAAATGGGATAACTTATATTTGGTAGCACCATCCGCTGATGATCAACGATGTTATGAAGTATTAAAAGATTTTAACGAAAACGCGCGATTACTGGACGAAGATAATGATGTTATAGAGTTTATAACAGATATTGATGAAGCACCGTCCGTTGACTTTTTAGACGGATTTATTAATAATTTAGTTGTGTATGATGATGTGATGCTAGATAAACAATCAAATCCAGCCAGAATATTTTCTCGCGGCAGACAAAAATACAGATGTGATCTATGTTACTCAGCGATATACACAAATACCAAAAGTGATCAGGGACAATTGTAATATTTTAGTTGTGTTTAATGGCGTAGACACACACACGCTGCGAAATATTCATCAAACTTGGTGCAGCGGTGACATGGATATAATTAAATTCAAAAATTTCTTTTCACGAGCGCAAGCTACTCCGCATGGATTTATAACAATAAATTTACATGATCCTAGAACAAGATATCGTGTGGGTCTTGATAAAATATTTGGATAAATTAATAAATTTAATTAAACAGATATCATTCAAATAATGAACAACTGTGCGTGGTTAATTCAAGGAACAACAGATAAATGCAACAAAAGGTGTCGTGGAGAATATTGTAAAAAACATAATTATATTTTAAAGAAAAATCCTCATGCTGGTTCACGAAGTTGTGTTGGATGTAACAACGGCGTTAGAGGATTATATCAGATTTGTAAAAATTGCGATGGAGATCGATACAGAAGTTTGATGAACTATTACAGAAAAAGAAAGAACATAAATCCAAAAATAGAAAAACCACCATCAGAACTTAAATATTACTTGAAGAACAAAACAAAAGATTCCCATGATTCAGATGAAGATTCCCATGATTCAGATGATGATTCCCAAGATTGATAGCAGCAGAGAGGGTTCGTCTACAATTCTGTTTGGGACAAACAATAATCGTAGACGTGGTATTGACCTCTATGAAGGGTCACTGTTTTTTTTGGTCTAAGCACAAGGGTGACCATTCCCTTAAGTGGTCTGTTCACCCTCTCTGCTGCTACTATCTTAGAAACCAGAAAGGACAATAAGCAGTCTTTCTGCTTGTTTACATCGAGAGCTTCCATTTACTTCGCAAATCAAATAAATCGACAGTGTGAATAGCCCCTTTGCGACAGCCAGGTTGAAATTATAAATCGATGAATGAAATGACTATAGTCTGCATTTTTGTTGTTGTTTTGTTTTGTTATCCTTGATATATTTTGTTGTTAAAATCTGGTGTGTGTTTGTGTGTGTGTGTGTGTGTGTGTGTGTGTGTGTGTGCGAATACTATAATTCATAATTCTGACATGCATTACTTGTGTTATCTGCTGATTTACCCTAAATAAATACATTATTATTATTATTATTGCGTCTCGCCTGCACATAACGAATAATTCCGCGCCCATCGAGTTAATGTCAATCTAATAAAATATCCGTTTAAAAACCAGTCTGACGACCCAGTTTGGATTGTTTTCCTTTTGTCTTCGTCATATGATTCTGAGTTGACAGTAGTTGATTTCGAAAGTGACAGAGAGAAAGGCGAAAATACATCACATTTACAAATAAAAGGTATAACTGAGGCTATAGAATAGGTACCTAGGGAGCGAAGGTAGCCACGGTAAGGTTCACTGATGATTTACCATGTCATCATGAGGCAGTAGGACGTTGCTCATAAGTATATAATGGAGTTTGTTTTAGAATACTAAATACAGTTACATTACTGTACACAAGAACAGAATTTGCTACTTTAGAAAAGTACTAAAAGAGCAGTAAAATGTTGCATGAAACAAATTCACGTTTCCCTCTTCTTTCATGCTTGTAAAGTCCAATCCCAACGACAGCGAAGAAATCTATGCTAATGCACTTTAGCATTTTGTTTCACCTTTTCAGAAGTACACCGCCGTCTGACTTTTCTGCGCATCTAAGGATTTCGTTACCAATATTGGCCCAAAACGCATACCGAATTAGATCGATTGATGAAAATCAAATACTGCAATGCTTACCATTTGAAAAGTTGTAATTGTCACCAGAATATTGTTCAAAATAATACTATAGTATTAGTACAAGTCAAATGGGTCATGTATGCGCATTTACTGTGAATTGTTATTTAAAAATTTAACACTCCTTTTCTTTAACCAAAGTCTATTAAATCCTGATTTTTAATGATCTGCACCTTAACTATTTTCAAGAAACTTCCAGACAAAAATTATCAATCTCTACGGTCTTTTACAACGGTGGCCATGTACTAAACTTGGGTAAAAAAAGAGCACGTCAAGTGGAATCATCACGATGTAAGATAGCATAAGTTTGATTATCAATATGCTTATCTTTCATTATTACATCACAGCGCACGACGCTTAATCTGGATTGTACTGGATCACACCTTTAGGTTCATTTAATCCAAAAATGTCTACATACTTTAACCTTGATTTCGCCTTATGCACCTCTCGGGGCATCTAAAAATTGACCTTGCAAAGGAATATGGATGTATCCAAATGAAGTGAATCTTTGCCACATAAAGTTATGTTGAATCAAATTCTAAGAAATGACACCCATTACTAAAACAGTCTATTTTGAATGCCTACTGCAAGTATTTCAAAAAAGTCCATGGGCTGTACATACTCAGAGACACAGGCCATGGGCTGTACGTACTCAAAGACACAGGCCATGGGCTGTACATACTCAAAAACACAGTTCTCTGTGCCCAAAAGGGCTCTATTTTTTTATACTATTATTTGTTATACAATGTACTATTTCTCTAATACTACTTTGAAAAGAAACAAAATGTTACTAACTGGATCAGAACTGTTGATGTTCATTAGCAATCCACAACATGTCACACTTGAAACTGTTTCTTTTTTACACTTTTGATGTTCAGAGATGCCGCTTAGTATGTTCAGCCAGTGTTGCATTACTTGAGTGTCTGTCAAAGCAACGTTTTAGTCAGTCTTCACTTGTAATCTCACCTCCACCAAAGGACAACCAAGTTTTAATAAAAACCTTAAAAGTCACCATTGATGAACTATAATACTTTTCTTACTTATAACACCTGAGAAGACATTATGCATATGGCCTGATTGCAGTGATAAGGTAATTAATGAACAGCTTGTTGTGTACACCTTAGCCTCAGTCTGAGTGCTCGGTCACGCATCACTTCACCAGTCATAACCACTGCTGGAATGGTTCCAGTCACCAGTAGATTGATTCAGGCTGATTTCTCTAATACATGGATATAATGCATACAAATATTTTTTATCTTATTTCAGTTTTTTTTATATAAATTTGTAATCTGCTCATTTACAAAAGCAATAGATATCAATTATAAATCATTACCAGTATGTACAGTAGGCAGCCTTAAAAATGGTATTTTTGTTCTACCACCAGTAGAATCATGTTCAAGTCATGTGGGCATTAATTATTGGTAACCCAGGCAATCTGTTACCCATCGACAGGTCACAAGCTTCTTTTTGAACACAAAATTTACAGCTTTTGTTAAATGTATGGTAAGTATGTGGTCTTCATAAAGGTAAGGGGTGTACATGGGGATAAATATAAAATATTTTCATGTCTTTCAGCCACTTGAAAATAATAATCAGTGTGACTTCCTTTTTCCATGCTTCAGTATGGAAAAGGAGTGAACATTGTGCCCTCTTTGTGGAAAAATGTGCCTATGATGGATGATAAATATAGACTCCTTTATAGAGATAGTCAGTATAGACTCCTTTGTATGGATGATCAGTATTGACTCCTTTGTAGGGATGATAAATATGGATTCCTGTGTAGGATATTGATAAATATAGACTCCTTTGTACAGATGATAAATATAGATTCCTTTGTAGGGGTGATAAGTATAGACTCCTTTGTAGGGATGATAAATATAGACTTTTTGTAGGGATGATAAATACAGATTCCTTTATAGGGATAATCAGTATAGACTCCTTTGTATGGATGATAATTATAGATTCCTTTGTAGGGATGATAAATATTGATTCCTTTGTAGGGATGATAAATATAGATTCCTTTGTAGGATATTGATAAATATAGACTTCTTTGTAGGGATGATAAATATAGACTCCTTTGTACAGATGATAAATATAGGCTCCTTTGCAGGGATGATAAATATAGACTCCTTTGTAGAGATGATCAATATAGACTCCTTTGTAGGGATGATAAATATAGACTCCTTTGTACAGATGATAAGTATAGACTTCTTTGTAGGGATGCTCAATATAGACTCCTTTGTAGGGATGATAAGTATAGATTCCTTTATACAGAATATAAATATAGACTCCTTTGTAGGGATGATCAATATAGACTCCTCTGTAGGGATGATCAATATAGACTCCTTTGTAGGGATGATTGATATAGACTCCTTTGTAGGGATGATCAATCTAGAATCCTTTGTAGGGATGATAAGTATAGACTTTGTAGGAATTATCAATATAGACTTTGTAGGGTTGATCAGTATAGATGCCTTTGTAGGGATGATAAGTATAGACTTTGTAGAGATGATCAGTATAGACGACTTTGTAGGAATTATCAATATAGACTTTGTAAGGATGATCAGTATAGACTCCTTTGTAGGAATTATCAATATAGACTTTGTAGGGTTGATCAGTATAGATGCCTTTGTAGGAATGATCAGTATAGACTCCTTTGTAGGGATGATAAATATAGACTGCTTTGTAGAGATGATAAATATAGATTCCTTTGTAGGAATGATAAATATAGACTCCTTTGTAGGGATGATAAGTATAGTCTTTTTAGGGATGATCGGTACACTCCTTTGTGGTTATGATGATCAGGATAGGCTCTTGAAGGGATGATAAATATAGACTCCTTTGAGGGGATGATAAAAATAGACTCCTTTAAGGGGATGATAAATATAGACTCCTTTGCTGGGATGATCAATATAGACTCCTTTGTAGGGATGATAAATATAGATTCCGTTGTAGGGAATGATAAATATAGATTCCTTTGTCGGATATTGATAAATATAGACTCCTTTGTACAGATGATAAATATAGACTCCTTTGTAGGGATGATAAATATAGACTCCTTTGTAGGGATGATAAATATAGACTCCTTTATTGGGATGATTAGGATACACTCTGTTGTATGGTCAGGTTCTTGTTTTTGTATTTGGCTAAATAAGATGGAAAAGAAATGGTAAAAATCATCTCAGAGGTACCATTGATATTTCAGCTGCCACCATGTCATCATGGATTATTTTATGAATAAAGCTTATCAGTCTCTCACTGAGAGATCTTTTGTCCATGAGAATCAAAGCCCATGCAGTTTGGACTAATGCTGCATATTGAGCCGTTCTTAATCATGCTTCTTAACATGGCTTCATGAAAGTCACATTCTGGAGGTCTCACTCCACCTTATTTTCATTCTACTGTTTTCTGTGTTGGGTCAGATTGAGGGCATTTATGCATTAGGCTTAAATGTCTCAGCCCAGCAAGTTGTCAAGCATCCTCCAGTATGCAGTAGAGCACCCTGCTAAGGAACAGATGTCATGTTTCCATCGATAGCTGGTCATGGGGTCCGTGACCTCCCTCTAGGCAATGTAGTGATAACAGAAAATGTATTACTGCTTGAAAATGTACTGGGTGTGTGTAAAACTAGTTAATAATGTAATTCTTGCATGGTAAGATTCCCTCCTCTCTAGCGGCTTATACATCCTTTCAGTCTCTGTCAAGAGTCAAACAAGGACTACTGTGAATGGCACATGTGACTAACATGTCAGACTTAGTTTCTTTTGTTCTAGACTTGCAGTCGTTAATTGGAAGACTGGAGTAAGGAAAGTGATAGTTGCATAATAAAAACAGGTAGTATGACATAATAAAAATTAGCTCTACCCTCCCTCTCCCTCAAGTTTACTAGTCGTTTTGCATATTTTTCCATTTGTTGTGGACTTTTTCAAAGATACTTGGTTATGTAGCAGACACTTGATATTTTTGTGGGTGGGTTGTTGTGATGCTTTTCTTGTGTAGTTTGTACCATTTTATTGAGGATTTAAGTTAATTACCATCTTTCAGTATGTCTATAGGACATTTTTGTTACAAACACCATTTTTGTGTTAAAATATTTATTTTGTGCTCTGTTATATTTTTGATCTGTGTTTATGGTTCTGATGTTTTTGGGTACATTTTTATTTCTTCATAGTAATGTCACTTTCATAAAGTGGAGAATAGGCTTGCTTATCATTAGAAATAGACTCAACATGTTTCATGTATGCTTCAGATTCTCAAAACTTGGGAGAACTACATTTCACCAGTTAGATTGCTGATAATGAGTGCCATTTATTTATAGTTATATTACCTGCAGAAGGAAAAAAGAAATCATAGAAGCAATGGAAGAATATGTCAGTATTTTTAATAAGAACAAACCACTAAAGTAAAACAGAGAATAACTAAAATAGAAGAAACATCAAAACCAATATGATAAAATAAGTGTTACATCAGGAGTTATTTACCAATTGCTGGAGTCACACTTGTATATGCCTACCTTGTGGGGGTCATGAATATGTCCCCATCGCTGTTCTGAATGATAGATCTTGTGTTTACTAAATGACTTCCAGTCTGGTGTGATATGTTGTAGAAACATCATCTTTGCTTCTTTACTAAATGACTTCCAATCTGATGTGATATGTTATAGAAACATCATCTTTGCTTGATTACTAAATGACTTCCAATCTGGTGTGGTATGTTGTAGAAACGTCATCTTTGCTTGATTACTAAATGACTTCCAATCTGGTGTGATATGTTGTGGAAACATCATCTGTGCTTGATCTGGCATTGTTGATACACTTTCACACTAGCTGATAGATATCATGCCTGGGATTCAGCTTGCTGCATTGCTATGTGGTTAACAGAACAGTATACCTTGCTCTGACAGACAGAAGCCTTGATTTAGTGAAACAACATGACTGTCTTCCTTTATTCATACTTATTTATTTCATGACTCTATGATCTTACCTTTCAGTTCTTCATTGCTGTTTAAGAGTCATATCTACTGTAGGAGATGGGGAAGTAGGCGATGCAAGAACTGCCCTCCTTCGGCTTTTCATGGTAGCTTGTACCATCATGCAAGATATGTTTCTGATAGATTTAGCCTTCAGGGTAGGTGGATTGCATGCTCAGTTGGTTGACCTGAACTACATTCCTGAGTTTTATTTGCATGCTCAGTTGGTTGACCTGAACTACATTCCTGAGTTGGAGAGTGGTTTTGTCCTTTGTTTATGCTGCCTATTTTGGAGAGTGGTTTTGTCCTTTGTTTATACTGCCTATTTTGGAGAGTGGTTTTGTCCTTCACTTGTGATCCAGGGTCATAGCATCCATGGTGGAGTTTGGATGCTAGTGCATTTCTTCTGTAATTAATTTGATATGGTAATGTATTTAACAGAAAGGAAAGTTGTATCATAAACTATGTTTCTTCTAGAATACTTGTATTATAAACTATGTTTTTTCTAGAAAACTAACACAATTATATTACCATGGAGCCCACGTACGCTTCCATGCAAATGCAGGCGTCTTTCTTGGCACTTTGCATGACTTTAAACAGTATATGGGCAGACCCAAGTGGTGGCAAGGGAGTGTATTATATAGTATCTTGAAAATGGTACTTCCCATAGATATTATTTTTGAGGTTTGTTTGATGTATTAATGGGAATGTCAAGTTTTTTGCCTCCCAGGAAGGGGAGGGATTTGGAAGGTAGCAGAAGATTATTCATGACTGGAATGTAGTTACTATTTTGGAGAAAAAAAGCATCATTTATAAATAATAAATCTCTTTTTCATTTTTTTTGAAAATCATGCATTTAATAAACATGACCTCTCAGCAAGTCATTGCAAAATTTAAGAGCACATTTAGTTGAAGGGGAATTCCAGATATTGCAGTGTCTGTTAATGGGATTCAGTTGACCTCTTAAGATTTTAGCGACTACACTGAGAAATGTAGCTTCACACAAGTATTTTCCAGTTCCCACTACCCACAAGCAAACAGCAGAAAATGGTACACTGAACAGGATCGTGTGTTCTTCCTCTAATGTCTTAAAATAGACCCACACTGATAACACTGACTAAAACATGACCAGTCTGGTTGAAGTGAAATGCCAGATGAGGACCATGTTTCCAACCATTTCAAACCTCAACCCCAAGTGGCATCAGGCAGAGACGTTCAGAGTATACATTATGAATTCTTATGTCACCATTGTCACCGTGCATAACTGCAACATCACATTCAGTTCAAGTCTTAATTATCAATGTTCCTTCCCAAGCTACATCCATACAGAAATACATGAATTTACAAATAAATTTCCATATGCACATAATACACAGATAAAACGAAAATTGAACTGAGCTCAGACATGTTGCCACTTCTTCCCATTTTTGTGTGTGAAGATGTTAACTGATTTTGCATTAGCATCCATCTCTCCTTTAGACATGTAATCTATTCATGTAGAAATGTTGGTATCAAATTTTATTCTTTGCATGATATGTAAGAATCCAAATTTAAAGCATATTCAGTTTGTTTTAATTGCCATTTGAGTTGAGTCCTCCTCAATGGATACATCATTACGGTGGCACTCTACAGTTTTGTACTTTGCATAGGGTTAGATTTTTAAAGAAAAGGAATTTCCCAGGTTTTCCTCACTGGTTATATTCAGTGTTTAAAAAAAACCTTGTGTACCTTTGATATTGTTAAAAAAAACCATTTAATTCTCCTTACATGTATTTTGGTGTGATTGATGGATGTAGTTTGCGTTGTAGAGTATACAGCTTGACCTTACTTGATTTGCACCTATAAAAAAATTGCTAGCTCCACTTCATTTTCATTTCCTGGACTTCAAAGGTAAATTATAAAAAGAAGGGTATAACATATTTTTGTTTGTATATTTTTGTACTTCATTGCTCTTTAAATAGCTTGTATTGTTTAGACTGGCAAAATTCATTTTTTTCCTCTTTTAATAACTGCTAAAGATAGTCGACTTTAGGCTATTTCAGGCTGATGCTTTGAGCACATAGGGGTAGCCATTTGGTTAGCTGTTTCCTTTGCTGATGTACTATTTCAGCAAGTACAATATCCAAAGAACTTTCAGCCACAGTACATGAAAATAAGATGTGTGCTTACAATCTGTCTACTGTAAATGTTGCAAATCCAAAAAACTTCAATTTACACCTGATATTCTTTCAGAAGTATCAGATTAAACAGCTTGGCCTCCATTGTACATGTGTCTCAGAAGTAAATAATATCTAAGGTGGGATTAGTACATATAATGTATGAATGCTAGCTGTGAAGCATATTAGGGTAAAATATCTTGCAACACAAAGTCTCACACCACAATTTAAAATAATTAGATCTAAGCAGCAATGCAAAGAATTAAGGAACATGTAATTGCATATACTGCAACAAAGTAATTATGGTACATGTAATTGCAGATACTGCAGCAAAGTAATTATGGAACATGTAATTGCATATACTGCAGCAAAGTAATTATGGAATATGTAATTGCATATACTGCAGCAGAGTAATAAAATGCAAGGAATGAGTTCATTTATGTACATTGAACAGTACTATCAGTCATTTTCAAACCACTTTTTAAGCCAAAATTTATAAGATATTTACCAGTATTAAAATATGACATGCACTTCCTAAAGCAGAAAGAGTTGTATTAGTAATATATTTGATTTCTTGTGCAGTATTCTAACATTGAAATAATACCAAAAGTTGTTTTTGATCAAGTAAGCAGAAAATTCTAGTTACAGTTTATATACATGTAGATTGTTAAGATATACACTAGACATAATAGAAATGTAATCAAAATGCCTTTCACAATTTCATGGACATATGTCACAATAGAGCACTTGCACATTCTTGGTGTAAATAACTAAGTATATTTGTGGTGTGTTAATTATTTTTTTTAAATATAATTATTTAAAGTAAAGTTTTCTAAGTTTGCTTGCTCCTAAATTTATATTTTCTGCTGATGTACTCTTTCGAGAATGTCATTAGAGAACTGGAAAGAGAAAAGTGGAAATAACAGTTTTTCATCAGCACCACTCAGCAGATGCTGCAAAAGTATGAATATTTTAGTGTAAATTGCTTGAATTAAAATATGTATATGATTATTGACTGCACAAGATTGTGCATCAAAACTTTAATATACTTTCTCCATGCACATTTAATTTTTTTTAAGTAATAGGGAATGTTGATTCTGATGGACATTTCTAATGGGTCAAATTAGAATTTAATTTTTGGGAGAAATGACTTCTCCTTTTGAACAGAATACAGAGAAATGAATTCTGAACAGGGAGAAGTTGCAGCAAAGCAAGAAACTATATATCTATATTATTATCTTTGTTTATTATAAAACATTTTGTAAGTATTGGAATGTACCATACTCATGCAGTGTATTATACTTGAAACTGTATGTCAGAGAAAAATATTTAGTGTATTTTGACCATATGACTTAAAAAATAAAAACAAATCAAACTATACATTGTAATTATTTTTAACTGACATGGGTACCAAGATTACAGCATTGGTAACAAACATCATCTGTCACTTATGCAACAAATTTAATTTTGTACTACATGTAGTTTCTTCACTAGAGAATGGCAGTTGAAACATTTGTAAACACGTTTGCAACAGTCCGTATGAGACAAGAGCATGTACAGTTGTCTTCAACGTCATAGTGTTCGTCTGTTCAAACCACACGGACGAGTAATCTGAGCTTTCCATGTTGAGAGAGCTGATTCTAAATTAAATGGGACTCTTTCAGCTGTCAGTTTTTGGTGAAGTTTTAAAAATTAGTGGCTTTTGAATAACTATTTATACCTATGTAATGAGAATGATGTAATCTAGATGAAACACTACCTCAGCTGTTCATCAACGATCAACGATAAGTGTTACACTAACTGAATAGGGACAGTACAAATATGGAAATATGGCATGGCACATGCCATTTAGGTACATCTGATTTTCAAAGTGGAATTTTGTCATGACACTCACTTTCTAGCTTCATTGCAACAATCCCTAGATATGATTGAAAATTTATGGTTTTAATAATTGTATATGTTATCGCAATAATGTCGCATTTGGGTTGGATATTTTTTCTTTGCTACTTTTTCTCTTATTTTCAGAAAATTGAGTGATGGAAGAAAACAACCTTGACCATAAGTTTCAGCATTTACTGATTCCTCCATTATAGCCTTGTTCCACACAATTCTGACCAACAAATTTTTATATTTAGCTTAAATCTTTTGTCACATAATAGTTAACTTTACCTTCTATGAATTATATAATCTCCTTAAAATTTATGTGCTCTATAAATTATGAAAACAGACAGTCTGATAAAGACATATTTCCAACACATGTTGCTTGGCTGTCATTATTATCCATTGGCAGGTTCATTTACTGTTGCAGAGCTATTTTATGAAGAAAATAATGCAGGTATGGCAGTTAAAATCTTCAAAATATACATTTAAAAAGTGCTTTCACCAATTCAATTCTTAAAGCACAAAATGTTTTTTATGTATTGATGATTTAGTTTTCATCATCAAATGATAACTTACAGAAATCGGGTTGTGATATCTTGCAAGGAGAATGAGTTAATGGTCAGTCAGTTATTAAAATACACGCCTGTGTCGTGTAAATGTGAAAGAGTTATGAACACATGCTTAGACCATTTCATCAGGGACTTAACACTAACCACTTAGCTGTGTTGAGAAAGAGAAAAAGGCAATGTTTAGATTTTTTTTGCCCACCTCGCTTGGTAGTGTGACCTCTGAATTTTCTATTGTGAAATCTGGTTTATTTAGCAAGGTAGCTGGATTAGGATTCTAGGTAAATACAAAAGAAAACACCTGGGAAAGAGTACCATTTTGCACCCCAAATCTCAAACTTAACAGATACTTACCCAAATCCTAACCCTGGGCTTTTTATGTGTACAAATACATGTACATAGAAATATACCCTATACATGTAATCTGTTGATTGGAAACCATATTGATTTTAAGGACAGAAAGTAGAATCGATAAGCAACCAAGTTTGCATTTTGCCTTTAAATTAAATGATTTGTTATTTAATGCATACTGTATTTGAAATGGACTATTTAATTGGTTGGGAACCATTCATTAAATCAAGTGTATAATCTCAAACCATGTGTCACACCCATAATAGGGTATAGGTGTACATGTCATGTAATTTGTGTCAGAAAGTTTTTGTTTTAATAAACAAATCCTGAATAAACCCTTGATTTCCACTCCCATACACAGGCTAAAATGGACATGCAAGCTAGGTAGGTTCCTGTTTTTACCTTGTTATGTGATTGGTCATGAGCAAGATTGACACACTTGTATAAAAACCGGGTTACCATGACCCATATATGACACTCCAATTGTCTTAATTAAGCATTGGTTAGCTCAGTTTGTCATATACTGTTGCTTTGTTGATGCATCCTAAGAAATATTGTGACCTTTGGTCATAATAAGGTCACCATGACCAATATTTAATGCTTCTGTGTTTGCATTAATCATTGTTGTTTAGCTCAGTTACTCAGTTTCATGTGCACACTGGCTGCAGAGAGTTAATTAACTTTATGTTTAGATGCATCATGAGAACAAGTACTATACCTTTTAGATGCATCATGAGAACAAGTACTATGCCATTTAGATGCATCATGAGAACAAGTACTATTATAGTCTATACCATTTAGATGCATCATGAGAACAAGTACTATGCCATTTAGATGCATAATGAAAACAATTACTATTATAGTCTATACCAATTAGATGCATCGTGAGAACAAGGACTATGCCATTTAGAGGCATCATGAGAACAAGTACTGTTATAGTCCATGCCATTTAGATGCATCATGAGAACAAGTACTATGTCATTTAGATGCATCATAAGAACAAGTATTATGCCATGTAGATGCATCATGAGAACAAGTAATATGCCATTTAGATGCATCATGAGAACAAGTACTATACCATTTATATGCATTATGAGAACAAGTACTGTTATAGTCTATACCATTTAGTTGCATCATGAGAACAATTACTATTATAGTCTATGCCATTTAGATGCATTATGAGAACAAGTACTATACAATTTAGTTGCATCATGAGAACAAGTACTGTTATAGTCTATACCATTTAGATGCATCATGAGAACAAGTACTATACCATTTAGATGCATTATGAGAACAAGTACTATTATAGTCTATACCATTTAGTTGCATCATGGGAACAAGTACTGTTATGGTCTATACCATTTAGGTGCATCATGAGAACAAGTACTGTACCATTTAGTTGCATCATGAGAACAAGTACTATTATAGTCTATACCATTTAGATGCATCATGAGAACAAGTACTATACCATTTAGATGCATCATGAGAACAAGTACTGTTATAGTCTATACCATTTAGTTGCATCATGAGAACAAGTACTATTGTAGTCTATACAATTTAGATGCATCATGAGAACAAGTACTATTATAGTCTATACCATTTAGTTGCATCTTGAGAACAAGTACTATTATAGTCAATTCCATTTAGATGCATCATGAGAACAAGTATTATTATAGTCTATACCATTTGGATGCATTATGAGAATAAGTACTATACCAAGTACACCCAAGAACATTTGGGTTTTTTTCCCCAGACTTAAGCAAAATGAGGATATAGCAACATCTGTTCAAGAGATTGTGGAAATGTTCAACAATTTCTTCATAAGCATCTCCAGTAACAGTATTCAGAACCAGACAAACGACTCAGTTTAACTTGATGCTCTTCAGTCATTTATAAGAGCTAAAATTTGTGATGATAATTATTTTTCAGTAGCTAATGTTAGTGAACCTGATGTTTTTGATATGCTAATTAAGCTGAATATTAATAAATCCTCTGGATTGGATGGTATTGGTCCATGAATTATTAAAATTGCTGAACCAATAATAACAAAGTCATTAACGCATATCATAAACTTAAGTTTAATGAGTGGTAATTTTCCAGAAACACTGAAATGTGCAAGGTTACATCTATCTTTAAGAAAGGAGAAAAGGAGGATCCAGAAAATTACAGACCAGTATCAATTTTGCCTGTATTGTCAGAATTATTTGAAAAGTATGTAGCAATTCATAATAATCATCTGTTATCAAATGTCAAATATGTAAAGCTTGTAGGTGTGTCCATAGATAATAATTAATTATGGAATGACCATATTGATAAGCTTAGTAAAACACTGTCATCCAAAAATGTCCTACTCAGCAGAATCAAGAATATTTACCTATGGAAACTTGCAATCTATACTACAAGTCATATATTCTTCCAGCAATGGATTATTGTTCAAATGTATGGGGATACTGTGCTAAATCTGAGCTTGACAGGATTTATAAACTTAAGAAACTAGCAGCATGCATAATGTTAGATGCATCTATTATTGATCATCCCTCAAAAGCATTGTTTACAGAACTCAAATGTTTCACAATATATGACAGGATAGATTTTAACAAGGCAGTTCTTTTATATAAATGTCTACATGGAACTGCACCATAGTATCTTCAGGACTTATTCAGGCCGTTTTCAATACATTACCAGTTGAGATCAATATCACATGGAAACCTAGCACCAAAACCAAGAACAGAGCAATTTAAAATGAACTTCCAATACTCTGGTACAGTTCTGTGGGACAAACTTCCACTACATGTAAAATCTGCTGAAAATATTAGAGTATTTAAGAAGAGATATCATGAGCATGTATATGTTTCTAATAGATAATGGAATTTAGTATTTTATTAGTAAACATGTTAAAATAAACAGTAATTATTGCTATCTTCATATAATGTGCATTGTTATCCTCTCCTTAAGAGGGCCTCGAGGGAGAATAGTCTTTGACTAATTAGTTACCCTCTATAAATAAAGCATTATTAATATTATTATTATTATTACATGTATATAATTTTAAATGCATCATGAGAACGAGTACTATACCATTTAAATGCATCATGAGAACAAGTATTAATATAGTCTATACCATTTAGATGCATCATGAGAACAAGTATTATTATAGTCTATACCATTTAGATGCATCATGAGAACAAGTACTATTGTAGTCTATACCATTTAGTTGCATCATGAGAACAAGTACTATTATAGTCTATACCATTTAGATGCATCATGAGAACAAGTACTATTATAGTCTATACCATTTAGATGCATCATGAGAACAAGTATTATTATAGTCTATACCATTTAGATGCATCATGAGAACAAGTACTATTGTAGTCTATACCATTTAGTTGCATCATGAGAACAAGTACTATTATAGTCTATACCATTTAGATGCATCATGAGAACAAGTATTATTATAGTCTATACCATTTAGATGCATCATGAGAACAATTACTATTATACTCTATGCCATTTAGATGCATCATGAGAACAAGTACTATTATACTCTATGCCATTTAGATGCATCATGAGAACAAGTACTATTATAGTCTATACCATTTAGATGCATCATGAGAACAAGTACTATTATAGTCTATACCATTTAGATGCATCATGAGAACAAGTACTATTATAGTCTATACCATTTAGATGCATCATGAGAACAAGTACTATTATAGTCTATACCATTTAAACAAACGTAAGCTCAGTGAGTTGGACATACAGCCATTGGCACTTTTCTGTTTTAGATGTATTCACATACTTTGATCATTTTGACATTTTGGCAGAAATTTCACACCTGGAATTTTTTCATTGACTGTTTCTCTTCTGTTATGTCAGAATATTATTTCTTTTACATGTTTTTAATTTAAAGTATTAACAAAGTAAAAGAATTAAAGTATTGTTCCTTATGTAAAATTACATGTATGGACTGTTTTTCAAGCTATTGTGATTAACTCTCCACATTGATACTTGTATGGACTGTTTTTCAAGCTGTTGTGATTACCTCTCCACATTGATACTTGTATGGACTGTTTTTCAAGCTGTTGTGATTACCTCTCCACATTGATATCTTTGCAGGTAAATTGAAAGACCATGGGAGATCATCCTCCGTCTTACCAGGAAACTTTCAGCCAACCAAGTAAGAAATCTTAGCATCTAAATTACTTGGTGAATGTTCAGAAGGGTTGTAGACAATTGCACAAATCATTTATCCTCGTGTTATGGGTGGATGTTGTGATACCCATTATCTGTCAATCCATCCATCCTCACATTATGGGTGGATATTTTGATACCCTTTACCTGTCAATCCATCCATCCTCACGTTATATGTGGATTTTGTGATTCCCTTTACCTGTTAATCCATCCATCCTCACTTTATGGGTTGAATATGTGATACCCTTTACCTGTCAATCCATTCATCCTCACATTATGGGTGGATTTTGTGATTACCTGTCAATCCATCCATCCTCACTTTATGGGTGGATTTTGTGATACCGTTTACCTGTCAATCCATCTTTCCTCACTTTATGGGTTGAATATGTGATACCCTTTACCTGTCAATCCATCCATCCTCACTTTATGGGTTGAATATGTGATACCCTTTACCTGTCAATCCATCCATCCTCACTTTATGGGTGGATTTTGTGATTACCTGTCAATCCATCCATCCTCACTTTATGGGTTGAATATGTGATACCCTTTACCTGTCAATCCATCTATCCTCACATTATGGGTGGATATTTTGATACCCTTTATCTGTCAATACATCCATCCCCACTTTATGGGTGGATATGTGGTTACCCTTTACCTGTCAATACATCCATCCTCACTTTATGGGTTGAATATGTGATACCCTTTACCTGTCAATCCATCCATCCTCACTTTATGGGTTTAATATGTGATACCCTTTACCTGTCAATCCATCTATCCTCACTTTATGGGTGGAATTTGTGATACCATTTACCTGTCAATACATCTATCCTCACATTATCGGTGGATATTTTGATACCCTTTACCTGTCAATACATCCATCCTCACTTTATGGGTGTATATGTGGTTACCCTTTACCTGTCAATCCATCCAGCTGTTCATTACCACATCTCCTAAACTGCATGGTGGAAATTTACAAAAGTTTGTAGATATGTGTCACTTCAGGTAACTATTTCCAACCCCCTGATGGTGATCATCCTTGGCATCCACTGCTGTGTCTATGTGTTGCCAAGTCAAAGATTCTACTGAGTTTATTATATTTGCCATATGTGTTGTCCTGATGTGTTGTCCAGATGTGTTGGCTGTATGTGTTGTCCTGATGTGTTGACCCAGCCAAGCATTCTATCAAGCTTATTGTATTTATTCTGACTTGTACACCCTAGTTTGTGTTCATGCATGTATCAGTGGAAACTGCTGTAATGTCATAAACTCCTCATGAGTCTCAAATCATGGTGAGAAGTTTGTGTTTTTGTGTTTTTTTAAATATTTTTAACATAGCTTTAACAAACTGAGTCATCACTAAACTGTCTGCAGTGTGGCAGTTTATAGTGATGTCTAGCACTGGGGCATCTTGCTGCAGACATGCAGCATCATATCTCAGCAGTCACATTATCCTGACACCAGGCTGACCAGTCCTAACGCTAACCTCTTAATGCTGGTTGCCAAGCAAGGCAGCTGCAAGTACCATTTTTGCAAGTCTTTTATATGACTTGGCCAGGGTTCAAACCCAAGACCTCATGAGGTAGAGGCTCCAACTACTTAATTCTGCCAGAGCAGTCCTGGTAAGAAAGTTCTAGGATTTGTGTAGATATGCATTAGTCTAAAATATTTTATAATAACTACCCCCTCCCATTTCACCAACACAGGGGAGGGAATGAGAAGGAGGAGGTTGGTCGCTTAGAATAATTGGGATATTTGGTTTTGTTGTATATTTTTTGTGTTAATTTTCAGTAACTGAAAATGTTAATCTTATTGAAGTTTAAAGTATTTGTATTAATTGTCAAAAATGGTTCCCCATATATACACTGACACTTTTCATGTTTAATGTATGAAATATATTGCCCTGTAAATGTATTCATCTGCATTTATGTAGGGCTGTCACTATTTAACAAAGCCAATTAAAGACTAATGTCAACAACATTTTAACTCTTTAAACATTCTTTGGCTGTTGGATTTAAACTTGCTTCCAGAATAATAGTAAATGATAGAATGAAAATTCACACACAGAGGTAGCCAGGTACACATATTTTGTAATGCAGCTTGTATGTAACATGTTGAAGAACACACACTATTCAATACAATGTATTTGGTAAGATTTGATCTTTTTTTATATATCTTTGTAGGCCAACAGAATTATCAAAGCCCACCCGTTGGGGCATACCAGGCACCTCCTGCAGGGGCATACCATGGGCCTCCAGCAGGGGCATACCAGGGTCCTCCAGCAGGGGCATATCAGGGGCCCCCAGCAGGGGCATACCAGGGGCCTCCAGCAGGGACTTATGCGCAAGGGGGTAAAGTCCCTTCATACATGGTGCCACAGTCAAGTTATGGGACCATAACAGTTACCCAGCAACATTCCCAGCCACAGGTTATTTTGGTAGGAGGATGCCCTAGCTGTAGGGTAAGGATTTGTTTTGATTTTATTCTGGGAATGTTACGGTTGGTGTCAGATGTGGTTTGGCAGATTTGTTTCAGGGTCAGGGAAAATTTGTGTTTTTTTATATATGTATTGGTCCAAAGGTATAAATCATTTTAACTGAGTTGTCAAAAGACTTCTTTTCGTGGCAAAAGACTTAATTTTCATGGTAAATATAATCTAGAAGAGAAGCCTTTTTAACACTCTTGCAGTTCAGAATCTTCTAATTTGGCTGTTTACTAACACTGTGTGTACATCTAGAAACAAAGACTTATATAGCTTTGTGTTTATTGGTTCTTTTTTTACCAAAATTCAGTCAACAAGGATATTGTGTGAACAGCCTTTTTATATACCACCATATGGTGGAATGCATTATGTTAAGATATTGTGTGAACAGCCTTTTTATATACCACCATATGGTGGAATGCATTGTGTTAAGATATTGCTCATTCTTCCATACATCTCTCTGTTCCCAACTTTATTTGCACGCAATAACTTGAGTTGTTCACCATCTTCAGTTACTAAACATTGTTGTTTGCTTGCACATTAAGTAAGGAGGAACCAAATTGATATTGGGATCAAAACCCAAAAGGTCAGGGTTACTGACTGAAGGAAGAAAAATGGTTTCTGCAGAAAACTATTTGTTATCTGCCATGTACTTTCACCAAAGCTTGAGGATGACTTGCATGATGGGTAAAAAGAAACCTATAGATTTTTGGAACAAAGTTAAAGAGTAAAAATCACTGTGACTGAGAGAAGTCATTGTGACGAAGAGAAGTCATTGTGATTAAGAGAAGTCATTGTGACTGAGAGAAGTCATTGTGACTGAGAGAAGTCATTGTGACTGAGAGATAGTGTTTGTGCAGTACCTTTAGTCCTTGACCACATACTTTAACCAGGGCTTGCACTTTTGTTTTGGAAGAGGAATGTGTTTTGGGATCTAAAGGAAGGTGAAAAAGATAAATTGGTTTTGCAGAATAACTTTATTTTGGAGTAAGTTCCTTGACCAAACATTGGAGATAGTTTTCTCCTTGGGTGATAAAGAAATCTATTGATCCTGGGGTCTAAAGATCAGGAGTCATGGTCATGGCAAGTCGAATAAGAAATTAATGGTTTCTGCACATTACATTTAGTTTAAGACTGCATTTCTTGACCAGTGTTCAAGGACATTTAGTTCAAGACTGCATTTCTTGACCAGTGTTCAAGGACATTTAGTTCAAGACTGCATTTCTTGACCAGTGTTCAAGGACATTGAAGCTCTTCAGTTAGCTATACCCTAAAAGTGCCTAATTAAAGTACTATTAAACATAGCATACATGGCAACCATTATGCTTTGGTTTAGCCTTTGTTTTTTTCCACCAATTTATGACTTACACTTGCCTGTAGATGGGTTATGCTTTTCTGGTACATAAAAAAACATAAAGTAACAAATGGTTTTGTTTGCCATTTTTAATTATCATCTCCTTAATCCCTCTCATATAAATTTGAGAATATTCTAAAAAGAAAGACTGCTGCATAAAAATAGCAGAGTTAATTTGTCTATTTTAGACCTACATGTACTTTGTATGTTTTCTATTTATGGCAACTGTATGTAACCCATTTCCATGAAAACAGATGGGTTTCTTTCATTTGAAAGATTGCCTCACAGATTCGTTATGCTGATAGTCAAGTTAGATAGTAGACCAGTCTATACTTTCAAAGAAAATGGTGCCAGATTTTTAGTGAAAGGGATTTTAGAGTTTGTCTTGAGGATGAAAACTGTTCAAACAGATCGATCTTTTATACTTAAAAACATGTACGATTGAAAAATGGACAAATCAACACTGCTTTATAAATTTCAAAAGAAGAATATAAGAGTGATGTAATGCAACACTTGGCTTGAGCACAAAAGAATGTGTGGACTTCATCATCATTCAGTGAAAGTTGTACATGTAGAGTAGTTGATTGTTAAATGTAAATAATTTGTCAGTATGTTTTTTGTTTGTATTCTGGTTCTAATCCACATTGATTTTGCCCATTTTTGCCAAGTATTTTGACCTGCAGATCCAGGTTAGTAGTAAAACTAAATGTACATTTTTCATACAATCTACTGTAATTATGGCATGTAAATTAGATTACACTTTTTATGCTCAGATCTGGCTTTTTTGCCACATATATTAGCAATAATTACACTTATACCTCTCTCGGGGTTGGCATGTATGCATTAGGCAGGTGTATAGTTTGTAGTGCTCATTTTATAAAATAATTTAACCTCAAGGAAAGAGAACTAATGAAAAATACCGTTACATTGGTAATTGTGATCAATACACAGGAATTCTCCATGAAATCAGAATACATCACATCATTGTGCATCAAGAACCAAGTTTTCATCAACTGCATCGTAGTATTAGGGGCATACATGTTACATGGATAGTTTTTAATTGCGAACTTGCACTTCTGTTAAATCAGTATGGAATATACTTTGCAAAATCTTTGGCAAAAATACATGTAGCTATAATAAAGTATTCAGAAATCTGACAAAATGGTCATTACCTTTCCAGGAATATCAGATATATTGGACAAAGCATTCTCAATAAACTTCACAAAAGAGAATTATTCTTTAAAACTTTGCCATGTCAAAAAGAGCTGAAAGAAAAGGTTAATCTATGGGGATCAAACTATACCTGAATTTTTAGGGAGAATTGACTTCTCCTTTTGGACAGTGTAGGGAGAAGTGAGAGCTGAACATTAAGAAGTGGGAGCAAAGCAAGAAATGCCCCAGTTTGTAATCATTTGAATAGGTCCCCAGTTTGTAATCATCTGAATGGGTCCCCAGTATGTAATCATTTGAATGGGTCCCCATTGTAACCATTTGAATGGGTCCCCAGTGTAACCATTTCAGATATGGTAATTAATTTACTTTACAGGTAACAAACAATTTGCTTGGTTCTACAGTTGATTTTTTTTGTTGCTCTACTTTATGTTGGCATATGGGGTGATGGCCCATGAAAAGGACCCAGTGGTTTGGTATCACAGTGGTTGAGTATGACAGTGGTTGAGTATCACAGTGGTTGAGTATGACAGTGATTTATTATCAGTCATCAGAATTAACTTCAGTCAAACAACTGGCTGTGTGTTATTTTTTAACTTTGTCACATTCATGTCATTTCATGTTCATACATTTTATTTGACATAAACAGTCATGTAAGGTATTACTTATTTCAGATTGGTGTACTCGAGGATGATTTTACCTGTCTGGGTGTGTTGTGTGCGATCATATTCTTCCCCATTGGAATTCTGTGCTGTTTGGCCATGAGGCAGAGACGGTGCCCAAATTGTGGTGCTGTGTTTGGATAGGAACAACATCTATATTGCACTTGTAGTTGGCTATATTGACATATAAGATATCATAACCCTAGATTAGAATTCAGTAAATTAGGGATTCTACTCCCTAATTTAGAACTAATTGCTTTTTTTCTACAGTTTTTTGCTGTATTTTGTGAACACCAATAGACACAACTTGAATTCATAACAGTTTTTTGCTGTATTTTGTGAACACCAATAGACACAACTTGAATTCATAACAGTTTTCATTGATTGAATACATCATAATTACAATGACAACTTTTGACTAAATAATTAAAATTTAATTGTTTTGCATAATTTGACTGTACATATATGTATTTGTAGTCCATTTTCATAAAATATTAAAATCTGCTGCTTATCTAAAGATATGCTGATAGAATTAACTGCCTAATCACATCTTGTAGCTTTGATTTTGCTGAAATAACTCATTGTGAACTTTAAACTTATGTTTGGAATCAAGCAGTCTGAACGAATGAAATTTAAGTTACCTTAAAATTGACCAATCAGAACTGGACTTGAGTTGAATTTTGGTTTAAAACATTTGATTGGTGAATTTAAAGTCTGACTGAAATTTCAGTCAGTTATGTCACTGTATTCTAGAATACAGTTTAAGGACTAAAGTTCCATTGGTGAAATCTAGGCCTGTTGTCTGGAGGTCTGCTTGCATTGTGTTTATTTAGGTTCTTCATGGTGTATTGCAACTGTAGATCCCATTCTACACTCATGATAAAATTCTTGGTATATTTCTTGTAGTTCTTTCTCATATGGTATTTGTACAGCTGTTAAGTCTAGACCTGTTAATTTTATTCTCATTTTAACCAATGACCATACGTTTGTCCAGATGATTGAGTGATTCCAGTCATTTATGTGTGTGGATATCAAATTTCATGATTTTGCACAGAGAAGCAAACATAGGGATGGTGGTCTTTATATTCATCAGTTGGCGATGGGGTTCTTTACTTTGATTTGGGGGGCTTGGGTGATACATGGTTTACAAAGAGAGGTGTACTTGTGTTCATGGGTCCTGTAGCTTCCATGGATGGTTTATTGTTTGTCGAGTCTTTAGATTTGTGGTTTGTAGCAACTGCAAAATCTGGGAAAAATTGGTACCCCACAAAAAAAAGTGAATAATAATTATTCAAAGGACAAATCGTGAGATAGGGTACATGCCAAAATGCATAGTACTGTAATTGAGGACAAGACAGGAAATTGTACTAGTACTGTATGAATTATGATGTTTGCCTATTGCTAGTATGCATTTGAAATTATATTTAGGTACCATTAATCATTGTTTAAGACATTACACATCAGTATTTAACATGTTTAGAAAAAATCCAAAACATATCTACTATCTGGAAGGGAGATTTTAGCATTGGTCAATTGGTTTTCTTCATACTAATTACCAATTAAGGGCAAGCAACATCAATTTCACTTGCTAAGCTACATTTTTGAACTTTTGTTCCCAGCTGTAGAACCTAGGATTTTTCTAGTCTTGATTACAGACTACCTTATTATACAATTTAATGAATTATCTTCCCAGTTCAAATGATTATACAGGGTAACCCCCACCCCAAAAGTTTTAAAGTTGTCATGGATAATGAGCACAGGTTTGTGATTTAAAATCACATGCTAAAATGGTCTTTAACTAAAAGAAATAGATAATTCCCAAAAATATATTATGAATTTTGTTGCTGTAAAGCAAATTTTTTACATTAAGATTCTATTTGAAAAAAATGAATATTGTTTTTGTGAAGTATATTTAACTACAGATGAATTCTTATTGTAGCCACGGAAGAAGTACTATTTGCTTGTAATAGGTGCAAGGGAAAGTTAAAAAATTACTGACATTTTTCATTATTTATAAAGAAAAAGTAAAGATTGCTCAAGTGAAGATATCTCAGAAGCTAATTCCAAGGAACAGCAATTTAACAATTTTAGCAATTTATTATCCCTTCAGATCCATTTCTCTTGCAAACTCTATCTTTGCTGTGTATTCCATCACTGAACAGGACCTCTTATTTAGCCACATTTTAATGTTATTGCTCCATACTAGTTTTGTCTCCATTTCCCTTTGTCACAAAGGGCAAATTCTAAACTTCTCTCTAATTTGATGCCTTTTACCCCAAACATCATTTATCCACCGTACTTCATTTTTGCATATGTAGAGTGTCTCATACTTTTTGTTACATAAATAAATGTGGATTCTTGTCAATACCATGGAACTATTGTGATCTGAAGGGCTGATTCCTAATAAGTACAGTACGATTAAAAAAGCTTGTTTGTGCTGATACCTTAACATTGATTTTTTACGTTATTCATAGAACAGAAATGCATATTAATCTAGTACACCATTGCCAACATTACCATTACATGTGAATTCAAAACTGATTTTGTGTGGAATGTTGCTGAACTTATTGGCACTGTCATACATTTTGTTTCCTCAGTACCCTGACTTCTTAATCAGTGACAAAAGTTGTGAACTTTCTAAAGGGAATAGACATGCTAGCTATCTGGCAATAGGTATCTGGATAATTTGGTAAGCCGAAAAAAAATTATACATAAGTTAAACGTTTAAGTTAAAAATAATGACTTTGCATTTGAGTGGTTTATGCACAGTGGGGGGTTAAAAGCATGGTGGCATTGGATTTATCACATTTAAAAGCATAGCCAGTGCTGTACAGTAATGAATTATTGAAGTAATCAGTTACTTGTTGTTGACTAGAACTCTTGCAGACAGAGGTGAGATGGCAGTGATTGGTAAAAGCTAATGCTTTAGACCATTTGGTTGCCGGGGTGCCCCAGATAAATTAACTAATCAATCACTTGAACAATGAAATTGTAATTGTAATCAATTTCTGCAAAAAAGTAAGGTAAGTAATTTTCATTCTGGAAAAGTAGTGCAAATTTCTAATTACTTCAAATCACAGTTACTATTTGTCATAGTTGCATCATAATGGCATAATTCGAATAATGGAGATAAGCAATATTATAGAACTGTTTAAAATTTTTGTGAAATTAGTTAAATGATATCGTATTCAATGTGTTACACTGAACTTTAAGTGCAAGAAACATTGTTCTGTGTAGAACATGAATTAGCTTATGAGAACGGTGAGTTGTGACAGACTGAACAGAAGTTAGGTAATTGTATTCTAATTAACCAGAGAAAAAAGTAATTGTAATTGATTACTTCAGTGTGACAGTAATTGTAATAAATTACTATTTTTTTAAATAGTAAATGTAAGTATAATTCATTACCTTTACAATAGTAATCTATATAACACTGAGTATAGCACACCCGCCATACCTTGTCAGCTGGGAAAGAATTGTAATCTTGATCGAATGCTAGGGCAGATTAAAAAGTTTGGTTGATAAATAGAGATTACATCAAAATGCAATGTTAACCACATGTTTTACATTAATTTACTGATTTGTTCATGTATATACATATTTTTATTTCTTTGAATAAAATAAATACATTCAAAAATTGCTTTTCTCTGTCCCTGAAAATAATACCCACCCATATGAGAAATTGTCATCCCAGATGAAACTGCTTTAATCTTTCCATTTTAAATGTATATGCAAATTTGGCCTTATTCAATGATGAATTCATTGGCCTTATTCAATAAAGGATTCATTGACCTAATTTAATAATGGATTCATTGGCCTTATTTAATAATGGATTCATTGGCCTTATTTAATAATGGATTCATTGGCCTTATTTAATAATGGATTCATTGGCCTTATTCAATAAAGGATTCATTGGCCTTATTCAATAATGGATTCATTGGCCTTATTCAATAAAGGATTCATTGGCCTTATTCAATAAAGGATTCATTGGCCTTATTTAATAATGGATTCATTGGCCTTATTTAATAATGGATTCATTGGCCTTATTTAATAATGGATTCATTGGCCTTATTCAATAAAGGATTCATTGGCCTTATTCAATAATGGATTCATTGGCCTTATTCAGTAATAGATTCATTGGCCTTATTCAATAAAGGATTCATTGACCTTATTTAATAATGGATTCATTGGCCTTATTTAATAATGGATTCATTGGCCTTATTCAATAAAGGATTCATTGGCCTTATTCAATAAAGGATTCATTGACCTTATTTAATAATGGATTCATTGGCCTTATTTAATAATGGATTCATTGGCCTTATTCAATAATGGATTCATTGGCCTTATTCAATAATGGATTCATTGGCCTTATTCAGTAATGGATTCACTGGCCTTATTTAATAACGGATAAGCATCTTTTGTGCAAGATTTAAAATAATCTTCATGCTTGTATGCTTTCTTTCAAATTGGGTTAAATTCTATTGAACAGTTTTTGAGATGTAGTAATTTAAGTTTTGTTTTCTATTTTTAGCTTACTGGCAAAAGGCTAGGTGGGCTTATGGTATGGTCCTACATCCACTGTGCATTATCCATCAATCCATCAGCACTTGGTTGTAATCACTCAAGAGGCCATATATCTGATAAGTTTTCTTCAGTGAAAGCTTAACTGTTTAGTACTATTATTCATATTTGACAAATGTTTTTAACTTTTTTCAATCACGTACACAAACAGTATAGAGAAAGCTAACCTGAAACTTTTGTACTCACGCTAAGGACTTCATCAGCAGATTGATTTAATCTCTGCTGACAGTTAACACCACTTGATGGAATGGTGAGCGATGTTAACTGAACATAACATCACATAACCAAAGTCATTAAATCTGACCCAAAAGATTTCAGTCAAGAACTAGATCATGTCAGTGCTGCCCTCAAGAGGTGTCATTATCCAGAATGAGTGATTAAAAAGGTTTCCAACAGGCTCAACGCTGGTCCTAATGAAACTACCAGGGAGATTAGACCAACTGGGAGAATAGTTTTGAAAGGTAACATCATTTTATCATCTGTAAAAGGAACTTCTGAATGTCTGAAGTGAGTTTTCCAATGACACAAAATTAATGTTTGTTTTAAACTGTACCAGACTCTAAACAGATATAAATTCGCCCAAAGGATAAGTCTGATAAGAAAGGTGTTTATGGACCTATGACATTAAGTGTGAAGGAAAGGGTGAAAGTCATTGCCATTATGGCTATATTGGGGAAACGGAAAGGCATTGAAAGTGAGATTTAATGAACATGGAAGACCAAGGTCAAGTTCATCTGAAGTATCACGTTACATCCACAATGTTTGCCCTTTCCATACTGTAACTTGGAACTCAGTAAAAATCCTAGATTGAGAACAATCTTGGTTTGGGTGCAGGGTTTAAAAGTTGTGTATACAAACCGATGCTGAACCGGGACAGTGTCTGTTACAACTTGCTGCATATCTGGGACAATCTGTTAACATCGCTTACCATTCCATTGAGTGATATTAACAGTCAGTACTGATTAGTTTTCATTTAGGTTTGGTATGCAAATTGTATCAACAGTTTTTCACTGAGATTTGGTCTGCAAGATTATATCATCAGTTTTCATTGAGACTTGGTATGCAAATTGTATCAACAGTTTTTCATTGAGATTTGGTCTGCAAGATTATGTCATCAGTTTTCATTGAGACTTGGTATGCAAGCTTGTATCATCAGTTTTCATTGAGATCTGGTATGCAAGCTTGTATCATCAGTTTTCATTGAGATCTGGTAGGCAAGCTTGTATCATCGGTTTTCATTGAGATCTGGTATTCAGATTGTATCATCAGTTTTCATTAAGATTTGGTATGCAAATTGTATCATCAGTTTTAATTGGGATCTGGTAGGCAAGCTTGCATCATCAGTTTTTCATTGAGATTTGGTATGCTAGCTTGTATCATCAGTTTTCATTGAGATGTGGTATTCAAATTGTATCATCAGTTTTCATTAAGATTTGGTGTGCAAGCTTGTATCATCAGTTTTAATTGAGATCTGGTGTGCAAGCTTGTATCATCAGTTTTCATTGAGATCTGGTATGCAAATTGTATCATCAGTTTCCATTGAGATCTGGTGTGCAAGCTTGTATCATCAGTTTTAATTGAGATGTGGTGTGCAAGCTTGTATCATCAGTTTTCATAGAGATCTGGTATGCAAATTGTATCATCAGTTTTAATTAAGATCTGGTGTGCAAGCTTGTATCATCAGTTTTCATTGAGATCTGGTAGGCAAGCTTGTATCATCAATTTTAATTGAGATTTGGTATGCATGCTTGTATCATCAGTTTTAATTGAGATCTGGTAGGCAAGCTTGTATCATCAGTTTTCATTGAGATCTGGTATTCAAACCGTGTCAACAGTTTTTATTAAGATTTGGTGTACAAGCTTGTATCATCATTTTAATTGAGATCTGGTAGGCAAGCTTGTATCATCAGTTTTAATTGAGATCTGGTAGGCAAGCTTGTATCATCAGTTTTCATTCAGATCTGGTGTGCAAGCTTGGATCATCAGTTTTCATTGAGATCTGGTATGCAAATTGTATCATCAGTTTCCATTGAGATCTGGTGTGCTAGCTTGTATCATCAGTTTTAATTGACATCTGGTGTGCAAGCTTATATCATCAGTTTTCATTGAGATCTGGTATTCAAATTGTATCATCAGTTTTAATTAAGTTTTGGTGTGCAAGCTTGTATCATCAGTTTTAATTGAGATCTGGTAGGCAAGCTGGTATCATCAGTTTTAATTGAGATCTGGTAGGCAAGCTGGTATCATCAAGATCTCAGTTAAGTTATGAACAACATCCATATTGATGAGATGATCTAACGTCTGATTAACTAAGCATGTAAACATTCTAGAGGCGAAATTATTTTAATATTTCAAATGTTAAGAAGGACAACAAAAACTTTTAATTCTAGATGGATTCTATAATGAGTGCTAGCAATGATATTAAAAAAGTATTGATATTTAGTTTTTTTAAAACACAATTCACAAAGTTTTAGTAAATTGAACAAATAATTACACAGCAAAAAATATAACAAGGTATTTCAATTCTAATTTAATTGGATATTAGTTAGAGAACTTTACAGCTACTGTATCTGATGCAATTTAAGAAGTTTTGAAATCATAATGTTGTATATTTTCCTTGACCAAATTGACAAAGAAAAATAATCAGACATATAACGTGGAAAGAGACAAATTTATAATTGTTAAACAGCTGTTAAGCAAGATGTAAAAAACAAACAAACTGGAAACAAATTTATGATAAAATGATTGAAGATGAACAAGAATATTTACTAGGAGACTAATTAATATACCTTGTGATTGATAGACTTTACAAACTGTTGGAGATAGGCTCTGAGAAATATGAAACATGCAACATACTTAACTACCAATTGGAGATAGGCCATGAGAAATGTGAAACATACAACATACTTAACAACCACATGGAGATAGGCCCTGAGAAATATGAAACATACAACATACTTAACAACCAATGGATAAACAGTGAGATATCTGCCACGGAGTGAGACAGGAAATTAAGAAGCTGATCAAAATTATGGTACAATCACTACTGCAATAATTACTTCAAAAGAATTCATGACAAGAAACAGTACTGAAGAGATTGAAAAGTTCCCAGATGCCTTTAAAGATGGTGTGTTCAAGTTTCAAGAGATCAAAAAGTTCCAGATGCCTTTAAAAATGGTGGGATGAAGATGGATGATAAACTGTCTGCCAATGCTAATACTATACTGACTTGATGGAAAGACCCCCTTCCCCACCCAAAAAAAGAACAAAACATAATCAGTGAAAGTGAAACTATGATTAAAATTATGAAAACTTGTCTGATTTGTTACTGGCTGAAGTAATAAAAAATGTGATAAATCATCGTACATTAGCCACTTTAAAAAGAAACTTATGGCTGAAATAAAACAATACAAATATACCAAAGAATACATTGAGAAATTATTAATATTATCAGTGTTTTACATGGAAATTTTGAAGAATTAGAAAAAAACTAAATCAGGGTTCACATCATCATTAAGGGTCATTGAAAGTCATTGAGAAATGAATACTTCATTAAAGCCTTGGAATTCATCAAGTTTTCACCTAGGTCTTGGAAAGTTCTAAAATTTGAAGGATTTTGCATTAAAATGAAATAAATAGAAATTTTCTTTAGATCATTATTTGGGGGTTGTGTGAGGATTGGAAGTTTGGTTTGATTTTTCTGCCACATGCTAGCCATTCCACCATTATCAGAATCCAAAGGAAGTTATTAGACATTGCGCATAGCATCCCCTGCACATGAGCAGTCTTTCCATTCATTGTTTCTCTGCCAAGCAAGGATGGTTCCTTTGCAACAGTCTTTTAACAAGTGATCATCACAAAATGCCTGGAAAGTGCACATTCAGTGGTAGTTGGTTGCAAAACAAAAGCTTCATTAAATGGCTGATTAAATGTGTTTTCTTGAAGTACAGAGCGCTTTGCATAGTGTGTTAGAAAAACATTGATCTTGCAGGAATGTGCATTGCTACTCTAAGGAGCCAAACAATATGAAATAAACACTTAGATTAAATGAAAAACATGATCCCAATTTCAATGCCAGCTTTCATAGGGTCAACACAAAAAAGTCATCTAATTCTTCGTCATCTAATTCGTCATCATCACTAGTCTGCATCAGGAAACTGGATTCAACTTCATCAGTGGGTTCTGCAAATTCACCAACTAACAACAAGAATGCAGTTTTGGTGGCAGATTTTATGCAGTATGTTCAAGCCTGAAGTATTATAGACATTGAAAGTAGTAAACAGTCATAATAGTTTCAGGTCATGCAGTGACAGTGGTGCTCTTTTTTGGTCAGTGTTTCCAGACATCAAGATTGCTCAGTAGTATGAATGTGGCAAGAAGAAGACTTCCTGCCTTGCAACTCTTGGCATCGCTTCTTACATCAAAGCACAGCTTAGAAAGGAAGAGAAGGTACTAATTATATAGTGCTCCTTGATGAGAGCATGAAAAAGATCTCCATAAATAATTGATGGATTTATACATAGAAATTAGGGGCAGAGACCACTGTCTCCTCACACTTCTATGACTCATAGTTTTTGAGCACATTACAACAGATGACATCTACAACCAGTTTAATTCCATATTTACAAACTAAGGACACAAATCTTGCTCAGCTTTCAATGGATGGTCCAGTTTAAAAAGTTGTGGGCTGCATGTGCTGCACTATGCTTGTTGCACAGAGTGATTCTGCTGAATGGGAGATAAAAGGTTCTCTCAGCAGCCTTTTTAACCTCTTCAGTGATGCAACAGTGTGACAAGAAGACTTCAGTTACATTACGAGGCTCTCTCCTTTTTCTTCAAAATGTTATAACCGTCGGTAGTTGAATGATCTCTTTTTTTTATTTGCATTTTTATCTCAAATAACTAAATAACTAAATAACCTACGGTTGTAATTTTATTTAGACATTTTATTCCATACGGTGATATGGAATTGTAATTGTGTGGTTGTGTGAGTTTATCACTATCAAAGTGACATGCAGAGAGATTTGAATGTACTACTGTACATTTTTTAAAGTACAACACAGAACTGTCTTGTGTATTTTTTTAATTCATTATTTCACATTCTATGTATTAGCGTTGTATTTGGTTTTATTAGCTATAAAATAGTTATTTTAAGATAATGTTGCTTCTAAGCTTTATTTTTTATATTAATATAAAGCATGTGCTTTTGTATATTGAAATTAACATAATAACAAATAATTAATTTGATTTCTAAGCTACATTAGCTAAATTCATATTTAAAAAATGAGCAGGTCGTTGGAAAATCCAGCAGAAAGAGCCATCATCATCGTTATACCTAACATTGTAGCATACTGCTGTGCAGCTAATTCAAAGACCGACTATGAGACCTGCAACAGGTCTTTCTGGAAAGTACAGAAGGGTATAACTGATTCACTGATTTTTGAAAAATGTCAGTTTTTCTTAATGATTGCTTGGGAAAAATTCAAGCTTTGCTGGTGACATACCAAACAGACAAGCCCATGTTCATATTTGATAATTCATATCTTAAGCTACATGGCAAGTGTATGATGGAGAAATTTATTAAACCAGAAACCATGCTGCAGAGAGCTTCCCTTTCCAGTAAAAATCAGTGTGGAAGATGCTTCAAAGGTCAATATTGGGTTCAGTTCTTAAAAGACTTTGCTTCAAACTGAACAAGGGACATCTGAAAAGATAAAATTTAATTTAGGTATGCTTGCTGCAAATTCCTTTTCAAAATGGTTGCAAAACTACTACAGAAGTTATCTATTTCTTACTGCCGCATCCAATGCCTGCTATGCCTGGATTCATGGCAGATGGCATCATCTTGAAGAAAACATAGGGTATCACAAAAGTGACAAAAGACCTGCACGTTCTGTCAGGCAGGGAGGGTGTAAGAAAGAATATATGACCAGGTCCTGAACCAGTTTGGAAAATTGAATGATGATCTCATCTCTGATGACTCTCAGTCATTGGGAGTCTTTGACTCTACCAAGGAGATTAAGCACCCTTTTATATGGAATGTTCAACCAGCACAAAAACCCTACTAAAGAGATTAAACACCCTTTTATATGGAATGTTCAACCAGCACAAAAACCCTACTAAAGAGATTAAACACCCTTTTATATGGAATGTTCAACCAGCAAATAAAAAATTACTAAAGAGTTTAAACACCCTTTTATATGGAATAATCAACCAGCAAAAAAAAATTCTTAACTATGAAGTGTCAGTGAGAATCTGTTCTTTTGTTTGGGGGAGAGGTGACAATAGAAACAGCAATCTCTATTAAAAGGCCAAGTTATTGTGGAGAATTTTTCTAAAGAGGCATGTGTAACACCTGAGAAATGCTGGATAAGTGGAAAACATTCCAATCATCAAGAGCTGTTTTTTGCAGCAAGTGGGGTCTGGCAAAATATTAGCAGTATCTAGACGAAAAGGAAAAGGAATCAGAGGGAGGCAAAAGAGGATGAAGAAGAAAACAATGATGGAGGAAACTGATAACTTGAAGTGCAAGAAAGGTTCATTGGAGGAAGATGGATGCAACCTTTTCCAGGCTGAAGATAAACTGGCAGATGAAACAGAAGAGATTGAGACAATCACACTTATATCTCAGTCCAATAAGGGAAACAGAAGAGATTGAGACAATCACAGTTATGTCTCAGTCCAATAAGGGAAACAGAAGAGATTGAGACAATCACAGTTATATCTCAGTCCAGTAAGGGAAACAGAAGAGATTGAGACAATCACAGTTATATCTCAGTCCCATAAGGGAAACAGAAGAGATTGAGACAATCACAGTTATATCTCAGTCCAATAAGGGAAACAGAAGAGATTGAGACAATCACAGTTATATCTCAGTCCAGTAAGGGAAACAGAAGAGATTGAGACAATCACAGTTATATCTCAGTCCCATAAGGGAAACAGAAGAGATTGAGACAATCACAGTTATATCTCAGTCCAATAAGGGAAACAGAAGAGATTGAGACAATCACAGTTATATCTCAGTCCAATAAGGGAAACAGAAGCGATTGAGACAATCACAGTTATATCTCAGTCCAATAAGGGAAACAGAAGAGATTGAGACAATCACAGTTATATCTCAGTCCCATAAGGGAAACAGAAGAGATTGAGACAATCACACTTATATCTCAGTCCAATGAACTAAAAAAATAAGGGAAACAAAAGAGCAAGTCAATACCCTGAAGTTGCAGCTGCAGGAGAAATTACAGTGTTTAATATCTGTGTCCATTTACAATGACTTTATTATCATTTGCCTTTCACATTTCATTACATTTATTGATTTCTTTATTGTTATTGTTTTCTTGTATTTAAATTAGTAGCTGAAAGTAAAACACAAGATACCAAGAGTAGTCCTTGAAAACTGAAAACTGGTAATTAAAAAGTGATTGAATTTTAGCTATCCTGATTTGTATGAACCTTGCAAATGATTAAGAATAGATTTCAATAATATTGAATAAAATGTTAAATGAAAAAGATTAAAAGACTTAAGGATTTGGTGAAAGAACTTAAAGACTTAAATCATTAACACAGAAACTGGGAAAGGGAGTATTGCATTAAATGGTAAAATTGAAAAATTAAAAAGAGGCTTGTGTAAAAGAAAACAAAGGAGTTTTTAAAACACTGAGTAAAATCAATAGATTACTAAATGAAAGATTAAGAGACACAAAGTCTAGCTATTTAGAACATACATAAGGTGGATGATGATTTTCTTTTATTCTTCTCATTTTGATGCTGTGTACATGTTCCTAGGAAACCAATCTTAAGGGCTTTTACAAATTTTCTGGTCAACAACTTACTTCTGAGTATATATATTCATTGGTGTTACAATGGAAGTTAGTATTTATATTGGATACAAGTATATATGAGCATCGATCATAGTGACCTAATTCAAGAATTAGTTCTTGTAAGGGAAGCGAATGAGTTCTAATGCACATAGTGAAGTTAAAAAATTTAAGTAAATAAATGATATCATATGGAAAATATGTACCTCATAAGCAGGTCAATGCCACAGGTGTAAAACAGGTTGATCTAATTCAAAATTGTATACAATCCAAGTAGTAATAAAAACTGAACAACATGGATTGGTGGAAATATCATGATTATGACCTAATATATAGATTATACCTGGTAGTGTTGTTTTGTTGTTATGACCTAATATATAGATTATACCTGGTAGTGTTGTTTTGTTGTTATGACCTAATATATAGATTATACCTGGTAGTGTTGTTTTGTTGTATTTCATTTGATATAAATGTAGAATGAGTTGCAACCAACTGATGTAAACAATGTAAAAATAATGTAAACAATGTAAGAATAATAACTGTTAGAAATTTAATACTCTCTTACAGTAATGATGCTGTTTTTAAGCTAAATTGATAGAATAATTTTATGATACTTAGTGATCAGTATAATACAATTACATCAGATATAATGGCTAAATCTATTAACACAAAACATGGAAATGGACTTCCTTTACATTTTGACTAATTACAAGGGAAAGAATGATTAATGAAGCTGCTAACACAACCATAACAATTATTGTACTTATGAAGAATGAGTTGTAAAGGGGTGTTTATACTGCATAGAAAAAACTGTTTATACTGTGTAGAAAAGACAATGTTTGTATTGTGTAGAAAAGACAGTGTTTATGCTGTGTAGAAAAGACTGTACTGTGTAGAAAAGATGGTGTTTGTACTGTGTAGAAAAGATGGTGTTTGTACTGTGTAGAAAAGACAGTGTACTGTGTAGAATAGATGGTGTTTTTACTGTGTAGAAAAGACAGTGTTTGTACTGTATATAAAAGACAGAGTGTTTATACTGTTAGACAAGACAGTGTTTGTACTGTGTAGAAAAAAAACTCCAGAGAGGCTGATCATGAAAGATGTTGCAATTCAACTATAGATAAAATAATGATTACTTAAGAAGGAATTTAAAGCATATTTCATTCACAGGGGGTGGAAATAAGACAACATTTTAACAATGCAAAGAAATATTTCTTTGATGAACAACAAAAGCATGCAAAATTTAGTAATATCACTTAATAATAATGTATATAGATCACCATCATTTATGCCCAGATCTAAGAAGCACACTCGACAACAGATTACATGGACTAGGACAAAAATGATTAAATGTTAAGCTAGGAATACACATGCAAATATACAGAAAATCATAGATGCAAACAGCCTGTAAATTTTGGTAATAAACTGCTTTAAAAAATAGATTAGCTTTTAGTGGCATATTGCTCACAAGGCAAAAGGTTTACAGAAATTATGGTTAAAGAAATAATGCTTGTATTGGAATGCCATTCAATTCATTTATAAAAAAGGTCCTGGTGTTGTTTTATTCATATGAAGGACTCCTACCTTTTTGTTGTCACTTTTATCAAACTAATGAAGAACCTTCTTAGTATCATTATAAAATTGCCCAGTTTCTGTATGAATACATAGATAACCAGTGTATGTCATTAATAGTTCAATGTTTTCATTTTATCATTATATCGGTTTTTGAGTTTGTTCTAATAGAATTCACACATCTGCCATTTGCTTCCTTACAATTCTATGTTACCATCATACATTGGTTTTGTTACTTAAATTGATTTATTGTTCATACGTGCTAATGCCCACATCTTCATTGATCTGAGTTCCTCTCACAAAAAAATATCATTTTGTTATTTAGTTTTATCTGTACATATTTTTTACTTTAGCACTCTGTCAGAATATTCTGTCCATTTTCCATGTATTGGATTATTTTGCTATTTCAACATTTATTATTTCTCTTTTATCTTAATAATTAGGTGCATCTTGTTTAGTTTTATTTATATCATTAGATGCAATTTTAATTAGAATGGTGAATAACAATGTTCTTTATTTTACAGTGAACATAATTTATCCACTGAAGGTTTTGATGCTTTCATATGTAACATATGTAAATAATGGATATAATACAAGGAAGTAAGTACCAAATGTTCAGCTGCTTGTGGGTAGCTATAACAATCATAAACTTATATATCAACGTTTAAAATTCTGCATAATTTATTTCATATCTTAGTGCATTATATGTTTTTGAATATGCTTTATCTGCCCATCTAAGTTATTTACAGGGATAGGTTTGGAATCATCTGGCTCAAAATAAGCAATATAAGATTTTGGTTATCATACTTTATATCATACATTATTTTTTCATCACTGGAGTAAATTCATTGTTAACTTTTGCAAATCTTTGTGAAATCATACTTATTCATCTTCTTGCTGCTGACTCAACAATTACAAAAATGTGATAATTAGTTAATAACTCAATTAGACACCAAATATGTTTAAACTAGCATCATGTGCTAGCACTTGTGCACTAAGATATTGTGCCAGCTCTAATTTGGATTTGTTGAAACAAGTAGAAATAAATATAGCTTTGTTTTGTCTTTTTTGACATAATAGTGGTGAAGATCTATGAGAGTTGTACAACAGAAATGTTTCATAACCTCTCTGATGTATTTGTAGTTATCTTTTTTAATTTAAATCCAGTTTGATTTGAATACAGTTTTCAGTTTTAATGTTTAAATAGTTTGGTCTCATTAAAGGTTCAACTAAATAGATGACTTTTATTTTTACTTAATACCATTAAGATAAGATTTTGTTTCTGTGAATTTGTCATCACTTGTAGTTGTCTGCATGTTGCTCTTAAACATTATCAACATAATAAAAGCTATCAACAAATCATATTGTACCTTTTTTATAAACCCTGTTTTCAAGCTTTTACACTTTTTCTACTACACAATTATATATTGGTTTTCACTTTATGGTACAGAACAGAAGGCGATTTTATTGCATGACAACTGGAATTCCAAGGATTGTAGTAGATAACAGAAGACAACTTGTCATGTGACTTTTCAATAAGAGAAAGAGTTGTATCCCTTTAGCCGAATCCTGTGCTACTATTACTTGAAGTGCTGCTTGGTATATGAACGAATATTATGTTCCTCTGATGAACTCATCATATAAATTCATGAACTTTAGAGTAATAGTCTTGGAAATTGTGACATCTGAAGAGAAAATTTCTCATTTAATGTTCACGCATACATTGAATGGAGTAAGTGTGATATAGTGAGAGAAATTTTTCTCTAAGTAAAGGTGTGGAATGAGAAGACAAATTGATTCATTCAATGACTAAACACGAATTAATAAGAAAGCGGCGATATGAAGTGAGAAAACATCACAGATGATAACCCAAACAAAGCTCTATAACTGCAAAGTTTCTCAACATCAAGGCGAACTCATTTACGTTTGTATAACAAAGAGCTGCAAAGGAAGCTTTTGAGAGGACAGACTCATAAAAATGGATCTTAGATAAAAATTTACAATAAAATAAATCACTAAATTCCGAAATACAAAAAAACGAAGTACTGCATGCAAGTACAAAAATCGACCGTACAAGAAAGCTACCTGATCTTATCAAATCCAATGTCAAAGTTCGCATTTCCAATGCGGTGAAGATTTATTGCTATATAATTTGTTTTCATTTTCCTTCTTCAATAAATGTAGGTATATATAATGCATTTAAAAGTCTGACTTAGTAAAGTCATAAAGTTTATCCGGATTGTTAAATAAAGTTTGTACATATAAGTTGTTATTAGCATATGATCCTGTTGTATTAAAGGCTATCGGAGAAACTCAGTTCCATGAGGTTAAAACTATTACATCTTTTATGGTGTCAGAAGTGGGATCCAGCTTTATTGACCTTGGGCAATATTTGAGATCACTGTTGAGATGCAGTGATTGAGCTTATGTTCGCTATATGCCAATGAATTCGCTAAGCTGAAAAGAGAAATAACAAGTTTGACAAATTACTGGAGACCTTGGATAGAAGTAGGCGTCTTAAACCTAGACTTGTTGATGGTGAAGAGAGCTCAGTGTTTTCAGGAGATGATACCGATAATATAAACATTGTAGAAATATACCATATTTAAATGAGGGCTCATTAATTAGGGAATAAGTATAGGTACAGAGTAGCAAATTTCGAATTTTAATCCTGAAAGAGAAAGGTCAGGAGAACGGAAAGGGTGTTGCAACACGCAAGAAACTTGCACATAGAAATAGATTCCATACCGAGAAACGGACCAGTCTGAAATGAGACAGTTTAAGATAATGCAGAAGGTCTTGCTGGAGTCAAATGGGTGACTTAGGAACTTTAAGACTGATTTGCAAAAAAATTGCATCAATGAATGTCGATTAAGTACAGCATGTTAGAGATAGGTCAATTAGACCATTAGATAATAAATGGATGCCGTGTTAGACAGAAATCAAAGGCATGGGAACCTCAGTCAGGGCAGAGTAATGTTGGGAGATATAAAAAAATACAGTAGACCTAACTCGAATAAATGTGTTAAGAGCACAGTTCGTCACTGGAATATGTCTTGTTTCAAGTCAAATTGTGATGAAAATTTACGAACTTGTGCATTTGTTTTGAAAGTGATTTAGAAACGACTAACAAAGATACGTACGGTTTTGTGAATATCATGGCTATCTATTTTCTCGAATTTTCACACGAGTTGAGCATAATTGGAAAAGGAAGTCTACTGACCTTCCATAAATATTTGTTTTTTCCTCTTCTTTTCGTTCTATCATTCACTCCAAGTTTGATATAATGTGATGTTTTCATGCATAGTTTGTATACTTCTTCCTTTTTCACAAATATAATTTTGTGAGTATACGATACAGGTGGTTTGGATGATAGTTCCGTATATAAGATTAGACCGAGGCAGATATTCCCGTGTTAAATTCTCGTTAGATCACATACAGTTTCATAATATTAAACCAATGGTCGTTTTTTAAACATTACATTTCTCATTATAGCTCAAATGGCCATTATCATTAGATCGGAGTTGGTCACTAAATTATATCCAAAGTTTCACGTCTAACTTAATCAACTGACATTGGTGTCTTCCTTTTTGTAAACTTGAACAAGAAAAAATTTCACAATCTTGAAAAGAATTTTTGCTTGTTTAAAAAAAACACGCAAACAGAAGACAAAATGTTATAACGTTGAAAAAGTATTGACTTTATGCGACTATTTCTTGTCGCCACACAGGCCATTACTGTTAAACGTATGGTCGTTCTGTAACATTCCATTGTAGCCAGATAGACCTTTAATATCATACCTATGAACTTAGTTAACATTTTCTTTCCCATTATAGACCATAGAGACCCACGATTTTAAATTCCCGTTAGAATCTAGACAATCTTCATAATGTTAAATTTCCATTATAGTCCAGAGAACTGCACACCGTGTTAAATTTCCGTTATACTCCATAGAGACCCTAGGCCGATAAATCATCACTTAACCCGTGATGTTCGTCCATCAGCATCAACACAAATTCGGGGGTCAATTTATCAGGCTATAGAGACGTATTAAATCTATGGACCTTTCTAATATAACATTTCCAGTTACATGCCAAAGATACTCAGAATGTTAAACTTACAAACAGTTTTAACCTAGGATTTCTTATTAGAGACCAGATAGGCCCTTAATGTTACAATATTATATCTCCCATCATACAGACCCATTATGCGAAACATATGGACATTTTTAACATAGGATCTCGCATTTTGACACTACAATCCAAAGAGCTTTAAAATATGGGATTCCTCATATGGAGCATATTGCCCCATTATAATGCAAAAAAATTTGATCTTTACAGTTGTAACATTTGTGTGAATAGAAGGTGTTATACAATAATTGCAGAAACATGACGCCAGCTGTGTAAAAGATCGAATTAAACCAAACTGGAGATGAAGGTTTTAACCCAAACAAAGCTCCAGGACCTGAGTAGATATTTGCATTTATTCACAAAGGACACCACTCCGTTCTTTAACGCAATATAGCCATCATCTTCAGATACCAGTATTCTTCCAGCAGATTTGAAGAAGGCGATTGTCTCTCGAATCTTTAACAAGGGTCCCAAATGAAAACCATGTACTTACCACCCCATTTCTTTAACTTGTATTGTGTCCAATTTGTGGAACTGGGGTTTCTTCAACTTAAGTTTCGCGTTAACATAGCTGTGAATCTCAAATAACAGGCTTTGCTTAAAATATTATTGATAAAGGATAAAAGGAAACGTTATAGATACAAAGTTGACCACAATCGTATTATTTTCAAATCGCACAAATTCGATATAGACCGAAAAACATTTACATGGATACTCTCAGTTTTGCTTAGAAAAATAAACAAAACACAAATCGTTGTCGTTAAAGGAATCTATCGGACCCACTACTAATTAGATCAGGTTATCCGTACGTTATCAGAGTTTGATAAAAAAAAAAAAAAATTACATTAAAAACTTTCGTAGCCATCTCAGACCCGAACACTACTTTATGATTATGATGATACCATTGTTTATCTAACTATCGATTATGTTACACACATGCAAACGTTATAAAGTGATATCCCCTCTTCTGGAAAAATTGAATCAATAGTGGTCCATGGAATTCACTCATGAAAAGGTGAAATTATTAGAATAGCTAGAAATCAAAATGAAGCCCTTTATATTTCAATATATATTACATAGAGCTGTTGCCCATGCTAAATAATTATGAGTAATTCCAAGCAACTATCTTAACAGGACAGCACATATAAACAATATAACTTGGGGGAAAAAATAACACTTTAAAAGTTTATAACAAGAAATATGCAAACAAAAAATATTGTTTTGAAACAAGCATTTTACAAAACCTCAGTACTGTGTAAACTTATGGAACCCTAGAAACAATCTGAAAGGCAAAGAACAAAGAGTCGAAAGACTTGTCCTTATGTATGTTACGTACTGTATGTTTACAACTATACATACAGTGTAACTGGAAAACTTCACAAAACTCAAGTCATGATCTACCACCATTATGTCTGAGGTTATCTATATATATATATATATATATATATATATATATATATATATATATATATATATATATATATATATATCCCACACTTTGGTAGTATTGCACATTATCAGAAGAGCAATGTTCAAGCTTACGGTTTTAAGTTTTCTTAAAAAGTGAAATTTATTCAGGTCTCGGACATATCAATAAAATGTCGAAGAAGTAGAAACACCGTGAAGCTGGCATATTTGCATATCAAAAATATGCATGTCTGAAAGTTTTTTTCTTCAAATCAAAGTCAGTAAAGTGAATTTCCGAATAACCAATCTACGGATACAGTAAAATAGTAAAGATACATCTTCAATTGCCCGTGGTCATTACCGTTGTTATTGATGTTGGTGTGAAAGGAGGACAAGAGGTTTTGGCCCTGTCTATGGTAATAATTTAGAACGATACTAGTATCTAATCAACTCTGCAAACATCAGCACTTGATTATTATGTCTGATACTGTATATACGTTCAAAGGGTTAACACGGGTTTCTGTATAGACTGATTGTTTTAATCATACCATAATACCAATATGATCACTACAATTGAGATCATACATTTGGGGTAAGACGCTGACCTGGTACAGAGGAAGTGTTATCATGGGTATCTGTGTGCTCTTATCAGCAGACTAACCTTATTCGCACAGATATATGTTAAAGGTTATGTATACTTGATTTAATTATCTCTGATTTATATATATATATATATATATATATATATATATATATATATATATATATATATATATATATATATATTTATTTCAATTTAATTCACAGTTTGAATTTTTTTAAATATTTTTCATTACATGCTATTGTAATGTAAATTTATTCACTAGAGATGATACTTTTTTCATAAAATAGTTTGACCTTGACTGTTTGTTTTATAAACACCAGGTGTTGAACTAAATCCTGACCGTGTTTCCAATTTTGTAAACAAGTTCTATTTTATTTTTAAAATGATCGGTTGTTTTCGAGGTCATGATAGGACTTCGTCTTTAAGATGTAAACGATTTTTTTAAAATATTTATTTCTTAGAATTAAATGATTGGTTTTTGCCAGGTTCACACTGGGTAGACGTGACTTTTAACAAGTATTTAACTTCTAAAAACCGTCGAGAAGATGATCACGTGACCCCTTGTTTACGTTTAGAATACGAAGTAACCAATGTTTTGGAGAATTAATCTCATTTGCAGCTGGGCTTTTTCTTACAATAGAAGTTGTATGTTGTGCTGTTTGCAGTTATCTTAAACTGCTTGGATACAAAAGGATTAATTCTGTTATTTTCTGGTGAATACGTGTGCTCATGAAAAATTGTTCAACAAGTACAGTTTAATTTTTTTATCCAGTTTACAGAATCGGGACTGATAATTTTGTTTCTACAAGGAGGTGTAGACTTCCATACTATAGCATACGTCATCGTCTTCCATCTTGGATTCTTCGTCGGGATTCCAACTTGATATCAGTAGAACATTTTGTTATTAGGACTTCAAAAATTTTATTCTTGGATAATTCTCGGATTATTTTTTATTTGATTCTATAAGCCGTAAGTTCATACTTTTTTTGTACAGAATTTTTCCAGGGAAATAATTGTATTTTTTCAAAGCTTGTTGTTTTCGATCTTTCTTGTGTTACTGTTTATTCGAGCCTAAACACGTGACATAAGATAAGTATGTTTATATATATGCACTTATGTATGTGCAAAATTGTGTGTGCATGAGTGCATACATTCACGTACGTGTGCGCATATATGACTGTATGTGAGCGTGCTGACTTCCACACACACACACACACACGTATATGTGTGTGTTTATAGTGTGGTTAAAGAATACTTTGTTAATTAATCATATGCAGTTTTGGTTATAAGGTAAGTTTACGAGTTTTACAAACTTTTTATTCCGAGAAGAATTCATTCTTCATAAGTAATATAGACCAAATGAATATAAATAAATATTTAGGGAAAATTACCCTTTTGGGAAGTTAAGGTGTTAGAGTATAATTCAATGAGGCATGAGGGTAGAACGTGTTATCTGTCTGTCCGTTCTTTCTGCGTCTTGATAGTGTCGAATAATTGGTTTAAGCTTACTTTATTTCATAAATTTGTAATTTTGAGATAATAAAAGAATGAAAGGAAAATATTAAAATGAAATTAAAGCATTAGAATGAAAGCCAATGGTTTATACTGTTCTTCTCCTTTTACTATTCATGAATTATTAATATAAATGTATGAATATGTGTGATTAGGATTATTAACGTAGCTTTTAAAAAATTTTCAGTCACATCGCTACGATGTCTGCTGTGTGACACTTTATAGTGACGTCTAGCACTGGGACATCATCCCGCAGACACGTAGCATGATGTCCCACCCAGTCACATTATCCTGACACCAGGCCGACCAGTCCTAACACTAACCTCTTAAGGCTGAGCGCCAAGCGAGGTAGCTGTTAGTACCATATTTGTAAGTCTTTGGTATGACTGGGCCGGGGTTCGAACCCACGACCTCCCGCTTCTGGGGCGGACGCTCTAACCACTAGGCCACCGGAGCGGTCATAAATATAAATGAATATATGGCAAACGATATTAAGATTCAATGAAAACTAACCTAAATTGTTTGATAGTCGCAATGAAGAGGTTCATGATTAAACATTAACATTTAGCCAAGGTATACAATGCAGGAAGATGAACAAAGAGGGAGAAGGTGAAAGATAAAGAAAGAAATGAGAGGGCTTGAGTCAGTTGTCATTTAATAGAAGGGTGTAAGTTTGTGTCTTTGTCGTCTGGATTCAAGACTTTCCCATCCCGATTCTCAGAGTAGAGCTTCAGCAGATATTAATTTTGTTATGCCAGTCACAATTCGGGCTGCCTCATTTAGTACGTTTCCGATTTTTCCTTTCTCGAGTAATTTGCAGTTGTCCCAAGCCACATCATCATTTTCCAGAACGAGCGGTATAAAAAACGTAAATATAATTTTAAAGATTTCTTGTCAAGTTGGAATTTGGGTTTACACATTAGATTAATTCTTTACCATGCCTTAACTTATATATATATATATATATATATATATATATATATATATATATATATATATATATATATATATATATATATATATATATATATATATAAGTAGTGACATTTGCTCCATCATACCCAAATTGTCCAGGACGTCTTGCAATGTTTTCATTTTATCAAGCTGGTTCGAAGCCATCTTCTTTTTTATTCTTTGTAGAATGGTTTGAACGACGAATACTGTGGGTTCTTATAGTGAAAGCGCGGACGTGATGGAAAACATCCCCTAAGACATAAAATTGATATTACCTAGATCATGACCAAACAACACGCGGACGTGAAGGAAAACATCCCCTACTTTTCTCATTTCATATGATCTACTATCCACATACGTGAACCAGCAATAAACAAACCCAAATCTACTATTTACACACGCAAATCATTAAAACGAAATCCATAATCTACTATTCACACAAACGTACGTGAGCGCTTACAAACACAAACACAAACACATATCCTCACACTAGAAAAAAAGAGTCAGTGTTTATATTCACACTACTCTACATACACACATTGGCAAATCGATTGTTTCTTTTCTAGAGTATTGGGTAGCCCTGAAAAGGGCTGTTTTTTTTTAAAACTCCATGACACCTGGTTAATGATGGCACCTTCCAGGCCTGGCACCACACACACATCTTCTTCCCCAGTCTCTTTTCACTCGTTTTGGGGGAAGAGCAGAGGCGGGATAAGTGGCTTCAGAATCCCAATTTTCTGTCTCTGGGATTCTGAAATTTCCTCTCTCCTCTTCTTTGTTTCTTCTCTCCTCCTCCTCTTTGTTTCTTCTCTCCTCCTCTTCTTTGTTTCTGCTCTCCTCCTCTTTCATCCTTCCCTCTTCTACTAGGGCCTCTGCAGCCAGCTCATTCACTATACGCCTGGCATATTCCAGGTGTACATAAAGTTCAAGCAGTTTTGCTAGTCTGGTGTTCATTCTCTTGATCAATCAACAAGGGTAGCTACTGAAAGCGCGGACGTGATGGAAAACATCCCCCTAAAACATAAAATTGATATTACCTAGATCATGACCAAACAACGCGCGGACCTAAAAGAAACACTCACTCACTTTTTTATACTACCCATTACTAATTTAAAAATTTTCATTAATCACTTCAATATACTATCCACATACGCAAAGCAATCAAACCCCAAATCTACTCTCCCCACACTTCAAACAGCAAAAAAACATGATCTTAATCTACTATCCACACCAACGTACGTGAGCACTTACAAACACACAATCCAATACACAAACACATACCCTCACACTATAAAAAGAGTTAGTGTTTATATTCACACTACTCTACCTACACACATTGGCAAATGGATTGTTATTTCTTTTCTAGAGTTTGGGGTAGCCCTGAAAAGGGCTGTCTTTTTGTTTGCTATGGCAATCTTTTAATTTCTAAGAATGCGACGTCCTCTGAGGATAGACTTTCTGACGATAGGTCTGCTTCTTCGGAAAGAGAAGAAGAACTTTTTGGTGTCGATACGACAATCGACAAAGCCTCTGTCAGGTTCAGGTTCCTGCTGCTGCTGCTGCTGTTGCTGCTGTTGTTGTTGCTGTTGCTGCTGTCTCTGAAGTCTGTACTTCTCTGTCCATTCTTCTTTCTCCCTGTTCACTTCTTCTCTGAAGAGCTCTTCTATCAGGTCTTCAGTGACTTTTAGCATTCTCACATTCTCTATCTCTTCAGCTTTTGGTATCAGACTGTGTCTGACCCTATGCAAATTCACGTAGGCTTCGTTTAGCTTAGCTAGTTTGGAGCACATCTTCGTAGGAGGATGAGTCGACAATGGATGGTTTGACTGGAAACTACCCCGGTTCTTAAAGTCAAAGCGCGGACGTGAAGGAAAACATCCCTCTACGGTTTTCGAGCCGCAACGTTCAATGAGTGTCATGAGAGGGATAGTAAGAAGTAAAAGAGCATGACTCAACATTCTTATAGCCAAACAAAAGACAAAGGCATTTTTTTTTAAAACACAACATTTTTTATTCAAAATCACTTAACACTAACCAACAACTCTAACATTTTTAACAATAATCCAACAATATAACATCAAACATTTTTTCAAATCTCAAACATTTTTTTCAATTCACACTCTACTTTAAACAGGGCTGACAACATTGTGAATGAAATTGTGATTTCCATTGTTGGAAGTCATTAGGCCATTGATGGACACTACGTTTCTTAGCTTGAGACAAAAGATAAGCATAATGGTCACAAAACCATCGATCTACTTTCACATCGTTTCTAGAAGAAGAACAAGGATCAAAATGAGTCACTAAATGTTCTAAGGAATAGCCCAGGCTGCGATGATGCAGAAAATACACACAGTACTGTCCGCACACCAAGGAATCTGTGCCTTGTAATTTCACATTATTGAATCGGGTGGTCTGAGCATTTCTTCTCATAAAGTCAACGATATCGTCTTCCAAAGGGGGCAATCCGTACGAATCAAAATATTCCACACATCCTTCTTGAGGAAAGTAGACGGCTACCCAGTGGGTTCTTGGGAGATGACTGTCGTCCGTGTTGATCACATCAGCTAGATGGTCTTGAGGTTTGCGATGAGGGAGTTCATCTTTAACACAGACAACAGGAACTGTGGTTCAAAAGGTAATAAAGTATACAGGTATCCATGTTTTGTTTTTTTTCTTCTTCACAGGTAATAATAAGTCATCAATTCGACCCTGACTTTTTGCTTGAAAATGTCTGACAAATAACCGTTTCTTCGCTTCGTTTCCTCACTCTGATTCAGAAGAGCTTCGATACGATGGATCTCTTGAGTGGTTAATGGTGGACAAGAATGTTCACGCAAGTCTTTATACCACTGATGCAACACGACTTCGTCCGAGATGAGACTCCAAGCTTCGTCCAGATACTCGTTCAATTTTTCTTCTTGACTCAGCATCAGGCATTTATCGTGTTGAATTTGACTGGGATGATCGTTTTGACATCCATAGCAATTTTTCTTGATCAATTCCGTCATTTTTTCGACCAAGTGTTTGGCAAAACAAGAGACTAAACGGACTTCTTGTTCTGGCCATCTTGACTTCATCATGATAACTTCTTCTTTCACAGTCTCCTCACATTTCATGTCTAAAGTTTCTCCACTAGGTAAAGAGGGATAACAGTCTTCCATGGCTTCTAGTAATCTAGAATGACTTCTCTCAAACTGTTGATTTCTATCGTATTATCGAATTCTGCATACAGGATGACGTTCACCGTTTCATCAGGGACTCGGTTTGCAAAGTGAATTTCCACACGAATCTGGCCGGATTTTATAGGGTGGAAATGTCCCTCGTCGCTGCCTTGGTCTGGAGTGAAATCAAAAGCCCACAAAGCATAGCCTCCTGCATAATCCTCGTACGTAATCCCGTGACTGGTGTTGGTTCCTAACTGTCCGGTGGCTTCGTACAGGGACAAGTACGATCTCAAGTAATTCTTCTTGGTAAAGTCAGGTTCGAAAGGTCGGGTACATAAGGTCTTGCCATCGCAACTGACTTCGATCTTGTACACGCCAAAGTGTTGAAAGTAGAAAGGATTTTTTTCGGCAGCTCCGTTGAAGGCTGTATTCTCGACGATACCAACGATCAAACGTTTGGGTAACTGTCCTTGGAACAGATGATCTTCGATCATGGATCGCTGTCCCTTGGGAATGGTGAAGGTTTTCACTTCCACGCGTCGTATGGGATACTTGGCGGTCGTTCTGCTTAACGTCTGACTGATGTCGTTTCCCACTTTAGGTAACACTTCCACACGGCGTACGTAGAGTCTGGCTTCTTGGATTTTGGTTTTGTAATCGTCAGCACCAGCCATTAAATGGAAAGCGCTACTGCTACGATTCAGTCTCAGGCGGACATCCACCCCGTTCAGCAAATACTTTTCTTGCAACCACATGTCCAAATGCAAACGATCCATCAGTTCTAAACTCTGTCCATCTTTGATTTTGTTTCTTCGTTTTACAAATCCCTCATTGTATTCTTTCTTTTTATTAGTTGTATCAGTTTACAATAATTCAAACTGGCCTGCATCGTCAGCTTCCCATACCACACAGGCATTGAGATGAGTGTTCTTGGCGTCTATTCCGTACGTCAAGAGATTTTCCAGGTAGGCACGGTAAGGGTAAGTATCCATGATGCTACTGACTAGTTTGTTATTCAAGTACAAGTCCACTCCACTGAACAAGGAATGCATGAAATTCTTGACGGGAGCTACTGCTTCAGTGTCTATATCACCTCCTGTCTTATCTAGAACTTTGACTTTCAGGTACAAGTAACTGCTATTCAGATCGATGTAATCTTCGGGGTGTCCTTTGATTTCAAACTCGATGGGAGCGGAATCAGTCAATGAGGAGACGGGATGAAATTCCACCCACTGGGATTCTTGCATGGTCATCATGGTGGGTGGCATGGCAAACAGATCCAGTTCCTACTTGGAACAAGCGCAAGACTCTCGGTGCATCATTTTTTTTTTCTTTCTCAATAATCGAAAACGTCTAAGTCTTGAATGGTTCTTCTTTTCTTTGTCTTTCTAGCTTTAGACGTGTGAAGTCTGGTGAAAGGGTGTTTTCTTCGTCGTCTCTTTCTGCCTTGTCCTTGCTGAATGCCTGACTCGGTAGCGTGCAGGGCGTTTATAGATGTGTCTCGTCGGCCTAAAAGGTCTTTACCTGTTTGCAGCAAGACATTTTTGCCTGCCCTTATGAAGGCTTCTTTAGGGTTTTGTTTGTCGATGATGACATTTTGGAGAAATTCTTTGCCTTGTGTCAGTGCCTCATCTTTCAAAGCGTGCATTCCGCGTGTCACCATCGGTTTCAACACCGGGGCCACCGAACGAAAGGCCGATTTTAACATATCTCCTAAACCGTGTCCTCGCTGTCGAGCAACCCCTCGGTACACTGGATACATGACTTACGAGTCGTGAGAGAACCGTTTTCGAAAATGGAGTTTCACCGTGACTTTTCCTTTGGTGAATGGAGAATTTTGTCCCAGATCTCCTTTTGTAGCAATGTTGACCGTGTCCAAATAAGACTTACCGACGGGCAAATAGTGTGGATTTAGAAATTCGCGGTGGACATGATAAGTGTTCCCACCTTCCTGGTCACTGGTCGTGGCACTATCCACTTTGAAAGGAATGACACGCAGTAACGGCACAGAGGTGTGTCCCACCACGTTGTACTCCACCACATCGGAATACACAAAAATCAAATTCAGTCCTTGGTTCAGTTCTACAGGGAATCGAAAAAACTTGTAAAATTCCGTATTGCTGTTGATCTTCGGTTTAAAATTTGGAGCCATTTTTGTGTCTCCACCTAAAATATCAAACAAGTCACGATTAAAACTGATGGACAACGTTTGGGTGTCCTGAAATTTCATCAGTAAGCGACGAGTAACTTTATTGTACTCCAGGGTGACACTTTTTTTGATTCTGTTCAGGGCTTTGCCAAAGGCTAACTCGAACCTGGAAGCAATGGTGTCCACCAAATGTTGGTCACTAAAATCAAACACTGCCGGAATTTTCAAGGTGTAGATATTGAAGGGTGAATTGTTGGATGCTCTTATGTCCCCTGAAAACCCGATTTCATTTATGGTTTCTTGCAATTGTTGGTTCAGGATTTCGACCTCAAAAGTGTTTTGCTTTTCAGTGATGTTTTGGATTTGTGTAGGGTGAATCATTTCTACTAAAGCCAGTTCCCAATGGGCTTCGTGATCTAATGGGATGGCCTGAGGTAATTTGGCCGTGTAACAGCACAACGTGTTGTGGGGAAACACCACCATGGAACTGTCACTGTGTAAGGTTAAGTAAAATTGGTTTTGGTGACTCATAATTCCAGAGTTCTGTGGCTGTCCGAGGGGTTACTGGACGTCAGAGGCGTGTCTCCGCCCAAAATGGGGTTCTGGTTGTTGTTGGAGTGGTGACTGGCACTGGCACTGGAAACAAGGTTTCCGTGGTTCCCGTTCGAGGAGAATTTCAGGGAGGGATTGGGAAGCAGGTAACCGATGCAACTGCTCAATAACATAGTCCACAATTGTTTGTCTCCTTGCTGCAAACTCAAATTGGCAATGGCTGCCCCGATGACACAACACACCACGAAGATTTGGCAGAAAAAGACGATTTGCGTTTTTGGCACACGTTCTCCGCACCACACCCACAAAGGTTGTTTTTGTAAATCTTGCACAGAAGAACTAGGTGAAGGAGTGGTCGACGTAGCTGCGTCTATGTGAAAGGGGATGATGGTCACTTCTTTTTATAGTCGATGAATTGCGAAGCGTCGATCCAAGAATCAAAACTGGGTGGATATCCTTTCCAACGTACTTTGACTTCTTTGACACGTCGTTTGCCCACTTTACGGGTTCTGCGTTCGAGAATGCTTTCGATGTCGTACACGTCGTCTTCTTTTTGGGTCACACGTTGTAACTCGGGCAAATAAAACGTTCCTTTGAGCACTTCTCCGTTCATGTCTTCCAATTTATAGACGGCAGGATGACGACCATGCACTCGTCCAGTGACACGAAACATTTCGGTCGTCCAGTTAGGTAAGTAACCTTTGTCTAAAGTGCGTTTGGTTTTGCCAATGCGCACCCAATCTTCTACGGCCAACACTTCACTTTTCTTGGGGACAGCCCTCGTCGGGGACGTACCAGACAGGCGCTCAAACACCAGCACTTCGTTGTCGGGAGTCACTTCTTGCGGGGCACGTCTGATGTTTCGATGGTAAGATTGGTTGTACGCTTGCACCAGGTGCGGTAAGATGTCGATGTACTTCAGAGTGTGGTGATGCGTAAAATATTTCCACGTGCGTTCTTTCAAAGTGCGTTGAAAACGTTCCACGATGCTGGCTTTGGTTTCGGGATTCTCGGTGGTAAAAAAATGAATGTCACGTTTCTTTAATTCTTTTTGGAAAGCTTGGTTCAGAAATTCGGTGCCTTTGTCTCTTTGCCATCGAAGAGGGCGACGACCGCTTTGTTTCACACCCTTTGTAGGGCTCGCACTAACTCGCTGCTGGATTTGGAAGTCAAGGGCACAACCCAGGCACATTTGGAAAAGACGTCGATGACACAAAACAAATATTTGTAGCCGCGATTGTAGCTGGCCAAATGAGAGACATCGGCTAAATCGGCTTGCCATTGATGATCGATGCCTTCCACTCGGGTGCGACTTCTGGCAAACTTGCGTCGAATGGGTTTGTGTAAAGTGTAGGTAGCTTGTTCTTGTAACCATCGTTGCACTTGATGTAAGCGGAGACTTTTCAGTCGCATTTTGGCAGCACGATACAATTTTTGAACTCCTGCGTGACCTGCAGGATGCGAGGGATCGTAGTAAATGCTGGCTAAGACTTTTTCCATTTTTGTGTTTGTTTGTGTGTTAATAAGTCACCCACTCTTCGGTGATGCTACTTTGGGTGGGACGAAAGGGTGGTTTAGAAACGGATTTACGTGTCCGATGGGCTACGGGAGTAGAAGTCGAAGGTAGTGGTGGTGGAGGTGGCAATGGAATGGCTTTGGTCTTCTTTTCTTTTTTCACTTCTGGTTTCCCTTCTTTCTTTTTCACTTCTGTTGAAGGAGGAGTGGACATCATCTTTTTAACCCAAGCTTTCATTTATTCTCGTTGGGGTGTGGGCGACGGGGTCAACAAGGATGCTGCAATCTTACTTCAAATGGGAGCTGCTGACGGTGTTTGAAACACTTCTCGCATCTCTTCTTCCTCAGGTCTTCGTGGGTTAGCATCTCTGGTAACCCCTGGGGATGGTAGTAGTGGTGGTGGTGGTGGTGGTAGTGATGATGGTGCTGGACTTTTCATTAAGGTCTTAAAATATTTCAGAGTGGGTAGAGCTGTTTCGTCTAAAGCTTTCTGGTGAAAGAGTTGCAGTCGTTGCAAGAGTTGACCGTACTTTTGCGATTTTTCTGTTACGGACAAATCTTGGCGATCCATCAAGGACTGCAATTCGTGTTGTAACTGGGACATCTCGCTCAAATGGGGATTGGGAGGTAAATGCGGGGTGCGTTGTTCTTGCCAACGATGGTATTCCATCCATCGTTTGTAAGGCACTAAAGCCAGTCTTCGTCCTTCCATGGGGTTGTCAGGGGTCGATTCTGAGATCTTGGGACTTCCGAGGGCCTTTTTATCTTGCTCCCACCAGTCCTCCCAACATGGTTCCCAAGACTCCTTTCAGTAAGGGACCTAACAAGAGGGGTAAAATGCCTCCACATTGGACCAACATCTTCTTCTTTTGACGAATGGGAATTTTCTTTTGAACCATTTGGCGAAGAACGTGACGATGTTTGCCTAAGCATTGTTTCTGGTGTTTGGACAAAGGGATCGTACCTTTCAAGACGTTCAAACAACATTCGCACACGGTATCGATGACCTCTTTGTAGGCTGATTGAATGAGTTTTTTTCGTAGGGGTGGAGAAGCTTTGGACAGGACAGATAACATGTCCCCATGTTTGACTAAACGAGGAGGCAGTCCTTTTCTTTTCTTTCCTTGGGGCTGTTTAGAAGAGGGATGTTTTCTGGAGGGTGACATCTTTGAGTCTTCAGGACCACCAAAAACACTGATACCCCGACTTGGTCACAGGCCTTTTTTATACTGGAACGCGTCGCCACTGATTGTCTTTACGTCGCATCAGTTTGAGGACAGGCATGACACGTCGTGCAAGGGTACGCAACGGACTAAATCGAGCCAGTTCTTGCTTGGACAAATCCAGTAAACTTTGTAACATACCCGATCTTTCTTGGACTTTGATTTTGGGAGAAGGTACTTTGTGAGCAGCAGCCACTGCCACTAAATTGGAGGGTCCTGTCACTGGGGAAGTTCTTCTTGGGGTCATCAACGGAGAAGTTCTTGGTGTGATCAACGTCTCCAAGTGCTCTTCAGTTCTTGGTGTCATCAACGGAGAAGTGGATGAACGTGAGGCTGCCAGAGACGCAGTCACCGCCGTGGCAGGTCGTGGTTTGCGAGTGTAAGGTTGCGTCCTGGCCGAAGAAGTGCCTCTCTTGCGACTAGTTTTCTTCTGTGGACTTTTCTTTTTCTGGGGACTTTTTCTCTGTTTCTTTTTCTGGGGGCTTCTTTTCTTTTTCCGGGGTGGTGTCTGGTAAGAGGAGGGTCCCGCCACTGGAGAAGTTCTCCTTGGGGACCTGGTCTTTTTCTTCCTCTTGGAGCTTCGTTTGACTTTTTTCTTGGGGAGAAGTTTGGGGGCATTAGGATCCCATCTTAAGAGAGAGCGAATGATGACCCCTCCTAGAGTACCGCTCCCTCCAGGTTTCAAAATGATTTGTTTTTTATTTGAGTGTCGATGCGGGGATCGGCCAGTTGGGTCAAAGCGACTTTGTTTCGATCAAAAAAGCGTTTGGTTTGATGAGGAATCTGAATGATTCCTTGGAGTAATTGACGTGCCGTCACCGTGAACCATCGTAAGACTTCTTTGAGACTAGCTTCTAAGACACGAGCTCGTATTTGTGGATTTTTTTCTCGACTGGTGCCATACAAGGCACGAATCAATTTCACGGGAAGACGCGACTGAAGGAACGTCATGTTCAAAATGTGTGTGAGACAGACGGAAAGGGTCTGAGGTTTTTATACATTTTTTTGTGGAGTGAAGTTAAGTCGAGGACGGAGACGTGTACAGGACAGGCCCTCCGTCTTGGCACCAGTGGTGAAACAAGTGGGTACGAAATCGAAATCATCGCGGGTCGTAGGTTTCAAATCGACGAGTAAATAGGCGTGTGGCGTTTGAGTGGCATCGTCGTACGCCCGAGTCAGCCAAGGCGTTCCTAACTGTTTGGCTAGACTTGCACTTGCGATTTATCTCGAGGGCTTTTAAACAAGACCACGTAATGCGCATTGAGACTGATGGTGCGATGGGCTTTGCTTTGATGAAACAAATTTTGGGTGATGTAAACGACACTGGCATTACGGTGATGCCCTTTGCTCGTGAACCACAGTTTAATTTCTTCTTCGTCTTCTCCTAACATGTCGTCGAAAATGACCAAATGGGTTTGACGGGAGTCAGAGACGATGCCGTCGTCTTCTTTAGGAATGCCTTCCACAAACACGATGGAATCGCCTTGACTTTCTCGCAAGACGCTGTACGCCGAATGCCACTCTTTGTAACACCACACGATCCGCTGAGTTGGTCGATCGCTCAAATGATGTTTATGTTCGATCAAACGTTTGACGAATTCGGTTTTGCCTGAACCGCTAGGTCCAGCAATGAGCATGTTAAAGGGATGGCGAACATATAAAGCCTCCCTCCTGGCACGATCTAAGTGTTCGTCGATGACTTTGACAGTGGAGGAAGAGGGAGCAGAGACAGCAGAGGTAGCCATAGTGTCAGGAATGTCACTTGTGACACGAAAACAAACAAGACGAGAGTTTATATACTTTTTTTCAGAACACGTTTATTGAATGTTTTTAAACATGAATACGAAAGACAAAAAGACATAAAAGCCAAAGGCTTAAGTACAAGGATAAAAGGCACATGAAAATCATTAACGTGAAATAAAAACAAGTGTCTGTACAACATGTTTTGGGTAAAGTTCTGACCAGTTCTATAGTAGGGGGTAAGGTCACACAAGTGTCCTCCCGAAAGGGTCTTTCAGGCCTGTCCACGACAGTCCTGTCCTGGGTGACGGGTTCTTCTGGCACCGTCACTAACACAGGTTGAAAAGTAACTTTTTTCCTTGAACAACTCTCGTGCATACTGGGCCACTTCTTGGGTCCAAGCCTCAAAATCCCATTCTTTCCAGGCACGGACATCTGTCCAATGGGGATGTAAGTCACAAGCTACACACACATCGTCATACACGTCTTGGGTAGCTAAAAGTTGACGAATCTTTTTTTCCCGTAGAGGTCGAGAAGTATCCAGATGAAAACGTAAGGCTTTGAGCAAAAGGAGTCTCTCGTGAACATTGAAAGGTACCACTTTCATGTTGAATGGGTGGTAAATACTGTTCGTAAAGAGTCCACAAGGAATCGGCTGGTAAACGAAATCCCAGAAAACAAGTCACTAAGACACACACCACTTGTCGACCCAAATTGAATGAATACAGTTCTTGTAATAATCGATGGTAATGATCCACGGTTTGAATATGGTCATTGACTTCCACCCACGGAATCTGTTGGATTACATGCGATAAAAGTCGTGGCATGGCAGCCTGTTTTTATAGTCTCATTGTTTCGGAAACAATACACGTACTTTCTAGCCAGACATCTTCGTTCTCCAGTGGGGAATCTAAATGTTGCATACTGTAACCTAAACGTCAGAGTTTGTTTAGATGTTTCCTCTTCCGCTAAGTAGATTCCACTTTAAATATGTCGGTAATCCTTTACCTTGTCTTCCTCAATGCGTTGCACTAGGTGAATCTCGAAGTAACCAAAATGATCAACACGTGGATCATCGGGGGCCTGGAAGTATTGAACAAGGTCTGACCACTGAAACAATTTCTGACGAATCAGTTCTCTTATACCATTCAGGTACCAGTGGTTAAACATCTGGTGACGTAACGGATGCAATTGTTCTTTACGTTTCACTTGTATTTTGACCAGCTCTCAGTAAATGCGTTCTCTCAATTCCACAGGCAAAGCACGAATGTTCTCTTGTAAAGTATTCATGAATAGGTCAGTCCGTACAATTCACAATCTTCTCCTAGAGCAAACGTAATCCACATAGTGAGTAATTTATATGCCACTGCCGTTCAGGGTAACGTCCAAGAATGTCACTGAACTCTTTTGATGTAAACGGTCTAGAGTAATACAATAGGACGAATGCACACTTGACCCAAAGAAATCTAACACACTAGTTGACTTTTTTCACTTTCCTCTTGTGAATTTCTCGGCACAAAAGTTCTACAGAGACCCATTGAGATTTCACTCTGGCAACCATGCCAAACTTCCTGTAAATCTTCTCTTGTAGTTCTTTAGGTAATGATTCAATATCGTTTTTGAAATGAAGTTTAAATACTGGTCTCGGTGATGTCCAACATTTGACTCCTAGCCAAACTGGTTTCTTCTTCGTCAACGACATGGGAAGTTCCTTCAATGTCATGGTCCAACTAAGGGTAAGTAATGACAATTCGGTGACCATCGAGCATGTTCTACGTAGGCCGAATCTTGTGGTTCCCAGTGGTGAAGTGACACACCGCAACTGAAGCACTTGACTTTATCTCCTTCGCCCAAGTATAACAATCCGGCTCTGGCTAATTCTTCGGGGGTCGGTCCTCCCAGATACTTAGGCCATTTTCCTTTGAACGATTCAAGACGATTTTCAAAGTCGCAGTATTCCGACAAACGGACAGGAAACGAATATTCGTCTTTCACAGGTTCGTTTCGATGAGGGTTGGGTGACATGGGCAGGAGTTTGCTCAGAGCTGGATGACATCCGTAGGGGGGTAGACGTGAAGGTGAACATTCCCTTTTAAAACGAAACCCAGTAAAATGTCCAAGAGGACGAGCGGCATCGCTTTCGCATCCCTCAGGTTTGACACGCACAGCATCACTTTCCATGATAGGGGTAGTGAGAACAAAGTTCCCATGATGCTTTACGGCATCGCTAAGGTCACAACGTACAGCATCGTACCCTTCGCAAGGCTCACAATCGCATTCCACTTCCGAAGCCCCACACTTGAATTGTGCCTGTCTAAACTTGTTCTGTGTTTCTATGAAAGTATTCATCTTGTTCCCTCGGTCTTGGTAGTCACAATGAACTATCGATCTTGGCTAGGGTTCCTTTTTATATACAGAGCAATACCAAGGTGTCCATACGGTAAGGTGAAATGATTGGGAAGTGGCACTCGCTTCTGGTACACGATTTGATAGACTTTTTCCAAGGGTCGACTGACGATGTGGTGAGTGGGTAAACGTACAACCTTGTTCGGTTGATAGGTGGTCACTTTAATATGTTCATCCTCTCCCGATTGCAAGGCTTCTTTCAATACCCCAAAGTTGACCACACGACTGGTACGATAATTCAGAGTCAATCCTTTCACTTTGCACGTCGTGTGCACTTCTCCTTGTGTGTCCCGGTATTCGTAGCCGTAATTTTTTGGACCGCCACTGACGAAACTTAAAATCTTGTCGTCGGGATGCTCGTCTGTCCAGGCTCCTAAACGGTCTCCTTCGATGTCAGGGTGCTGTTGACTCGGGTGATGGATGTAAATGCAACTGTCCGTGTCAAAGTACAGGACACGATCCCATAACAGTTCTAAAGCTTCGTACAATTTTAAGCGAGCATGAGCTGTCACGTAAGCCGCAATGATGACATTTCCAAAAGGGTCGTCTTGTACAAAGTCCAAATCTTCTTCGTAATTGACCAAGATCAAATCCTCGCGAACGACGTCCACGTGTTTCATGTATTTGGTTTTGTCGTGAATCATCTGGAAGTAGCGGGAAGGTTCGGTCAAGTACTCCGTCTTGGGTAAACACGGTCGTTGTGCCATTTTACCCCACAAGCAATTTAACATCACTTTGGCAAACGATCGCCTGCCTTCGTTTTTCTCGATGTGGTCTAAAGAGATGCTTTCTTGTTTATAGTATTTCTTTTTGAATGTCTTTTCGTCTTCGGGAGTGTGACACCTGGAAGGATAGCCACTGGCTTCTTGCTTCAGTTTCAAAAAGGCATCCACGTAGTCGGCGAAAATGCCTTTCTGCGTGGGGTCACCCTTGTGGTATTGTTGTGTCTTGGGAAAGTGGCAAATTTCGTACACTTCTAACAGTTGGTATCCCATGTCCGGAGCTTTGAACAATTCCACGCTGACCCACGTCCCCGTCAAGGCACGTTCTTCCTGGGTGTGTTGACAAGGCTGATCTTGGTTGCAAGTTTCGGCACAAGTACGGCACAAAGGAAACATCAGTTTGCCTTGACAATGGTGAGGTAAGATGGGATGGTATAGGTTCGTGGGAGGCAAAACTTTACACTTGATCAAGCCTTCGTATTGTCAAATGTTTTTCAGATCGATGTGTTCCGTGAACAATTGCGGGTGCCCTACAGGAAAGCAACAATATTTGCACACGTAGGGATACAGCGAACACACGTCCAAGTATTTGATTTCTTCTCCTTTCTCTTCGTCGGCTTGGTACAGGAAACAGGTGGCACTGGTCCTTCCTCCGTACAAACTATCCCTCGGGTTCAGCGGGTCCATGAACTGGTAACTTTCCACGAGGCGTTTAAACTCGGGATCGGTTTTCAAACGGTGATCGTATTCGTGCTCCCACATTTCCACCACTTGGTATCCTTCCTGTTCTAACTTTAGGCGTCGCTGACAAGTGGCCTGGTACAGGTCTTCCATGGTTCGTTGTAAAAACTGATTTTTAGTGCCACGGTCAGGGTAACAAACGGGACATCGGTGAAATAAGCAGCCGTTAAACTCGTACACGATCTTGGGGTTTTTTAAGTCCCAGTCATCGACCGAATGCGTTCCGATGGTCTTTTCGCCCCCTCCGTTGCGGGCATGCTGAATCCATTTGTCTTCCCTGTCGCACAAGTAATGTAACCAACGTAGGGCTTTGACCGAGTATTGACGTTTGACATAGTTGGTCGTTTGAGTACTGATGACAGCCACGGTGTTTTCAGGCATGAATCGTTGTCGGTACATTAAGGAACACGCTTTGGCAATAGTGCAAGGTTCCTTCAAAGGATCGACCCCTCCGTGTTCCATGAACAGTTCTCGAAATTGTCCACAGCAACGCCGTAAAATGTCCACGTCGGAACGACAATACTTTAGCATTTCTTCCTGAAGGTCGAAAGGGTCCGAGGCGTGAGCCTGGTACCAAGCGTAGAAAGCTTCTCGTTGTTCGGTACGCATGTTGTCGGGGTCGTAATAATGAGCCTCAGGCAAATGAGGTAGAACGGCATGTTGATTGGCTTCCGTATTGAAAAAGTGAGGAATGTACCCTTTAGCCATTTCTGTCATTCCAAACGTTTTATGCATTCGGCTCAAAGTCATGGCCAAATAGCTCATCGAATCTTAAACTGTACTTGTCCCACTTGCATGAAAATGATTTTGGCTCCGTTCAAAGTCACTTTAGGACGTTCGGTGCCATGTTCCGTATAGTATCTGAGAAGAAACTGTCCATCGTATCCGGAGAAATTGTGAGCCATCACCGTGGCATGACGATGACAATCTCCGTAACGTTCGATGTCCTCTTGGCTCCACGTCTTGTCGATGGGGTCTAAGACCCATCGGGCGAAATCGGCTAACGTGTTCGGTCCCCGAAAGATTTTTTCACGTCCTCCGGGAATCTTGCTGCAGTGAGGGCAATGACCGAAGATAGGTTCTTGAATGCACTTTTCGCACGCTCGATGAGCCACGCAGAAATTAGGAATGTGAATGCCAGTCTCTTGCATTCATTCGAAATCGAAAAAGATGAAATTGCCTTTCTTCTTGTGTCCATCCTCTTTCTCTGGTAGGGGTTGGTATTTTTGCACGTAGCATTGGTGTTCCAAGTCCACGATGTTGTGACAAATGTGACATTTTTTCTTTCCTGAACATACGTGTGCCTTGGTACTATTGGTACGTATGCCTTGTCCACACGTAGGGCACAATCTTTTAAACGTGCGCAGACAAGTTGAACAATGCACTGGTCCTTCGCTCAGACAGGGTGGAGAGGCCAAACATCCTGAGCATTTCCATTCACAATGTTTGTGTTGCTCTCGATTATTATAACCATAGTCACATGTCTCACAATAATAAACATATCCCAGGAATCCGGTGATACTGGTAATGGTATCGAAATGGTCATCGTGATTATAGACATGAATGTATTTTCCATCCTTAAAGTCTTTCCCTCGAAACAACAGAGGCCCGCGCATTTCTTGAGGATACACTTTCAAGGCGTATCGTGGAGCTAGGGCATCTTGCAATTTTTGCATCTTAGGAATGCCACAGGGTGTGTCTTTGGACAGGCCGGCTTGTTGTAACAGGAGTTCTGCTTCATTTCGTTGTTTGGCTCGGTTCGATTTTCGAATGTTCTCCCAGGCTCTTTTCCATTCTACCGTGTCGTTCTTGTTGGCATAGGTTCGTCCCACCACGATGGCACGGGCTAAACACATCTGGTCTTGAGGGTTGTGAATTCAGACGAGGCTCGTTTTGGTGATGCGAAGGTCGTTCGCCAATAACACCTTTTTGCGGCCAGTCCCTTGAGGAGGAGAGACATGGGTCATGTCCAGTGTGGCTTTTCCATCGGTGATGTCAAACTGATCATTGGATTGTTGCACGTGTTGAATCTTGTCCATGACTTTGGAAGCAGTTAGTTCTGCAGGGGTGCTAAACTCGATGCAAACAGGGGATTTCAAACCGTCGTGTTGTATGGAAAGTCTCAAGCGATCGTCTTCTTTGGGTTGACATTGTCGCTTGAGTGTGGTGAGCAAAGAATCCCACACCCCGGTGATGACCCCTTCTGCTTTCTCTAACGGTACTTCGGACTTGAAATCTTTAAACTTTACTGTGTATTTGTAAGCCGTGGTTCTAAATTTTCTAGAGGAGCGCTTTTCCGTCTCTCGAATGGAATAGAACTTTTCAGGGTTGACTAAGGGTGGTGAACTTTGTTTAGAGGGTTCGGATTCTGGTTCACTCATGTCCTCTTCAAAATCACTGGCATGAATTTGTGCCAAGACTTCAGCCCTGGTACGAGGCCATAGATCTCGTTTCTGCCTCTTACTTTCTTCTTTCTTCTCGAATGAATAGGATCGTTTCATCTTGAGTGTAAAACGTCAAATGACTAAAGTTTAAACACCATGGGGTAATTTATATTCATGGGAGACCAGCGTATATAAAAGGGTGTGTGTCTTGTCCTTTCACTATTCATTTCACTCTCTAACCGAGCACAACGATGGAAGAGACTAACCAAATCGAACGTTTCATCAGAGGTTTGCGAGGGGTCATTAGAAAATTCTCTTCAGACCAGCAGACGGACTACTCTCCTTCCTTTCGTGATAAAAGTCAAGATACTTGCTATATCTGTCAGAAGAAAGGGCATTGGTCTTCAGAGTGTCCAGACCATCAAAAAAGAAAAAAAAGGGGCTAGAAAAGACAAAAGTCAAGATACCTGTTATTATTGTCAAGAAAAAGGACATTGGTCTCCAGATTGCCCAAAAAGAAACAAAAGGAGTCAGAAGAAGAGAGGGATTCTTCAGAGGAAGAAGAGAGGGATTCTTCAGAGGAAGAAGAGGAAGAAAGAAGACAATTCTATTTACAAGAGGCAAAGAAAAAGAAACAGGAGAAGAAAAGAAGAAGGGAAGAAAGTGAGGAGGAAGAAGAGGAAAAGCCTGTGACGGTGAAGAAATTGAAAAAACAGAGAGACTAAACAATGAGACAGAAGAAGTGTATGAACTTTTTAAAGTGCTCTGTTGTGAATTCTGAATTGGATTGTTAATATTTATGAAAGAATAAATTAAGTATTAAAAGGTAAGTGTCTTTGGGTTATGATTTTAAAATAAGAACGTACACTCACACACTCATACACAGACACGTACTATAGGGGTAAAATGTTTTGGTTTTTTTTGTGTTATTGGCAATTGAAAGTGTATCTCTTTTCGAGACACTTGGGTGGCCCTGAAAAGGGCCTTTGGTTTTTGGTGTAGGGGTGAGTTTAAGCAATCAACTTTAACTGTCTTAAGCCTTTGCCACGGCCAAGGCCTACTTCTGGACTGCGTACTGTCGATGATGATTTGGTTGAAATCACTAAGGGTGGTACGGTAGGTTTAGTGACAGGGTTGACGTGTTTAGCTCGGGAAGGTCGTATTCTCTTCGGTCGTAATAAAGAAGTCTGATACATTTGTTTCAGACTTCTTAACTCCGCTAAAATGTCCAACAGTACCGTGACCGTTTGATTTCCACCCTCTTGTTTCTTTGCTGCTACTTCTTCTTCTTGTTTTTTTCTTACCTCTTCTTCTTGCTGCTGTTGCTGTATGAGAAAAGCTTGTTCCGCTTCCTTTTGTCGTTGTATAAATTTCTCCAATTCTTCTTTCTGTCTCTGTCTAAAATTCTCCAGTTGCGGTAATGAAGGTGACGAAGGTTCCGGAACAAATTCTTGCGAGGTAAGAAAATCCACAAAATCACAATTTACCTCTTCTGAAAGTAAGTCCGGGTTCCCTTGGGCGGTCTCCACTGCTGGTGCACCCCAATGGACCGTTTTCTGAGTTTCCGTCATGTTGTATCACTGTCTCGCATCGATTGACTGCACACAGGCGCTAGCGAATCTAGATAGACCACGTGACGTCACAGAATGTTCTCTTCGGATTGGATGCGGACTGACTGAATTTTGTAACGCGTGTTTGGATTGGTCAATGAACTCAATCCGTTTCAATCCTTCCTCTGCCTATAAATAAGCGCAGTTCACTGCATTGATTCACCTGTTCTCGGCGCCTCAAGATGTGGACCACAGTCGAATCATCCACCCTTGTTTCTTCAATGATGTTTAGGACGGACATGCTAATGTATGTCCGATCCAAGTGGACCGTTGTCCACAAGTCAGACACCAGTCTGTGGATACGAAGAGTGTACGTGGAAAGACAAGGTTACCTCAAGAGGACACTGATTTATGGCCCTCGAGTAAGACGCAGCTTGAGGACAAGAAGATGAAGCAGATGCCCTTTATGTTAAGGGCATATTAACATAAACCCAGAGGCCCTTTTCAGAGCCACTCATAGGTCTCGAAAAGAGATTGACTTTCCATTGCCTACCCTTTTTTTATTATTTTTTTAAAAAAAAACAAAAAAAACAAAACAAAAACAAATCCCATGTTAATTTCCCCTTGTCCCTAGAATAGATATTTTTTCTCCCATGTTCAATTCCCCTTGTCCCTAAAGTAGTTTTTTTCTCCCATGTTAAATTCCCCTTGTCCCTAGACAGACCCAAACTCTATTCCCATGTCAAATTCCCTTGTCCCTAGAGTGACCCAGCAATTTGCCCCATGTTAAATTTACATAGTCCCCAGAGTGACCCAGGGGTGTTTTTAATGGTAAGTCCCATTGTCCCTAGAGTGACCCCATTCACTACTTATATGTGTGTGTGTGTGTGTGTGTGTGTGTGTAATGAGAAATAATTTGAGAGAATTTGAGAGAAAAACTCTAAGATGTCTATGCACATCAACTTCCGTAATTCTTTGGTTGAGTATATGTACTAGTGGATAGAATGGTTCAATAATTTTGCTTGAAATTGCAAGGGAATCAGTGATAGAAGTTTGAAAGATACAGGCCGATTATTTGCCGACTGATAATTTTTTCCCTTAGTCAGTACTATTATTTTTAGGCAAAATTTCTGGAAATTATTGCATTTTTGTATTCGTGGTCTTGGGTTTATCAAGTTAGAGGGAGTAGGCGCCCTGTCAAGTTTTGTCGATTTGCAAGTTCAAACATGATTGGTCTTAGATATCAAGCATCATACCAGACGATTTACAATGTAGTTCAAACAAATGATTAGAAATGCACAAACATAATCGTGGTATAAATATGCTATATTTCGCAGCAAAGGTTTTCTGGCTGATATAATAAAAGGAACACTAGTCTTCTAATAAATATTGCTAAACAATAATTAGCCTTAATTTATCGTTTTAGCCCTTTCCCCAGTAAAACAACAACTCAGAGTTACGGATTTTCTGCTTTTCTATTACTCAGACTGGTTACGAGTTTTGAATAAATGAGTTGGGATGGTCAAACTTGTCCACACGAACTTGAATTTGATAACCTTAAGTTTACCTCGCTTGACAACCTTTATCTATGTAATAGATGTTAATATATGTCAGGCAACATCACACCCGGTCATCAGGTACATAAACAAGATCAGGTCGCCAAGGATTACTTTCATTACTCTATAAAGTATAAAGCAATTTTTAAATAAAGACGTTTAAGAAAAATGGAAAAGAGAACAATTGAAAAGTTTCTTTTTTAATTGTATCATAAGATATTCAAAACATCTACATATTTGTCATTTTTTCCAACTAAATAAAAGATATACATGCATGTACACATTTATTTTTTTTATCTTTATCAAAAGATATACATAAATGAACACATCACTATATATCATTAAATTAAGAAGAACCCGTACGAATAAAAATCCACAAGTCTTGTTGATCTTGCTAAAAGTAAAAACAACAAAGTTCTATACATAACTACGTTAGGCATCTCGTCAAAATAGCCCAGCCTTCTAACATATGAAAACAAAAACCGGCAACAACGATTAAATGCTAAACTCCTGCACAACGTTCCACATAGATTTAACGTTATGAAAACTTCAATGACACTTGCAGAGAGCAAGGTATGTATAGTTAGTTTATCGTAATGATGTTAAAATTATAAAAGTAATATATGCAATCACAAGAAAATGTTGCGATACCAACCACCACCCACACCCACACACACAAAAAGGAAAGGAAAACTAGATAAAGGAAACAATCAAGATGGAAAACAAAAAAGAGTGAAACATAAGGAATAAGGAATAATGCGAGTTACTTCATAAAATACGAAACTATCTAAGCTCCTTTATCGTCGTTTTATTGTTCTCTTAGAAACTGCCTTATAACTGTGATACAAATCGTAAAAGTAGTGTAAACAAAAAATGATGAATTACGATTCGCTTTTAAGAATAGAACAATACCTGTATTTAATGTTCACATTAATAAAAATGGTGACAAAAAGTTCCTGAAAATCGTTGTAAGTCTTATAGAAAGATTTTCGCAGGCACACGGTCTGGACTGGCAAACTCATATAATAGACAGGTAAAAAACGGTACTTTTGGAAACTTCCCCCTGAATTTATTGATTGGTTGGTAGCTTCGCATCGGCAGGGTACATCATGGGGATAAAGTAGGAAGATTCAGTACTTTCGTTAGGATGGAGAATGAAAAATATCTGATGCAAATGACAACATTATGAAGCAGCATATGAAGCAGCAAGCCATTGACAGTTACAGAGGTATCAACAGCAGATGGTTCATGTATGCTCAGCATTCCGTTTTACAAGAACTGTCGAAGGTGAAGACTCTGGAACGTATTAATAAAGAATTTGACACATGACTTTAACAATCAAAAATGAAGATGATAATAGTGTAAATCTTTAATGAGATAATTTTGGCCACCTGTCACTGGCCAAAATGACACAATACATGTGACATTAGCAGATAATATGGATGTGACTGAAATAAAAATGATAACACATCACATATAATGAATCATATCATTATTATTCATAAGGGTTTACATTACAAATTTCTTGATGTTTCCTTTCTATGCTCGAGATCGTAGATTAAAATTTACATTTATTTCTACTTTGTAAGACAATTAAAGAAATAGTAACAAGTATGGGAAGAAGATATGATAACGATTTATACATAAGCAAATAACAAGCTGACAATATTGTTCAATCATTTGCTTAAATTCCACGAACCATGGAGTACCTTTGTAGGCTTAAGTGCATATATTAAATATTTACACACTGAGTTCATAGTGCACATAATATCTTATTTTTTAAAAGATATTTAGATAAATAATTTACGAAGCTGTTCCAACGATCTACATATGCAAAGAAAATGGCATACCGTTTCAGTTTTACAGAAGTATTTTCTCGTGGTATGGAGTGTGAGCGTATCTATCATATTAACGCCTGCATTCAGATACCTGCCTCTAAGTTTGCAAAATAAATTAAGATACAATGGATTTTCTATAGCATATAATTATGATTCTTGTCTAAAGTCTAACTTAATTGGAATTTTTAATCTATTCAATTCATAATGGTATGCATTTCACGTTGGTATATCAATATCAATGCACATCTGCTTGAACAATTTCATAGATATTAATTCATCTCCCTACATCTTCAAAACCATAAGTAATTAGTATATATTTGACTTCAGAAACCTGTACCTCAAAAATTCACCATTGCGACCATTGTGGTTGCATATCAACGCAAACTATTGGACGCCTACTGTTGGACATTTGAGTTATTTCAGTCAGTGTTTTTGGCTTGATAACGATCAGTAAATTAAGAACGTTTTTCCCCAATTCATCCATAGCAACAATATTTACAGTAGATTCTGTAAGTTGGAATACATATTTACAGTGCTTTTCATACTTTATCAGCATCAAACCCATTACAAAAACCCCGGATTTAGCTCCACATGACAGAACAGGCAGCATCTTAGCATAAATAGTTCTAAGCATTGTGTCTACTGATTATGTTCCAGACCTCAGTAACCTTCCTTTGACTGAGAATAATACCGTATATGCTTATTCAGACATGGCATTTTTACATTTTGCTAAACACCACGTACACACACACACACACACACACACACACACACACACAACGTCACGGAGTGAAGTGTTAGTGAGTTTCCATGATGCCATGGTTCACTAGTAGTGAATTTAGGCCAAACCGAATGAATGTTCCTGTCGTAAGATAGTTCATATTAAAATCTAGTGGTGACAAAAAACAATACGTACATAAAAACGGACAGTAATAGATTTATGCCACAAAGAGTCTCTATTTATTCTATTAAACACATTCTCTAAATCTACGAATGTATACTAGAGTCTGACAATAGTGCCAGGAGTCACATAAAATATTCACATGGAACCTTTCAGAGAATTTTCCCCAAAGCATAAACGTAATAATTCAGAAAAATCTTGACCTTGACTAACTTCTGTAAAGTTCCATTCCGTTGTCATGTGGATGATGTCATGGTGTCGAATAAAATGAACTAGTTCGATAAATATCATCTACAATATGAGATACAGAAGACATAATGAAACACAAAACATAATAGTCAAAAGTTGGTGATGTACTTAGGCTTTAAAGCTCCAGTCGCAATGTGTCCATTAAAATCGGACCTGATGTATTGTAATTCTTGATTTCCAGAAGCGAATGAATCATCATCGTCCAGAGGGTGGTCATGTGCCTGCTTTTTGTGGACGGACCTGTAAATGACATTGATAATCCTAGGAGCAAATTAAATGATTATTTTAACAACAACAACAACAACAATAATACCAACAATAGCTTTAACTGATTCTTCAGTCAAAGCATAACATTTATTTAAACACTTAAGTAAAGTTCTGTAAAATCTCATACAGTTCATGAAGATCCTAAAGGTTTCATTGTTTGGGTTTTAGAAACAGATTATTAAACAAAATTGAGAGGATAATTTATTCAAATTTATTAAAAATGCTAGATTGTTAAATTTTTGAAGAAGCAACTTACCGCTTCCTTCTCACGATGCAGACGACAGAAAATGCCAGAAACAGGAGAACGACTGAACCGACTCCTGCCACAATCCCTACGTGCTCCTCAATCCAATTCTGTTAAATGAACACAATTAAGTAACTACAACGAAACCTCTCTAAAATGATAATTCTATAAAACAGACGCCTGCCCATAACGAATACCTTCAGGAAACCCCAAAGACAATATTGTTGCCAAAAGGTATTGATTTTCACCTTAGTCTATGAAAGAAATTATTGTTATTAAATAAGAGCGTGAATTGTCAAATAGATTATTTTTTTCTATTTTTACCTTTTCACCTGTTTGTTGTTGTTGTTTGTTTTTGGGATTTAATCTGCTTAATTAGATTTATTTAGAAAACATTGTTTGGGATGTTTCAGTTCATGTGGCTTTAAAAGGGAGTAAAATACATGGGTAAGTGTAAATCAGTGTGTATTGGAAAGTTTCCAGAGACAGCTTCTGTAAAGGAAAAGCATGTTCCTTGGGTGCCATATTTGAAAACAATTTAAATTTATTGGTTCAGACTTTTCCACAATTTTATTTATATAATCAGTTGTTAAATTAGTATCTTTTTATTATCAAAGAGAGAGAGAGAGAGAGAGAGAAGTTTCCTTAAGAAACCTTCATCATTTTGTGAGCTGTATCCATAAATTCGAAACCATGCCAACTTCCAACTTAAACAATCCACACCTAACCACCCACCCTCAAATTAGAAGGAAATGAAAGAACGAAAAAAGATGTGGACGGTTGTATAAGGCAACAAGGGAAGGGTAGAGTGCTAAGTAGAATTAAGAATCTTTAATTTTTAGTATGGGACAGATAATCTTATTAATACGAAACCAGTTGTATATCCTTCTAAGATATATATATATATATATATATATATATATATATATATATATATATATATATATATATATATATATATATATACATACATACATACATATCATTAAAATAAATTATGAAATTTCCTTCGTGAAACAAAAGCTTGATTATCAAAAATTAAGATTTCCAGTCTCTTAGTGGATGTCAATGGCTGCAAATATCACTGTATACATTCTTAGTCATATTCCTTTCATTATTGAAATAGCAAACATCTATTTCGCCATCTTTTCATGCAGCAATGCCTAGTTGACATTAGTTTTCAGACGACTGCCATTATTTTGTTCCTGAGAGGGGTGCTTGGATGTGTACTCTATGACGTCATGTATCCTTCTATTAACGACCATTTAATGCTTATTTTTTTTAAACATAGAGAGAGATACTAATATTTTTCGATATTTATGCAAAAATCCATCTTTAAATCGCTTATCGATTAAAATAGAAATACTACAATACATTTTCAAGCTGAAAGTAAATGCATAAATTAAGAATTTTATTTGCATTCTTGTGAAAGATAAATAATTTTTTTTATACACAATAATTTTTGTTTCAGCGTCGTCTTTCGACATTTTCGCCTCTAAAATACACTTACTTTCAAAATGTGTAGTTCTCGAAATTATGCGGAAAGAACGCGCGCTCGCGCTTGTGCGTGGTTGTGTGTAGTTGTGGTTGTGGTTGTGTGTGTGTGTGTGTGTGTGTGTATGTGTGTGTGCAATGGGGGCTATCTTTCCATCTATTAACCAATAATATATGCAAACATGTAACCCTAATGATCATTCAATAACCTGCTGTAAGAATCTATTTTGAACAGTAAACTCATTCAATAATCCTGCCGTAAGAATGTATTTGGAACAGAGTCATCTCATTCAATAATCCTGCCGTAAGAATGTATTTGGAACAGAGTCATCTCATTCAATAATCCTGCGTAAAAATCTATTTGGAATAGAGCCAACATGTTCATGCTTCATGGCTTAATAAACTCACACACATGGAATTGATGACTATGGTAATAACGATAAATTATTTTAATAAAATTCAAGACATAATAAAACTTTAAAAATTTACCTTGTCACTCTGCGTCGTAGCTTCCGTAATTTCTCCTTGGTATTGCTGCATGTCTAAGATTGCCAATGCGGATGATAATGTTTGACTATTAGATGGGGGATCGTTGACCATACGTGAAATTTCTTCCGCTGTCAGATTGTTACCATCATATGATACAGTATATATAATCTGTGTCACTTTTTCGCTGAAAAATAGTAATGTTAGTACAGAAAATTAGATATCATCCATGAATTTTATACATTCATTTGTAGTCAGAAATGACCGTACGTGAAAATTAAACGATTGTACTGCCACCATTTAGTTGTAATTTCAATGTCATTTAAAATAAGACACCGCGCTTTTATGCTGTGTGTTCAATAATGCAAAAAGGAAAAAGCTAACCTTAACTTACCCATTACTTCCAAGGACAATCTTTGCACTGGCTGAGATGGATAGAGCGTCCAATTCCTCGTAGTTTAGATTAGAACGTATCAACTGTGCAATGATTTTCTTAACCTGGTCCAAATGAACTCTGACATCACCTTTTATTAGCAAACTTGCAATAGTCTGACTTGATTTTGCGGTTGGTGTACTGGATAATGTTTTGTATTTAGGCGTAGAAGATCCAGTATCCATTTTTGTTAAAACTATTGTTTGTTCGCCAAAAGAAGTTAGTGTTGATGTAAATGTTGTAGGTTCAATTGTTGAAGATTTTTCGGATGATTCTTTTGAAGTCGTAGATCTGATGATAGGTGAGTCAGGTTTGAAAGTTACTGACCTCGGTTGAGTTGTTGAAACTATTGATAAAGGCTCTTTTGACCAAGTTACTGACCTCGTGGATGTCACGGAAGCCTCTTTGGTATTCAAAGATTGTGTTGATGTTAATACCATTCTTATAGTGCTTGATATAGTATTAAATATGGGTGTCGTTAGTTCATTTGGTGGAGCTGTTATTAACGTCACTGTAGTTGGTTCTGCGGTAGAACTTGCTGTGGATCTCACCGTCGTTGGTTCATCTAGATAAATTGTTATGGACCCCACTTCCTTTGGTTCGGGTGTAAAATCTCCTGTTGGAACCACTGTTTTTGGTTCACTTTGTAAGGTTGCTCCTGATGTCATTGTTGTTGACTCAGTGCTTGACATCGACGTAATTATCTTTGTCGTTGGGTTTAATTCCAGTGTGTTCGTTGATGATAAATTTTTCTTGTGAAGGGTGTTTGCTTCAGATGTCAGTGTCGTTGGTTCTTTTATGGAAGTTGTGGATGTTACTTTTGTTGATCCAGTTTTAGAAGTTGTTGTGTATTTCACTGTTGCTGTTTCATTCTTTGATGTTGTTTGGTGTGATTTATTTGATTCACTTGTTAACAGTTTTATAGATGTTAACTTGGTTGGTTCATTGGAAGGTTCAGTTGAAATTAACACAGACTTTGGTTGGATTGTGGAATATACGGTATAGGCTGCTATTGGTTCATCTGTTGAAACAGTGGATGATCTGTTGGTTGTCTCAGTTATCGAATATTTTGTAGATGTTAATGACGAAGGTTCTATTGTTGGGGCTCTCTTGGGTGTCTCTGTGTTTTGTTCTGGTTTGGACACTGTCGTGGGACTCTCAGTCAATGCCCTAGTTGTCACAGCGGATGTAGATATTATTGATTTCGGTTCGTTTTTGGAAGTCCGTTGCTGTATTGTTGTCGTTTGTCCAGTTGTCGTAGGTAACATAGTCGTTGGATGAGCTGTGGACGTTGTGTCATACATCTTCATTAATGAAATAGTGGTTGAAGACGTCGTGGATGTCACTCTCGTGGTATCGGTTGTCAAAGTGGATGTATTTGACATTGGAGTTGGTTTAGTTGTAAAAGATTTTGTAGATGTCACCGTTTTTGGTTCAGTTTTTAAAATTGTTATTGATGTTACTATTGTTGGTTTAAGCGTGGAAGTTACTTTGGATGCCGTATGCGTTATTTGAGTTGCTGCATTTGTTGAAGTTTGCAGAGTTGTATTGTTTACCTTTGTTGTTGAATGAGCTCTTGATGATATTGTGGATTTTACTTTGTTCGTTTCGGTTGCCATCGTTTGAATGGGCGTAAATGTGGATGTTGAAGTGATTGTGGATGTTACTGTTGCCGGTTCTACCGATGAAACTGCCAGGGAACTTGTCTTCTTGAATGTAGGTGTGTTAGTGGGTATCACTATATTTGGAATAGTTAAAGTTGTTGGGAATTTCACTGCCATTTTCTCAGTCTTTGGTGATGATTTCGTTGTAGTTTTGGACATTGTTGTCGACGGTACCGTCATATATTCAGTTGTAGATGCCTTTGCTATCGTCGCTGACTTTGAAAGAGCAGTTAAAGATATTACGGAAGTTGAATTTGGCATAGTTGTGGATGCCAAAGTGTGTGCTTTGCTTGTTGAAGCTTTCGTAGATGAAGTGTGTGCTTTGCTTGTTGAAGCTTCCGTAGATGAGGTGTGTGCTTTGCTTGTTGAAGCTTCCGTAGATGAAATGTGTACTTTGCTTGTTGAAGCTTTCGTAGATGAAGTGTGTGTTTTGCTTGTTGAAGCTTCTGTAGATGAAGCGTGTGCTTTGATTGCTGAAGCTTCCGTAGATGAAGCGCGTGCTTTGCTTGTTGAACTTTCCGTAGATGATGCGTGTGCTTTGCTTGTTGAATCTTCTTTAGATGAAGTGTGTGCTTTGCTTGTTGAAGCTTCCGCAGATGAAGTGTGTGCTTTGCTTGTTGGAGCTTCCGTAGATGAAGCGTGTGCTTTGCTTGTTGAAGCTTCCGTAGATGAAGTGTGTGCTTTGCTTGTTGAAGCTTCAGTCACTGTCACAGTTGTTGGTTCCGTTCTTGAAGCTGACAAAGAATTTCTTCTTGTTGAGGCTTTGGTGGACGTACCTGTCCTTGACTCAGCTGTCAAAGATCTCATTGTTGTTGGTTGTGGTGTCGAAATCTTTGTTGATTTAGCTGTCGTTTCTCCAGTATTTTCTGACTTTTTTTTCGATGATTCAGTTATTGTAGTTTTCGTTGACGTAGCTAACGTTGTTGATGATTGTGCAAATATACTAATTATTGGTTCAGTTAACGAAGCTATTGATGGTAGCACTGTCGTTGACTCTGTTTTTTGCCTTAAGGTATATGCGATTATAGTCGGTTTAGTATTCCATATTGCCGTAGACGCTTTCTGTGTTTGCACGTTTGTTGATGATGGCATTGTTTGTTCATTGGTCGCAATGTTTTGATAAGTAACGTTCGTTAGTTTTCTTATTGAAATAGATGTAGATACCATTGTCTTTGGTTGCGTTGTTGGTGTAGACGGCACCGTTGTTTGCTCAGATTTTGATGTTTTTCCAAAAGATTCCGTTGTTGGCATTGATTTAGCGAATAATGGTTTTGAGGCTGACGTAGGGGCAGGAGTAGAGCTTGTTAGTGAGCAATTGTTTCCAAAATAACCTGTAATGTATGTCATTTTTATACATTATAGCGAGTGATAATATATATGATTACAAGTTAGCAAATTGTCACTTAAACTTTCTGTGCATCAGGCTAGAATATATACTGTATGGTGGCTTTGGTATGTATGCGCGGTTTTAATAAGTATGTTGATACAATTTTTAATCCCTGATGGTAATTTTGACCCAGATGGCGTAAGAAATAAAGAACCCAATGTTATAATTCAGATTGAATTTACAAGCACGGGAATCAACAACAGTTTTATACACAATATCGCTACATTTGTAATTTGTTAGAGGCACAAAGAAGGTCGTCAGCCTCTTTCAAAGACATTGTTTGAACACAATTAATAGGAATACATGGGAATTAAAAGATGTTTGCGTTTCCTTCATTATTAGTGTATAGAAAAGTTTGAGTTCCCTTAAATCAATTTCATACAATAAGCTGATAATATTTGTAAAATCCTTCCAGTCCTTTAAGGTCACCTCCTGGATATTTTCCAGACACGTCACACTGTAAGAAGCATGCAGTCGGACCTACAGTTTAAAGTCTTTAATATTGTGATACATTTTGAAACCTAAAATCCTCATAATTAGTAATTAACAGACTCTAGAAATCGAGTACAATTCATGAAACTTTGATCGAACCATTCAAAAAATGTTACGTGGGGTCTATCATTAGAATTTATCCTCATATCACCGTAAACGAATGAAGAAAAATGTTTGTTACCTTTAAGAACGTGTAAGACCTAGCAGATGATCAATATGTTACGGATCCATTGATTAGGAAACATCAAGAGTAATGGAATTACCCCTTTTTCATTTTGCAATGTATATAGTAGTGGAAACAGGTTGTGCTATTCCAATCCTAAAGTCATCGTAAAATGTTTGCACTCTTCATCAAATGCCTTTTCACGTCTGTGTACGCATGCGTGAATAGCTGTATCTACATATTTCCAATTTATTGATTTTATTTGGCATCATATAGCCATTATTGTGCTGACTGCCTATAAAAGCTAATAAGTACATATGTGTATTATACCTCACAGTTCTTTCATTTTGATATGTTTATGATAATGTACCAGCAATGAACTTCTTTGAATTTTTCAGGAAATGCGGATAATATCAAGGAAAATAAACTCTATATTTTATTGTTTAAAATCTATGTTACAGTTATTTTATTCAATCTTTTATCTTGTAGTATTGTGATAAATCTGGAGTATGCGCTTTTGTTTACAGAGCTCGGTTTTAAGGAATTCTTAGATTTTTGTGATTACTTGTTTAATTATGGGAAGTCGGTGCTGGGAATATATTCCTCAGCAAGAACATATTAGCCAGTTACTAGGGGCAAACGTCATGGAGTGAAGTGTTAGTGAGTTTCCAAGATGCCATGGTTTAATTTTGGTGAATTTGGGTCTGAGTCGCATGAGTGTCCCTGTCGTTCATTAGTTATATTAAAATATAGTTGTGTACATTGGTTGTGTGATACCAGGTGCATTATTTATGATTGGAGACGTAAATTACACAATGGAATAAACGAGAGGGACCGTTCCGTCGTCGGCAAGTACCGTTTATGTTGCCGTGGTGGCAAATGTGATGCAAAGTCACGGGGAAATTTGACTTAAAACCATGTTTTGACTGGCCTAAGGTGGCGTAGTAGAAACAGTTCCTTGTATTAGTTAGCTGAGTTGTAAGCTTTACGGCCTAAAATACTGACGGTATGTTACGGAGTGTTAATGAAGAGAAACCATGCAGATGTGCGGTTGATATACAACTGGGAAGTTGTGAGATCTGTGGTCTTATATTAATTAAATTAAAATTATTATATAATGGACACCTTGGACTTTCCAATATATAACATAAGTTGTATCGAGGTCTTTGAAATTAAGGGAAACTTATGACTTCTAGCGGAATCGAGCCAGGGTTTGACATCGCTCGGTCAGAAACCCCTTAGATGGCAAGTTACAGTATTTTATCTTTACATGTATTTGGAAGAATTAGTCTGCCTAAAAATGATGTGTTATTTTTTATCTTGACATTTTAGAAGTTTGTGTTTAATCGGCAACACATATTCAATATTTTTCTGACATTTCATTAGACTTTAAAACATACTTACGTATATCTACATATGAACTCCTTACAGTACGATTGCTTACGTGAAAAATTATACAAATAATGGTCCTTTTACCTGCTTGACACGTCAGATTACCAGAAGAATCGCATTTCCCATGGTCTGTATTTTGGCAATAGTGTGTACACTGTGGCCCGTAGAAGTTTGTAATGCAGTCTACTGTGATTCTGGCCGTGATGCTGTTGTATAAAGACAATATGTGAACGTGGATAAACTGATTACTTCAAAAGATGCTTCTAAATTGGCAATACTAATACTAATAAAAGCAACAACAACAACATTAACAACAAAGGCAACGACACTATGTTTATGCTAACACTTATCTTGAAGTAAATATTGTTGTTGTGTTCTCGTTGAGGATTTCTTTCCCCCCAAAGAAATATACGTTGCATTCGAAGATGGCACCTTGGCCAAGTTCATTTATTTCTTTAAGGACATTTCTGCCATGGGCATTAATTAATATAATTATGAGGCAAAAATCAAGACATTTCGTGATCAAGATTTAAAGACAAGTAGGAAACATAAATGGTCCACTTACGTCAACTTATTACTCCTTAATGTAATATTATTGCTTTTTGGAGAGTGTGGTTCTCTGTAATTCAAATATACCTCATCAATATCGTCATTATCATCTAGCGTATCCTTGTCTATGGCTTTGATTCTGATTTCAGTAACTTCCTGAAACAAAGAATGTATTCTAAAATCTCCTTATGAGTTGTTTATATCCTGACCAAACTAAACGATCTACTCTAAGTCTTGGCACTAAAATTCATTTGTTACTATTTATGTCTTCTGACTGATTAAGCTCATTGTTTGTGAGATTATGAAAGTCAAGAATTGTAATAGGAAACCAAATCTTAAATCAGCCAATAAAGTATTTTTCGTCCTGAAAATGATTACTAGAGTGATTATAGAGAAATAAAATGTGTTCACTTCTATTGACTGAACATTTGTTTTATTTTGTCCATTAACGTAATAATGTTATTATTTCTATTAATAACAAAGTCCCGACTAATATCAGATTTGACATCTTATGTAACTAAAAATGACTAACACTCTGTGTGTCCGTCTGTCTCTCTCTCGCAGTTGACCATATGTATGGATTTTCTGCATCATACATATTTTTATCAGAGTGGAGCAAACGGGAACGGATAGCCACTAATGCAAATGTTTTTCAAAGATTGAAATTTAAATTGACAAATCTATTTCTTTTCAATATTTGCACCTATTTCTTACTTTTCTCTTCAAATATTATGATTAGTCAAAATACAGGGACCAAAGGGATCAATTACCGTATCAATTACAGATATTACCTGTGGTTGTTCTACTAGTTTATTACTGACTCCCTGTAAATGATGATTACCTTTCACGACTGCAGTACAATGTACGAACTTTTGCCGTTTTTAGATAAACACTCGTTGTTTCTTTACCCTTTGCAGCGCTAAAACCCCAAACGTTTACAACGGAACTCGTGTCAATGCTTTATGTAATGGAAATCATCGTAGACCAAATAACCAAACAAAAGCAACAACAGTAATTGCAGCATTATAAGTAAAGTAATGTGTTACATTGCTGATACGTTTTCCAATGAAAGAAACAATACAAACAATGGCTGTATAGCATCGTAGAAAAATATAACTTACGTTCGATACATTGAAGACTTCAGTGAAGACATGCGGTGTGATCGAACTGTGTGTCAGATCAATTGAATACTTGTCATTCTCTCGCGAGGTTTCATGGCATCTATTGCTGGTATATTCGTATTGGCAATAATATACAAACATAGTTTTAAAGAATGATAATTAGGATAATAAACTGTAGGTAATATTGCATCGACATGTAAATTTGCACTAACAAATTAACCAAGCCACACACAAAAAACGATGCCGTCTAAAACATCTTTTAATTAAACTTATGTTTTACTAATGAAGATCTGTAGAATACAAAGTAAGGTTAAATGGCAGAAGAAACAGTGATGATGAAAACGAGGAAAAGGGAGAAAGAAGTGGAAGATACTGATGTTGTTCATGCCATTGATTAAGGAGAACATACCTTTAATTTATGTGTGGAGAAATAAGATAATTTACATTAGTTCTGCTATTAATTGCATTAAAATATTATCAACAGTTCTTAAATGCTTGATTGTCAATGTGTATGTAGAAAAACAATCCAGCATGCTTGCACATAGAAAAATATACCGGCCAAGAAAGAAAAAAAAAACTAATAGGCTGCTTTATATTCATTACGAAATGCACCGGCCAAGAAAATTCATGGGCTGTTCATTACAAAATATACCGTCCAAGAAAAAACATGGGATGTTCATTACAAAATATACCGGCCAAGAAACTCTATGGGCTGTTCATTATAAAATATACCGTCCAAGAAACTCTATGGGCTGTTCATTATAAAATATACCGTCCAAGAAAAAACATGGGATGTTCATTACAAAAAAAACCGGCCAAGAAAAAACATGGGCTGTTCATTACAAAATATACCGTCCAAGAAAAAACATGGGCTGTTCATTACAAAATATACCGTCCAAGAAAAAACATGGGCTGTTCATTATAAAATATACCGTCCAAGAAACTCTATGGGCTGTTCATTATAAAATATACCGTCCAAGAAACTCTATGGGCTGTTCATTATAAAATATACCGTCCAAGAAAAAACATGGGCTGTTCATTACAAAATATACCGTCCAAGAAAAAACATGGGCTGTTCATTACAAAATATACCGTCCAAGAAAAAACATGGGCTGTTCATTACAAAATATACCGGCCAAGAAAATCTATGGGCTGTTCATTATAAAATATACCGTCCAAGAAACTCTGTGGGCTGTTCATTATAAAATATACCGGCCAAGAAAATCTATGGGCTGTTCATTATAAAATATACCGGCCAAGAAAAATAATGGGCTGCTTTATGTTCATTACAAAATATATCGAAGATATTAATTCTATACATTCTATTATTATTAAAATCATATATTTTGCTAGTCTCTAAAAATAAAGAATGGGATGAAAACTTTATAAAACCCTAACTTTTCTCAAGCTCTTTTATTACTCATAATAAACATTCAGCAAGGCTACTGAGTATTTTCAGATTGAAATGATCGTATCATTATTTATTTCATTAAAAAGCTGATTAATATAAGACATACGATTACATAAAAGATGAAAAATATATGAGTGATACATATATATTTGCAAAAGTAAATAATACATTTATAATTATAATTGAAAAGAAGGATTATATATATATATATATATATATATATATATATATATATATATATATATATATATATATATATATATATATATATGCAATAGAATACACTGACAACGAACAGTGCACAACTAGTATCTAATTAGCCTGAGCGCTTTCGACTCTTAATGAGTCTTTTTCAAAGGCAAATACAAAACATAGACAAGACACATAAATAAAACAGAAAAACGGTTATGTTTGCAAAACTTTACATGGCTGTTTCTACAGGAATTAAAGCATTACATTTATTATGCTTTAACTAGTTTATTTCAAATTGTTGCGGATACTGGAAAATATTTTTGTTCACGTAGAAATCGATGAGCCATAACATCTGATATTTTATGTCAGCGCAAATTATATCCCGGATATTTCATTGTTATGGTAGTAATTATAGGTTATTAAACAAATTTAGAGAATTATGTAAAAGAAAATGAGTCGGCTGCAAAAGATAATTTTAGTGCATGGCTATCTATTTCTAGTCGTCTTGGTTTAAACCGCTTGGTTTCAATGTTCTGAGGCGGCGTATCCATTATGATTTGCATTCTTGGTTTTAACGGTTATAATAAACAAAATAAAACACAAAACTTTAAACAGTGACATTTTAATAGGAAACAGATAATCTGCCGAAATACATGAAGATATAATTTATATTAAACCAACTAAAATTCACTAAACCACACAGAAGTGCATTTTAAAAATAACATGTCAAGTTCTTTTGGTGAAAGTCTAATTGACTCGCCCCGTAAATCAGATGACAGGAGTTTGTTTAATATGTGTAAGCCATTTATATCTTCCATTAGCCGAATTTTTCATTTGACGCACAGTAACCACTCTACTTTTGGTGGTATACCTCAGAGAAGGTAAGTGACAGAGCCAAGGTGCTTAATAATGCAGCTGTTTCTTTTACAAACTTTGTGTGAAGTTTAAAACCAAGCTTTTTTAAAACGATGTTCACGAGTGTTAAGGGAATTATAAATAAGGCACGCAAACTGAAATATTTCTGCTTTCTTTCTTTACTTCGGTTTCATTGAAGTATTGAAACGAAGCTGTAGTTATTGACTTCAGACGGTGCACCTCTCAAAATAACAGAGACATATATATTTAATACCTAAAACGTGCCACTGTACACACAAAAATATAATCTTAATATTTCACCTGAGAAACTAGAGAATACTGACCTGATACAGACTCGAAGGAAAGGATCACACTCACTACATGTGAACCACACACCATCACAACACTTGTTTGGAGTTGCCAGGTAGTGTAGCAATTCTAACTTTACCATGACTGTAGTGGTGACACTGTGCCAGGATATCTGTAAAGTGTATACATGTATACATTTACAGTATTTTAAAATATTTCAAATATTACAGATTGTAAAGTGTCATTTCTTGAAATACTAAAGTATTGAGTTTATAAAATTGTATAGTTTGTGACCAAATTTAGATTGACAATTTTTCATTCAGTCCTAAGAACTTAATCTAAACATGAACATATTATTATGGATTATATTTTTAAAACGTTGCATAGAATTTCAAAACGTTGCATAGAATTTCAAAATGTTGCATAGAATTTTTTATTGTTCGCATACAGTAAAGGTCAACCTTTCCCATTGAATATACTGAAATCATGTACCATTAACAATCATATTTCTTTTTCTCATTTTGCAACTTATTCTCGGTAAACACAACATTTTATGATATCATTATTGTCAGGTGAACACACACTGACTGACAGCTATATTAATTCCATCCTTTTTATTTATTGGAGGTGATATTGGATGCAACGGGAAAGGATTCCATCAAAAGTTGAAACCATCCTCGAAGTTCTTCACTAGATTATATATGCTAAACTCGAATAACCTTCTCTCTATTTATTCCCAAATGCTCATTAAAGACAATGCAAGGCGCCACCAGCATTCTTCAATACGTATTTGCTCTCCTCCTCCATTGTTGATATTTTTCAGGCTTTATTCCTCTGAGTGAAAGAGACTTGGAAACATCACACATTTTGAACTTTACAAACTCTACACACAAATGTAGATTTATCGAAATCTTAATTCTTCAACAAGTTTATCTTAGGCGTACAAATATTGTTACAATTTTAAGTAGATTTTCAACGATTACCATGAAATCCTCTTTATCACTAGTAGAAGTCATGGTCTATACCAATATACATAAAATGGTGGGAACGTTGCCTGTTTTGTTTTGTATGTGGAATAAATGGGGCTTATGTTGATCAAAATGAGCCGTCCTGACGTTTTGTATTGGAATCAGACCTTACCTAAAGATCCGGAAGTCGGATAAGTAGTCTAACAGTATTCGTAGCATAAGGCTGAATGGTACACTTATTTTCATGATCGCATTAACGCTTCGCTTTAATATCCATGAAAATGGGGAAGAGAACTGAACCAATCTTCACCTTCCTCATTCGTACTAACTGTTTCAAATGCATGCATTTATACATAGATAATATTGTCCTAAATCATTAATATTAGCTAGATTAAAGTCGCACAACCGCGGGCGTTTTCGAGCAAGGAGAAGTTAACAAGACCAAGACTGTAAATTCAAAATCAGATATGGCACAACAGTTGGCAATCTGATTAAATTCAGATCTCCACTGTCCTTCAGATCTGACAACGACCGCTTACAGGTCGTGTTCTGGTGACCTTAGAATTAGCCAATGGAAATTTAGCTTTAAAAAATCTGAAGTGAGTCCAATTGTTCTGCACACATTGATGCTTTTCAGCCACACTGCTCAGTCACCCAAACTCGAAGATATTAGACTGCATATGATCTGCTGATAAAACTAGCGATTATGGTAATTATATAGGTCGCCAGAACATGACCTTAAGTGGCCTAAATGGACCTAATCTGAATCAGATTGAAAAGTTAGAATCTTCATTCGACTGGATTTATTCCTTAATTTGATTTCTAACTATGGTTTGCCGTACCTTTCTTGTATATAATAAGATAAACTCGTATTGGACTTAAACTGTACACCACACGCTGCGTTTTATAACTTTCTGGCCAAAGAAGCCACTGCGTGAGAAATTCTTTGCTACGTTTGACTATTGACTACGTTTGACTATTGATTACGTATGACTATAGACTACGTTTGACTATTGGCTACGTTTGGTTATTGACTACGTTTGACTATTGACTACGTTGACTACGTTTGACTATTGACTACGTTGACTACGTTTGACTATTGACTATGTTCAGATATTGATACAGCACTTCCAATCTCTCTTATTGCAGGAATATACTGAATGGGACGTTTCATCTATAATGGAGAGGGATGTATAAGTTAGACAATACATTTAGTGCCTCTCATTCTCCCCCAACAATAACATAAAATAACTAAAAAACGGACATCTATCTTTATACATATCACACCTCGAAAACACTGTGGGACTGGTCCACGGGTCCACCAGGAAATTACCCTGGAGATCCCCCATAGATCTGAAATTGTCAGCGATTTCGCAGTGACCAATAGGCTGCCTAATCATACCATGCTCGTAAATCTAAGAATTTTATTATAAAGCAACATTTGAGAGAATATGCATGACTTTCGATGTGTTATATGTACATGTCAGTTGATGCTCAAGCATTTTTATATATCAGATATCACTTACTTCGCAAGAAATAACGGCACATAATCTTTCATATTTAGCAATTATTTTTCGGAGAAAACAAAAGAAAAGTGATGAACTAATACAGTCGTTCATTTTGTATGGACCATTACATGTCTACATTCCAGATTCCACTCACGAATAATGGGGAAGTCACCGTTTTCATCGTGATCGCATCATGGTAAAATGGAATATCAAAAAATGGTGCCTGTGTTGATCTGCATAGTTGAGTGTGACAAAAGTGAGCTTAAAATGTTGCCAGAGATTTATCATCAATCTTCACGCAGAATACTAAAATTCCAATCGCAAAACTGGTATAGGCTTTTACAATCGTTTAATTACGCATACGCACAGAGCTGATGTTGAAAAGAATGGACTTGAAAGTGGCATTTAATGCAATAGATACGTACAATACATGTTACTTTACAAGTATGTTTGACAATCTCAGTTTTCGATAATTATTTATAACTATCAATAAAGTATTGTAAATGAAAGAGTTTGTCTTCTCAGGACGAATTTTGTAAAGGAACAGTGTATCAAGAAGGTACGTTTCACGTTTACTGCTGTGCTATAAACAAATGCATTTACAAAATCGGAAATTTTTCGAGAAGATAACTTGATCAATTAATAAACGGCGATGACTACAAATTTTAGAAATATCTTTGAGAGAATTACCTGGAACGTATAGATGAAAATGCAAATCCAGTTTTTAGTTCCAAGGAACATAATACAATCATTAATACGTAAGATTGTCTTAACAAGTGAGGTACCCAAAAAAGCGAATTAAATGCGGAGAAAGCAGAATCGCATCGCTATATTTATAACCGAGGACACATCAGGTCACACCGGATATACCCCAACAGGAGATATGTACATAACAAAAAATTCATTCGCAGAAACAAGACTTTAGTCACTTACCGTCATGTGGTCAGATTGTTTTTTTTCTCTCTTGTTCGGTATCCAAGAAAACAATTGCATGTACTCATTGAGATCTACGTCTTAGGTAATTTTATTGAGAGCTTTTTCGTCAGAGGGAATCTGCTTGTATGTGTGTATACGGTATATGGGATTGATTAGCCTGTATTTGCACGACCTGATTTAATGATATTGTACATGTATTACCTGATCAATCCATAGACTATACACCCATTTATAGCCCATAACATATAAGTGATTTTAGCAAAATTGTTTATTCTCTTAAAAGTTCTTGTTGACTTAAATAGTCATGTAATATGACCAGTGCCTTCATTCATGTCCCGTCTAATAATTCCTTTGGCAATGATGACGTTTTGGTAAAACTATTTAAAGTTATAATTTTTCATCAAATTAAAACAGCGCGATTTCATCAATATACATATTTATAAAATGAGGACATTCTGGTAGTAACAGCAAGATATATGAATACGATTATATACATATATTATACGTACCAGACAATAGCATCAGATTATATACATATATTATACGTGTCAGACAATAGCATCAGATAATATACATATATTATACGTGTCAGACAATATCCTTGCATTCAGATTTTCATTGTTGAATGCAATTTGTATCATTTATCTATTGAGATTTCTTTTTAAATCGTACCTTATTTGTATATAAGAGGAACTTAACCCAGTCTTTAAACAGCGGTTTTAAAGTTTCAGAAAGGTTTTTGAAGAAAAAAGACCGAAAATCTAATAATCATGAAATTAGGTTTACTTTTGTCTGCATTTTTTATTTAACTTTTCCTAAATAAGCTATATATCGCTTGTAAATAAAGGAATCCCCTTGTATGCATAGTTCCGTTAAGACAAATGTGTGTTGTGGCTTATTTGCAAAAAAAATTTTTTTAGCTGACCATGCATATGTTTAACAAACGCGTGTTCTAGTGTGGGTTGGGGGGGGGGGGCATGTGCTAGGAATAACTATACCAATGTGTTTCGGCGATATGGATGTGGGAAGGAAAATCGGTTTTGATAATAATAAAAAAATCTTATTTTATAGAAGATACAAAAAGAACACATGTTGCATCTGTCTTCGATTGCTGGAAGGTTAAGTTTGTCTTGCATAGATGTTTTATGAAAGGGATTAATCATCAGTTAAGAAATGTCTTTGCCCATGGTGAGAGAGAGAGAGAGAGAGAGAGAGAGAGTTTTGGGCGCTCTTGAAAGAAGGTGTCACACTTAACGGTGTAGATACGGCTACATCTGGGGAATATTGCGATGCGCGAGTACGGGTTCTGTATAGACACACGCCTCTGAGATTCGGACGAATGAACTCACTTTATTGAAATACTCAACATATAAAATTTCATTCCAATATCAATCTATATAAACCTGCATTACAGATATAAGAAATACATATAAAACTATGATATTCGTTCACTTACCAACATCATACATTTGTATCATTTCTGCCTTTCAGAATATAATACTGATAATTAAAAATCGAATAAATTCACGATAGCTAAAGAATCTAAAATTCAATATTTCAGACTAATACCGTAATTGAAATATATTTTACTGAATTTATTCTAAAATGTCAACATATTAAACTCTATTATTTAAAGAGTATTTTACTTCTAAATTAACTATTACTGAGCATGAAGTTGGTAGCGAACGTTGGTTTTTACCATAATCAATAATATAGTTACAAGTAAATATAAGTTCTTCAAACAATTAAACTTTCCAATATATTATATTGAAGAATAGTAAAGAAATATTCAGTGTTGCAACGTACTGATGGTAAGTTAACATATTAATACAGAAAATCCTTATACTATATAAAAAATTGTATATAGACGATAATCTTACCTGTAACGATACAAGTCTCTTTGAGATTCCTACGAATGAACTGGTTGCCAAACAGATCTCCTGCTTTTATACATTTTCTGAGGAAGTATCCAAATATGGACATGCGTATGGTTCCTGAGTTTCGCCATAATCTCAAAGTGAGGCTTCATATTTTCTTATAGGCTATATATAGTCTGGATCTATGTACTTTATTAGACAGACAATTCTGCCACGTCAGCTCAATTACCCATTTTTGATGAATCTTTGGAATTTGTCTAGTCCATCTATCTACAAAACTTACCTAGTGTAGTTTTATGCTGACTTGTGATACAAGGGAAATGTGTAGAGAGTTTTGCCTTTTGCTCATAAGGGCGCAATCTTTTTTAAATAGTATATAATTGTAATACCGAAATAAATGGATTTAATCTCAATATATTTTAATATAAAATTTCTTTCAATATAATTTAATCAAAAATTACTTCTAATACAATTTAGAGAAAATTTCAGTCTTATTACTTTTACTAAAAAAGTCTGTCCTAATAGATATTATACTGGTCGTGTGGTTGTCCTTGTTAAAAATATATCTGAAAACGTGTCCACGTGACCAAATCCTTCAAAAAACCCAGTTAATCCATCATCATCATCATTTATAAAGTTATGTATATTTTTATAAGACTCTTAAGTAGTTTGATTCGAAGTTTTAATAATATTGTCTTAATGCCTAATATTGGCTTTTTATTGCACCACATACAGAGTTTCAGTTTGAGAGAGAAACGTGATGTAGTGATAAGCATAATTATCAACGGTTTTGTTTAAATGCAATTAATGCATGAAAAAACTTAAAGTCAATATGGAACTAAATGAAATTATTCTTTGCGTAAATTTTTCAAACTTTACATTCAATTTTTGTACGTTGGCCTTTTAATTTGCTGTTTCATTGTAAAATTTTCTATTTTAATATCGTATTTGGTACTATTGAAAAGGAACGCTTTTAATCTTGTCTGCACATATATATAACTAAAATAGTCTTCCCTGGTAAATTTCATAGACAAAAGTAGTAGCCCTTGTGTGTCCTTGTGTTATGTGTCGCAATGTAGGGACAAGGGTAAATAAGAACAATGAAGGTGTGGGCATGGATGATAACACAGTAACGTACAGTAGAAGTTGTTATCTGCGGAAAGAACACAAACAGGACGCTATGCTGGGTTGGGAGTGATAGTGACATGGGAGTAAACAGTATACGCATAATTTAATAGTCTATTGTTACTGGGTGGAGTATGGAGAACCGGCGGAATTTCCAGACACCCTCCCCCAGGGTACAAAAAGAACAAACAAAAACAAAAGAAAAATAGAACAAAATAACCCCCCCCCCCAACAAACGTACATACACAAGCGTGCAGTCATTTTTCACTTGAGATTTGACCATTGTTTTATTCTTGCAAACACTAATTGGGTATTGTGCACATTTTGAGTCAACATACACATATATTTGCTTTGGTGTCCTTTCGAGGAAAGCCACGTCTCTTTTGAAATTTTGGAAACCACCCCACTAGCACCTGACCTGATCCGGACCTGTTAGTAGTGTTCCATATACTATAATTCTTCACGCACGAGCAATGTATAAAACCACTTTTTGGTCCTCTTAATTTTCCCTACCAAAACTGTAAATTGTAGGTACTCCAAAAAATGTATAATAAATGTTATATTTAAAATTTATACATGCCAAAAATAGTAAATCAAATGTGTATGCCAACACATATATGATAAGTGCGCTCATAACAATACGAAGATATACATTTTAGTGAATTTGGAGTAAATTTCAGGTCAAATGTAGTCAATTTGTTGTAGCGAATTTATCAAAGATACCACAATTATGCAATCTGCAAAAAGTCTGCATAGATTGTCAATCTGAACCCACTTGCATACAACTTCTCAAATTTAGTAAGCATTCAGCTCAGAAATGTTTTCCAGAAAAAACAAATGTCTTAGAAAAGTAAAATAAATGAACAATTCTTTAGGCAAGGAATCAATGGAAACAGTATATTATGAGACACCAAGCACTCGAATTCCGTGCATACATGTGCATACCTAAAATAACATTACCAGAATTGGATTATCAGCTTTGATTGTAAATTTTCAGATGAAACTTATTTTCAAGGAAGAAAATTTAGTCTTAAGAATAATTAAATTACATCACTTTTTGTTTATTCAATTCCTAAGCATGTACTTCTGTAATTATGTCACTATTTGTTTATTCAATTCCTAAGCATGTACTTCTGTAATTATGTCACTATTTGTTTATTCAATTCCTAAGCATGTACTTCTGTAATTATGTCACTATTTGTTTATTCAATTCCTAAGCATGTACTTATGTAATTACGGAGGGATTAAACAAGCTGAAGTCCTTGGTTAATCCGTTAACAGACGGGAAATATATCAGGACTGCAATGGAACATATAAGTGATTTTTGAAAACCATTCCTAATCAAACTTTCGCTTAATCAAAATTTGCTTTAAACCCCCCCCCCCGCCGACATCTAGTTCCCTTATCTTAATGGGATCAAACATAAAATTATATTGGTAAGAATACCATTCTTTACTTTAGCTGCCATTTTGCGAAGATTAAATAGCTTCATCCTAACTTTATTTTGCGCACCATAAAACAGGTTTAATTTTTGCAACACAACATTACAAACCCCTGGACAGTATTAAAATGATCTCCTAGATGTTTCGACAAAGCAACAACTTTCCCTTCTCTAAAAGAAAGTATGTTCCCTTTCTGTGTTTGAATATGGGTTTATTGCCTTTGTCTTAGATGTGAGTCTGTGGCAGAGAGTAATTTGATTTGAAGAAAAGATTTCGAAAATTGTTTTAAAACATATCGACCTAAAATAAAGTGATTTTATGTTATCTCGGGCAGGTTTCGTGGTTAATTCTAATTGTGGTTCTTGAAGGGAGAATCATTTTCAATTGTGTGGATTTCGGAGGCAAATTTTTTTTTCAAAATTGTTGAATGAATAAGGAAATCGCGCAAATATCATTCGTTTTCAAGTACACATACGGTATTTACAATACATCTATAACTGCTCAGCAATTCGCGAATATTTACCACAGTGTAAAAGCATAATTATGTTAACTTTTCTGTAAATGACAAATTTTCTATTACAATATGTGCAAAATTTGCTAGGGATTTAATTTAAGGGCAAATTCAAATATATCGAGAGGAATTGAAGGGCAAATTCAAATATATCGAGAGGAATTTTTGATGAAAAAAATATGTTTGTTTGGTTTCACTTCTTACAAGAAAGATGTTATTTTGATTTCAGTTGCCATCTAATAAATATTGGTTTATCGGACTGACATCAATTCCATCACATTTGCGGAATCCGGATAAACTTGTCCATCCCGGCAACAAGTGTGAACGATCTCTCTTGCTTGACCAAATTTATATTTTCCAGTTTTTTATCTGACAGTTTCAGAAAATGAAATAATGTGACCTTTTACAAGTCCTTACTGAACATATCCTAGATTTGTAAAAACTACATCGTGAAATTATTGTCTAATTAAATGTTAAAGATCGTTCCGCTTGACGATCTACCCTATATTCAACTCCTCGAGCTCTAAAATTATGATATAGTTGCTGCTTTCTCCCCCCCCCCACTCCCCAAATTGAATTACATATAGTGTGTGTGTGTGTGTGTATGCATGTATTTATGTGTGGGGTTTACACATACACATATACTCGATCGTCTGCGAAATTAAAACAGATCAGATCGCAAATGATTATGTATATAATGAGTGAAGATGGCGTTAGCGATGACTTTGAGGACGCTGGCAAAAATAATGAAGGGCGATTTTTTTCGATTTAATGGCAACAATGGGGAACCATTTCTCTAACTTTCTGAGCAGAAATGTATTGAACATGTCCAAGATATAACCGATTTACTAGATTTAAATATCAACGTTTGTGTAAAGAAGTTTGGGTCTTAAGATAAAGAAATTTGTGTTGAAATTCAGACACCAAAGTTCCCAGTTTTACAACACTCAGATTATATTCGATTTTAAATTTTAAGAAAATTTACAAACCAAACTTTTCATCTAGACCAATACGTTCACAGTAGAAACTCGTTTAAAAGCTTGTGTCAATTGAAATAATCATTATATTAAAAGTCAAAGAGACTGGTCCCGTTATGTAGTTTTTTAGACAGGTTCCACTGTTCATAGATAGATAGATAGATAGATTTACACAGACATGTAAATCGGGTTACGGACAAGAAAAGGAAAACTGTTTTAGAAATCTGAATACATCGTCTTGAGATGAAGACTTCACCTCATGCATGACATTAGTGGCAAGACCATAGTCAGGGCTTGGCTCCTGTAGGGATTCTTTCATTTAATAATAATAATAATAATAATAATAATATTAATAATAATAAGCATAAATGACAACACTAGCGATGATAATTATGATGACCCTGCAATAAATTATTGTTTGAAAACGAATGAGTTCAACAATTGGATGTATTCATGAGACAACCTATTTCAGTGATTGCTGTTAGGGTATATGCGATTTTTCGAACTTCAAAATAATTCAAGCCGATATTAAGGCAAGCATTTAGGTACAGTTCTTGTCATATTATGATATACATATTCTAAATGTGAACAAGGTCCACATACTATTTCAATGATATAGGACCACTACGTACGCACGTCTACACACACACACACACACACACACACACACACACGACGTTTCCTTCTTCCTATGAGGGAACAAACAAAGGAAACTATAAAGAACAGAAAGACTACGGAGCTCACACCGGTCACCACTCAGTGTTCCTTAATCCAACTCTGATTAACAAAAAGATGCATTTAGGCGAATGTACTTAAATTTCAATATGAGACGAATGTTGCGTTGGTAATATAGATAGACTGGGCATAAAAATCAAACGACTCGTGGTCGTTTCACGGTCTAAAGATACTGAAATACTTTCCGAAAATCTACCGATAGAAAATCCCCAATCTCACATAGGTGTCTTATTGTTCATCCTTTATTTATACCATTACCATTTTTATAAATATTTCACCTTGCGAGTTCGGGGTTGAGGAAATAGGCACAATGCGTAATCACTTCATATCCTAAGAGGCGACAGAGTGGAAGGGACACGTTTGCCGTGGGTTGCGTTCCGTATCTTTCTTGGAGAGGTTCCCAGATATTTGAGGGAAGGAGGGGCCGATGTAACACACTAATTTGTCTTCAACTTCAGTTGGACGGGTGGTCAGAAGCACCAGGTCTAATCAATCGGCTTGTCACGTCAAGCTTCTGACGCTGTGTTAAAAAGACTTCAGTTTAACTCATTTGTGTACATGTTTTAAGAGTAACCTTGGTGATTAAACAACAAAGTGCTGTTCTTCAGACCTTATAAAGAACGTTGCCTTTGAGGGCGGTGGCAAGGGACAATTGAACAAAGTTTCTTCTTTGCTCGAGTATATCACCCTGTGCAGCCTTTGCAGAAAAAAAAAAAAAAACAACAAAAATTTAGCGTAAGTCTTTGTCTCCTGGTAGGACACTAAGGTGGTGAGCAGCACAGATGACGAAGTAATGATAAGAAAGTTATGGGAATAGTAAACATTCATGGGAGACCTGGTCTTAAAGGGATCGGGAATAATTCAACCAGTGACTCGGATGATGAGACTCGTCAGAGTCAATGAAATTTGGCTCACACAGAGACAGGAAAAATAATTGTTGAAACGCTGTAAAATGCTGTGTTCCGAATTCACCCACTTGGTTGTAAACCCCAACCATCACTACCATAATTAAAAAGTCATCAACAAATCCTCTCCTTTCTCAGGGTAAATATAATGACAAAGATGGAGCTGCCATTGCAGCACCCCATGGCACCATCTCAATCAAATTACCGGATAAAGCCGCAATGTTTTCTGCAGCAATTACAGCCATATTCATAGCTTTGATATACATTTAAACCTCTCAATTCCGAATGGAAGATTTCATAAACTGACTTCAAAATATTGTATAGATCAGCATGTTCCTGATACTTGGCAAACATCGTTAAATGAAATCTCCACAAACAAAGTTACGATCATCGATAATCGGACACACACACACCTGACTCGTGCATACCTCTTGATGGATGAACCTCAACCCAAGTACATACACTGACAGTGACCACTGAGTGTGAAACACATTCTTTCGAGTACTTCGACTTCCACCCTGTAAAACATTAGCATTTGATGGCAGCTGCAGGAAGAAACTGTATGATGACGAGAAAATCTTGGATTTCTTGAGGGAATACGGTTGAATTGAATTATATAGTGAATAGTATATATAGCAAGGATTTCACAGGTATTACCTTTATTTTTATTTTTTATGATTTTACAGAATGTTAACACTTGTACATTTTAAGTTTTATCCTGATGTACTTCATTATTATATTTGTTTCGAAGAGTTTATCTTCCTTAAATTCTTCTGCAATTCATATTTAGATCTTTCGAACATATACTCTCAGTTGGCACTTTATAACCGCTATTGTGCTGAGATGCAATAAGGCTCTAGATACATACATACATACATGCATACATACATACATACTGTAACACCACGTGTGATATATATATATATATATATATATATATATATATATATATATATATATATATATATATATATATATAAATCAAGAGTTCAGGACTTAAAAAGGATTTTTACAAATAATAAAGGTGAGATGCGAATCGAGCGAGAGTGCAACGTCCTGATGCGGAAATGAGTAATACGGTTTGAAATAGTCCCAACCAAATGTAAACAATTTTGCACATTGAAGTATAATAACAAGTTCTACATAGCAAAGAACTTACAACACTGAACAATAACATTAGTTCTAACTTGCTGTTAAACAAAAGTCCGACATAGAAATGTGATTCTTCGGCTAGGAACCTTGATTCCATCACTACCATCAGTCTCCGCTGTTTCGGTAACAAAACTCCACCAGATGGTTGAAGTCAACAAATTTATAGACTACCATCATATTTCTGGCTATGATATTCCCAATTTCAGAAAGGTAAGATAATTCATTTCCTAAACTATTCATGACAAATTCCAGCACAACACACACATGGTCCAACTTGGAAATGAATAAGACACAATAACCCTACCATGATCAGCAGAAGATGGTCGACCAAAAAAGGGGCATCGACATTATCCCCTCATCAAGGCCCCATTTTGCAAAACGAGAGCTAAAAAGGCAATTTCTACCTTTGAAAATACTAGTTACCAAAAGACAATCCTAGTCCTTTAATGTAAGCCTGGTTGGAGAACTGGTTACTATCAATGCAGACCTCAATGGAAAATTACTGGCATTGGACACTGTCCATGCTGACCTCAATGGAAAATTACTTTCACGTGTATACAGCGTGATTTTCTCCCACTCTGGTCCATTCTGACCTCAGTGGAAAATTATTGGCACTGGTTACTATCCATGCTCACCTCAATAAAAAATTGCTGGCACTGGTGACTATCCATGCTGACCTCACGTGCATACTGCGTGATTTTCGCACATTCTGGTCCATTCTAACCTCAATGGAAAATTACTGAGCGATTTTTATACAAGCGGTCTATCAGTTTACGAGCACTTGAAATTGTGTACATCATCCGCTTAACAGGTAGTCTGTAGTCTGTTGAACGTGTTACGGTGGCGAATACACAACTGAAATAAATTACAACAACGATACTAGCGGTGATCACAAATAATTGTATCGGTATACACAGATAATTTTATCGGTATCAACAGACAGGAAATCTTTTAAAGTATCTGAGTATTTTAAATCATGCCTGTTCTGTTATGTATATAGGTATTGATTAGTATTATTAGCAGGTAAATGCGTCACAATGTTTATTATTAGCAGCGCTTGAAATGTGACCTGTGTATGTCTAAACTGTGAGTCGAATTGGATTCCATGCAATTCACTGTAATAAAAAAATTACGTTATACTGAACCACTGACTAGTATGAACTTTATAGTAAATTATTTATTGTATGATATATATATATATATATATATATATATATATATATATATATATATATATATATATATATATATATATACACAGATTTTATTGTTTGGTTAAATCTCTTTGACATGGCTGAATTTATTATGCAGTTTGCAGCATAGTATAGTGCTCCTGAATAAATGTCAAAATATTTTCCAGCCGCATAAGTCGACTTAAAAATGTTTGTTTCTCATGTGGCAAGGTTTATTGATCTAAAAGGTTTTAGTGTGGTTCTTTTGCTTCTGTTAAGTTTAGCACGTATTGTATTCTCCATTTGTGTGATGGCATGTAAATTTTCCAAATCATTATCTCTTCTATTTGAGTTCACGTGATCAATAACTAGCCCATCGTTGATAACGCCGTTAAAACACTCATAAAAATCTGTGCAAAAGATCTTTTTTATTTTCTTTTTATTTTCTGGAATTGAAGCAATGAGGTACCTAATCTTGTTGAAATTACCGAGAGTTTTCTTTTAGTCGACAATGCATAATAACAGCGGCTCGATTGGCCTCGTAGTTAGTAAATATTGGATGACATCTAAATTCATCGAAATCAATCTCTTTTTCATTTTGCTCCATATATAAATTTGTCTTCTTCTAATATAACATTATTTGTCAGCAGAGGAATATCTCTCGAGATAATCCTCTGCGTCTTTTATTCTGCTGTCATCAGAACGTACCGTTTCTCGTAATATCGTTTAAGCGCACGATATTTTCGTCACCACAAGAAACACATAATCATGTTCTCCCCAGCACCACATTTCAGACGTGATTCTGGTCCAGTACTGCCACGGCGAACACTGGCCATGTGTGGTAACCACACTACTCACCACGACAGTTTGTTTCACAAGGTGTGACTGATCCGATCATGAGCCATCTTCTCATATTATATTATTGGAGAAAGCTCAATTGAAAAAATCACTTTTCTTGTAAATAATAATGACTAATTCTACTGTCGCAAAGCAGCTGCGAGAACAGTATTTTAGTCTTACCGGGATAAAACCAGCTTTCCCAAGGTCAAAAATTACGCAAATAATTTACTAAATTAGATAAACGAGTTATGAACCAAGAGGGAAATTGAGAGGTTAGCCGAGATTGAACCACAACACATCATTAGGCCTGCGTGTGCGTGACCCTGTATCCGTCTGGCTATTTCACGGTGATGACGCAGATTTATCTGCCACAGATGAATCAACATTTGTTCAGTTTGTGCTACCGTCTGGTATACTTTATCAGAAGGAGTCTCTCCGACGTGCGATGAAACAGACTGCGGTAAAATATGACGGCGACAGTGATGAATTACTCAATAACTGTCTTACTAAGTCGTCTGATGTGGCTCATATAGCACAAAAAAAATTCATGGCGTCCAACTCCAAAAGAATATCTCTACGATATATCACGATCTTGTGTCGAGTTTGGACATGGTGGTCTCTGGAACACAAAATATAATTTCGTCTATATGATCTCAGTTGACAATGTGGCATTTTATCCGGCTAGTTTTCTTGGATACGGCGAATGTCAAACGTAGTTTGAACGATTCGGTCATCCAACACACGAAATGACCAAAGTAGCAATAAACGATTCACAGCCTGTCGACTACGATCTGACTGGATTTGCCGAGATTGAATCATTCGAGTTCTCAGCTAGTATTCATCCGGTTGTCATTTTAATGAACCGGATACCAGAATTAATCTAAACGATTGTTGTGCAAATAATCAACGTGGTCGGGCTCCAATAGTGCTATTACGGTATTTGTTACATAGTTTTATTTTAACGTCGCTGATTGTATCCTCTGCAATAACATCATACAGGCAAAGTGCAATCACGCGAGACTGAATAAATATTGGCACGATAGTCAACTACTACGACGTTGATTCGCCACAGTTTACTCATTTGAGATCTTCGATGCTCGCATACTTGTCAATAAACCTGTTTTCGATAATCAAACGGTTCTTTTACAGCGGATGGTGTTAGAGTAGCAACGGATTTATTTTATATAACTCGATCGAAAATGGATCTTGTGAAACCATTTATCGACGCAAGTGATGATGTTAAACCAGTCGGCACTTATTACCGAAACGATAAATTATCAGAACCACCATCGTCTCTGTCAGTGAATGATGCAATCACGAGACATGGCACGGTCTATCTTAATGGTCCTTGTGGCTCTGAGAAAACAACACGTGCGATATAATTATTTAAAAACTCTGACATGATTGTGTTGACGCCAACTCACCGTTTTGCCATAGTGATGAAACAGCGTGGAGTTTTTGTCGATGGCGTGGTGAAGTGTGGACCGCCGAGCGAATGGGTGAAAAATATATTCCAAAAATCATTATCTGGGACGAAATATGCATCGTGTCCAGAGATACTTTAGAAATGTTTCTCGACTGGGTGTCGACGAAAAACACTGCAATTACCATGTGCGGTGATGATGGACAACCGTCTCCGTTTAGAGGAGAATCACCGTATGATTGGCTAAAATATTACGTTAGGCACAACAAAGAAATATTGTATGACCATCAATCACGCGATGAAACATTATGACAGTTGTAATCGCTAATCAGATTACAACCGGACAAGATTCAGTGTGAAATAATGCGTACCGTATTTCAAGGGACACCTGTGTCTGAATTCTGAAACTCATGGCGATCTTATGATCTGATAGTTGCATCACGAGAAAACGTCCGTGATACATTTCAACGTAGATTATTTGAGATTTACAAAGAAAAATTTCAAAATCTACCAGTTCGACTATGTTATCGCCCTGCAGATATCCGTCGACAAAATACACACGTGGACATTCCTGGAACGGATACACAACAAAAACTGGTTCTTAATGATATCGTTGAGGTTCCAGTAGATTCTGTACAGCAGGTGCTGTCACTAAATATATCGTGCTGGACTCTAGGTTATGCGATAACAATTCATTCTTCGTAGGGGCTAACAATCTCAGATACCAATATCTGGATTGTCGACGATCGCATCAAATGGTCAAATTCAGTTTATCTGGCTGTGTCGCGAGTCACAAAAATATATCAGCTTAGTATAATTGTCTACGTTATGGAGTTGCCAACAAGACCTGTTGTATCAACTACACCAACAACCAACGCGGTGTAGAAAAAATTAGCTGGTTATGCGTGAGATGGCAAAGCAACAGGGTCAGTTTGATTTCGAGGTTGAATTTATCATGGCGCTGAAACAAAGACTAAATAATCACTGCACCTGCTGTAACACAATAATGTTGTGACAATATTTTCCTAACGACGTACGACAATTTACGGTGGTCAGAATCGATAGTAGTCTCGGTCACACACGCGAAAATGTCAAATGTCTTGAATGTAACAGGTGTAGGGGAGCAAGCTCTCTCGAGCTAGCTCCTCCGCGCTATTGTCCTTTTCAAGCTCGAATCCAAAAGGGTGATAACTGGGTGTTTTCAGGAATTACCTGTTACTGTTCACGGACAAATCCGCCTTGAGGAGCTATTGAATCTAGTCTGTAAATTTGAGGCTGACAAGTAGATCTTACCACGCTGGAAATTTTACGTGTGGTTACACTCCCGACTGGATCTGTTGCTCTTGCTGCACCACCTTCAAGTTCATCGGGTTCATACAAATACCTGACTGTTACGTTACTGCCCAGAACTGGTTGTTGTAATTGATTTCCTGGTATTTTTCGTCGTGGTATGTGTTTTTCTCCTTCGCAATTGCCTCTATGGGTTTCATGTTAATTTCACTAGTGACTTCATTGTTTAACGCGGCCACCACATGAGGTAGTCTCGCAACCCACGAACGAGATCTGTTCTTGTTCAGTAATTCCTGCGCGTATTTATGTCCAAATAATCGCTCAGCAAGTGTTCGATTAAATCGTTCAACGATTGGCTGATCACTATGTAACGCGGTGTGTTCGCGTCTGATTTTAAAGTTTTGTTGTTGCATCAGTGTTGGTACTGCACCGAGAACTTCTTTGCCAGGACCAACCCATAACAATTGTGGCCAGTGTAAACTTGTTCAAACTTGGCGACTTCAGTTGCTGTTTTAGTCGATAGTGGCTCCGCTTCTTTGTATCTGCTTGCAACGTCGACGACCGTCAACGCGTATTTGTATGTACGCCGTTCACGTGATGTGCCAATGACGTCATGTGGTAAAAACAAGATATCTGCCTGATTAACTTCCTTGGGAGTGCTGACACTAAAACATCCATGCTGGTTCATTTTGGGACGTGGCAGATAAATTTGCCATATTGCTTGTTGTGACAACAAATCTGCGGCAACAGCACGTGTGACACCTGCTGCATCGGCGACATTGCTACCTCTCCAATATCCTCTTGGACTATAATAAATCGACTCTATATGCAATTATTGGATAATTAATTGCCCGCTCAGACCGCTAGTTTACCACTCATCGCCGATCTTATCAACCAGTTGGCGAATGATTCTCGTATGTTTTTATTCTTTTTAGACTTAAGCGTGTGAATCAACTTGACGTCCGCGATATGTCATTGGTGAAGCTCTTTGCTTTTGTACGCGACGTCATGAGTATGGCACTCTTGGCCAACCGCATTTACCAGAAATTCACTTGGTTGTGGTTCATTTTGTTTCATCAAGTATGGTTCCTGGATTATAATTATATCCCGGTAGATGTTTTTCCCCTGGGTACTTCGCTCATGGCATTCCTGGTAATTTCCAGAGTGTCGCAGCAATATCATCGCCATTGATCGCAGTGCGATCCGACGTCATCATGTAGACTTTCACAAACTTTTTTTTTTATACCGCATCTCACACACTTACCTGTGTGCGCCAAAGCGTCTAATTTTCTTCAACATGGTTGCACTTAACCAAATTGTATCCGTGATCGTCTTGCATTGAACGCAATAAAAAAACATGGCTATAAATAGCACTATATTTGTATAATGTGAACGTGATTGACTTTTCAGCGACACGCGAGTCTTACCAAATTCCATTCGAGCTGTTATAACTGGATCGGGTAAAACTCAGTTGTTGATCAACCTAACAATGAGGTGGCTCAAATGGAACAAACTTTGTTTAGTGGTACCATCCGTAGATGATAAACCATGACCTTAACGGGGACATGATCAATCTAGTAGTTTACGATGATGTCATGCTTGACAAACAAACAAATCCAGCCGGAATATTTTCACGAGGCAGGCATGAAAACATAGATGTCATTTAAGTTACACAGAGGTATGCTCAGATTCCCAAAGTGATCAGAGATAACTGCAATTTTTTGGTTATTTTTAACGGTGTTGACACACATACGCTGCGAAATATTCATCAGACTTGGTGTTCCTGTGGCATGGACATAAATAAGTTTAAAAACTTCTTTGCACATACTCAGAAGCCTCACATGGATTCATCACAATAAGTTTACACGATCCAGCAACATGTTATCGAATTGGTCTTGATAAAGTCTTTTATTAAAGAAATTCACTTACTCTATAATGAACCAAGAAAATATTAGCAAGATTATTTCGGAGATCGAACAATTACAGCAAGATAGTCTAGCGGTTCAACTTGATGTTGAAAAAATCAACTATGATTTTGAGATGATTCAACAGCGATGCGAAGGGAGCAGATATACACTAGCCGTTGTGTACAGATTTATCAAATTACTCCAACGCGAAATGGAACTGTCATTGGCGGATTTATACGAACAACATGAGATAGCTAAAATTATTCCACTGGCAAGCGTCATTGAGAAATTACGATCAGAGGTGTCTCGACAATATGAATCTCGAGCGGCTGTAAGTGCGCGTGCGAGACAGCTAAAAAAAAAACCTTGTGTTGGAGTCTACTAAGGATTCTGAATCCATCAAGGCGGAATAGTAATGTCATCACTACCAAAGAAAAAATTAACGACAAAAAAATGGTATGCTATTTTTTATTTTTGGTAGAATGCGCTATTTTTTTGTTGTGACTTTAGCTGTTCATGGTTTAACACTTACATACAAACTAACAGTTAATTCTTCACCAAGCGTGTCCGATAAATTACAGTCTTGGTCGGTTAGACGAAAACGTATTCGTGACAGTGACGGATTATGACATCGTAAACGAACATGACTAACGGGCACCGACACAATCAAATGACCCGGCGTGACCTCCGGAGAAAAGCTGTAAAGAAGAACATAACCCTGCTGTGCTTGCCCGTGGGATGCTTGTCCAAACGCGGCATAGCTACCGTCGACTGCGTCACAGACTAGATTTACAGAAATCGTCGACGTGATATTAACTATGCTCGGCGACACACGACGAACACAATTCGTTGGATAGTTATTATGTCGGAGAATTGGAGGGCCTCTGTTTTTGCCCCTTTTTTCTCAAATATTCGTCGATTATGTGATCGAGACCCTCCTGCATTTTATCGCTGTTGAACTGGGGTAGTTTGAACATGGGAAGTTGGTCTTCGGTGTTCTAAAATGATCAAGAAATAACTTTTTGTATGTTACGCAGCTTGCGCTCCTAATATGATCAACTATGTCAATTATTTTTTTCTATCATAATTTTTCGAAGGATAACCCCATCCGGATGAACGAAGGTCATACAATCAGCAAGTTCATTTCGTATCGCATACGCTGACAGATCAGTGTCACCCGAGGCTTTGCTTTTAGCAGATCTTCCATAAATATACCCCATTATAAATTATTAACTTTTAAAAACGATGGGCGGTATATTCGTGCACGACTTTATAAGGCGGCGCTGATTACTTTGACACGGCATTAAGTACTGTAAGTACTTCTGGACCGCATATAGGTGGATCCGTTAATGTCTGTGTTGGTTATGTTGAATACCAGATCGGAGTGGCAGTACGACTGTTATACTGTAAAAATTGAAATACTAATTTAACAATTTTGTCATAGCTTAAAAATAATAAGTACAGGTTGCATAAATTCAAAACACTAATGTAATAGCTGACTCTTCATTTTGTTTAATATCGCTCGATATATGTAACTATTTTAATATTAAAAAAAAAATTGTAGATTCAATGAGACCAGCAATTGTGACCTATAATCTGAAATTCTATCGGTATGTAAATCAATTCAGGAGGTAGAAGAAGTTCGGTCGAAACCTCGTTTTCCTGTTAAGATAGTTCACGTTTATATGAAGAAAAAACACACAGGAGAGAGGTTAAATTTTTTAGTAAAATTAACCATCCTTCAAAAAGTAGAACCAACCCTAAAAAAATGCTCTAAACCTGCTTTGGTTGTTTTATTGTCTCTGTTTATGTTTTTATGCGTCAGTGTATGTCTATGGAATAAAAGTTGACTCTGGAGGGCATTTGACAAACGTTTCGACATTACCATAAAGCATGCATGCAGGGCACACCAACACAAAAGTGGCTACATGGTGCTAACCAAATGTCAAGTTCAATCTTTATACTTTAAAAATATGAAGAATTACACAAAAATCTGTTGAAAGATAAACCCTTCCTAAATTTTAAACATGAAGATAAAATATGAAAGATGAATATGTTACAATTCTGTAAATGATATATAAAATGAAATATAAAGGTGACACATCTAGAAGGAGATACGATCTTAATTTGCTTGATTAGGATACTCATCAGGACAAAGCATGTTTATATAAGATTATGCATATACTACTTTATTTTGCCGAATTTTGCGATCGAATGAGATTGTGGCATAAAATTTCACAGCCACCTTAATTCTTTAGAACGGCGAAGCTCACTCAATCATATCGGTCGGGTATTTTGCGAAAATCAAACACACAAAGACTAGATCATCAAATTCGAAGAAATTTACAAACAATTCATCTTGCAGAAATCTTATATACAGTTACTCATCCATTATCAACAATGTCACTTATGGACAAGTTCAGATAGTTGCCTGGATTTAGATAAAGCATAAAGAGTTTGTCAGCTTAAGTGTCAAGTACTCCATACATTGTAAAAGTGTCAAGTACTCCATACATTGTAAAAGTGTCAAGTATTCCATACATTGTAAAAGTGTCAAGTACTCCATACATTGTACAAGTGTCAAGTACTCATACATTGTAAACAAGATTTATAATATATTAGGCTGCATTTGCTAATATGAAAATATGTACCTTATGCGGGAAATCAGTCCGGTGCTAATTTCCATCTCTTTTCCTTTAACTTATCTCCAGAGCAATGATAAGTATGCCTATTAATTGTCATATAACCACGCCTACTCATGGTCATATAACCACGCTTATTGATTGCTATATAACCACGCCTACTCATGGTCATATAACCACGCTTACTCATGGTCATATAACCACGCTTACTAATTGCTATATAACCACGCCTACTCATGGTCATATAACCACGCTTACTCATGGTCATATAACCACGCTTACTAATTGCTATATAACCACGCCTACTCATGGTCATATAACCATGCCTTCTAATTGCCATATAACCACGTCTACTCGTGGTCATATAACCACGCCTACTTATTGTCATTGCTTATTTTTAAATATCAAAAAGATGTTTTCCCTTCGACAATCAACTACTCGACATATGAATATATATTGTAATCATATAATGAAATCTCGATGAAAATAGATCGAAAATGGTAACGTCATCGCTATTTGAATTTGTGTTTACTCCATAATATCAATCAACTGTAAGTCTGATCACAAGCTTTCAGTGAAGTGGTAATAACATAATTATTCACTCCTGACCGCTTGACCGTTGCGGCTTGAAATATGTTAGAGTTGGCTGGTAAGCAGAGTAGGCGAATCGGTTATTAAACTCTATAAAATAATTCTGTCTCAACAGCACGTTATTATTGGAGTAGCTGAAATTAGACTTAGTGCTTAATTTGTAGAACGTGATTTTGTTAAATGTATTCTTCATAGTTTTCACATTTTTCTTCTTACATAAATTATTTTATTTTTTATATTTTTCTGAGATATAAATAGAACGATTCACAAATAAAATTCTGGATTTACTTCCTACTGCATATGCATTGTTGTTGTAATCTAATACTTGCAAAGACTAATTTGTCCACAGCTCCTATAAGAATATACAATTGTAGTTATTTTTTATTTTTGCATTGAAATTGTTAACTTTTATTTATCCTTTGTAAAACACATGCTAAAGTTGTTAATAATGTAAAAGTTAATCATGACGCTAACACGTATTACACGGTATTTCATTTTTATTTTTTGTATACATGCAAATGATACTTGAAATATATATATATATATATATATATATATATATATATATATATATATATATATATATCCCCACAATAATTCGTAGTAGTAGTAGTAAAATGCTAAATTTACATTCTGTGATTATTCTATTCTCCATGGCTTTTGTTGATTTTGTTTCTTTTTCATTTAATACTTATCTTTAGACTGATACCACACGAAGGACATTCAAAGTATGACATTTACCACAGCAGATGCACATTTTTCATATACACAACCCACTTCACTCACTTCTTTTTGAAAATCCCATACACGTATGAACAGATTGAAGAAGAAGACAACGTCTTGTCTTGATAGCGCACTAAACTGCCTGACCCATGTATCTATTTCTCTTCCTCAGAAAGACATTCCTGATGTCTGACTAAAACAGCACAATTACAATACTAATTTCTCCATGCTATACATTATCCAAATGAATATACTTAACTTTTGTGTAAGAAGTATTGACGGATTACGAGAACCAAGATAGTCACGCCTACTGACCAGCCTACAAATTTTTTAGCATAAATGTCTTTCTTTTAAAAGCGTTAGCATAATATTATAATGAAGCGAAAGTACACAAATTGCAATAATATATCACAAACTGGACAGGTCTAGAACCATATTTTGACATATAATCACGTGATAAGTCGAACATTAATAACACATTAAAGATATGCTATGTAATGGTGTCAGGTCAAAGATATTTGACTTTTGGAAAACGTCTGATATATACTCGAAATATTGTAGTGAGGTAATCAAGACATGTATCTTTCACGCTAGTTGCTGGGAGAGACAAGACAGATATCTTTCACGCTAGTTGCTGGGAGGGACAAGACAGATATCTTTCACGCTAGTTGCTGGGAGGGACAAGACAGATATCTTTCACGCTAGTTGCTGGGAGGGACAAGACAGATATCTTTCACGCTAGTTGCTGGGAGGGACAAGACATATATCTTTCACGCTAGTTGTTGGGAGGGACAAGACAGATATCTTTCACGCTAGTTGCTGGGCGGGACAAGACAGTTATCTTTCACGCTAGTTACTGGGCGGGACAAGACATATATCTTTCACGCTAGTTGCTGGGAGGGACAAGACATATCTTTCACGCTAGTTGCTGGGAGGGACAAGTATACTGGACCACTTGTACGAGTCTATTGTTGAAGTGCATGGAATTTTCAACTGTCTCCTTACCGCACATAACTCCTTATTATTCTCTATTCCTATAACATTTCATTTGGTTAAGACAATTATAAGGGAAAACTGCAGCAGTTCTGCCTAACATCATTTGGAATCCAAAGGCAAGATAAGTCAAGTTTCAACAGGACAATTCGTGTTCCGGTATGTTTATTCCAAATGGAGTTCTCACGTGAACATGTGCCACACATGCCTGCAGGAATGAGAGAAAATGTTTGAAATGTATGAATACTCCTAATACATGACGTACAAACTTCGCATATTCCATCATATGAAAGAACAAAATTTGCCACACTTCAGAAAATATAATTTAGTAACATGCACTCTGTACATTCTTTATTGTAAGTTGAAGTTTGGCTTTAAGAATTGAATCCAGCATTGAGTCTCTACAACATTTCAAATTTAAAACATAATAATGTCTTCAAATATACTAATAGAACCCCAATCTCCTCCTCAGCAGCAACAACAAATTTGAAGCTGATAATATGACGACATTGAATAATAATAATAATAATAATAAAATCAATAATAATGCTGATGCCACTATCTTTCACCATCTTTATTATCTTGAAAAATATGGATATTACCAGTTTTTTCTCGAGAAGTTGGCTAAAATGTAAAAATGTTTATATATATATATATATATATATATATATATATATATATATATATATATATATATATATAAAATTTGTGATAAAGATATGTAACTAAATCTACAATCAAGATTCAATTATAATGACATCTAAGACAGCAATTAAAGAAAATTAGCTTCAATAAATAACGGCAGACAAGGTTTTTTAAAACTATATCTATTCTTTTATATTTTCTGCTCAGGACATGGTCGGATCATAGTACGTATATAGTTGTAATTATCAATTACGTTATGCATAGATAATGGTTTCCTACTGAGAATCAAGCGAGTACTTAACGGAAATTACTTTTAAAATAGCTTGGATAGGACAACATAATCCACTGGAACAATGCACTTAGCCAATGATTTTTGTAAATGGTGCAATCACTGATAGTAACAAGTGTAAAATTGACACTCTGGATATCAAATAAGGCCACGCAAAATTGCTACAGTTCTACAATTCTGTAATCCTTAGGTACGAGCATCCTTGAAATGTCTATAGGGTTGACATTCGAAACGAGATTTTGATATCATGAATCTCTGAGAATGAGTTTAACATTGAGATACCACTCTTAGCCATCAGATAGTTACTCTGTGAAAGTAAGGCCATCTCTTAAAGGTTGACAGAATTTCTCGAAATCAAACTTAAACTCTCGAGTTGTGTGATTTCTAGGCCAGACGATATGGGCTCTAATACACATAGAAACAATTTTTTTCCATACCTTATTGAAAATTAAGTTCAAAGATCAACAAGAGCCTAGGTTCTTACCGATCAAATCAAATCAAATTACTTTGGTTCAATAATATAGGCCTCTGGCCCATGATACAAAATTCTATTTTATGATTTACACAGTTGGAACATCGCACGTGAAATATGAATTCTTGATTTACTTCTACGCTTTTTTTTTTCTACACTTATTTCCGAAAAGTAATATTTTGACATGATTTTATTCGGATGGTGATATAAGAGCCTCTCTCCTAGCAAATGATCTGTACAGTTAGTGTGATAATTTATACAGCGTCACTAAGTCACTGCTAGAAATAAGCGAAAACATTTTTTCATCTCTTGGCGGTACATAATATACACATTTTTAGATATAAATGTTACCTGCACCAGCTAAAAACTCTGACACGAATATTTATTTTCCAAAAAGCTAGGACAATTTCATATCAGAGATATATTTAAAATATTTAACTTAATGATTAAACCTTTATGATAGTATGGAGCTGACATTTGGGGACTTGAATAATCGAATGATATAGAGGATATTGAGGAAGTGCAGTTTCAATTTTGGTAGAGATACCTCTCGGTTTTAAATACTGCAAACAAGTGGGGGTCTGTAGGAGAATGCGGTAGGTTCCCTTTCTTTACCTCATATATGGTAAGATGAATACAATAGTGGATTAAATTTATGCGATTATCGGATTATATATATCCACATCAATGTTATCTTTATATGTTATAGAAAAAGTTAGACGAAGTTGGCAGCAAAATGTCTTACGAAGATTAAATATATGCTATACCGATATGGCTTTGGATATGTTTGTATAACATAAGATGCTGGCGATGGAAAATAGAAAACATGTTGGCGATGAAAAAGTATTTATTTCGGAGTTCACAGAAAGGATTACAAACACTGCATTTTAAAGTTGGTCAGAGCGTATGACTTATTCGTTATTACTGTAGTCAGTATAAATCCCTACTACAATGTGAGAAATAACTCTCATGTAATATACCTTTTAAGTTATGAAAACATTTAGCGCAACTAAGGAGTTCAAGCCATAAACGAATGATTAAAACAGGAAGAAGGGAAAATTGATAGAGCATTCAGACTTTGTGAACTTTGCAGGAAAAGAAATATTTATATAACGGAGGACGAATTTAATTCTTTTGTGTTTACACAGAATATGCTGTTATTAGAATGCAATAACTAAAAAAACTGTATCTAATTTAGGTACTTACAGACTTGCAAGTAAAGGGGACTTCAGTTCAAACAGAGTGTGCCACATCCTTAATCTCATTGAAGGATAAAGCATGGCCAACGGTTTTGTTTTAAATTACCGAACTTTACTTTCAATGGCAACTATTACCTTTCATAAGCCATTAACAAGTGATTGTGATAGCACCGGTACACCTGCGCATTCCGATTACGAATTCCTCTTGGAGTGGATTGTCTGTTAAATGATTTTTGGTGCGGAATTTCAAGATTTTATCTACTATGCAGGATGAAAAACGTTCAGATACTTTAATTGCGGTTACCACATCCGAGTTCTCTTTTAAACAATAGTTTTCCAAATGGATTCACTAGCTAAAAGTTTACAACCCGTAAGATGTTTAATTTGCTCGCAAGAAAATGAAAGGTTCAGTTTGAAGTTATAGCATTATGGTTATATTTTAATGACATTTGTACACCATAAAAGTGATTTGTCTTTATTTGTTCGAAAGTATTTAATATAAACGTTATAAATTTGTTATCCACCCCCAAAGAAATTGTATCTATCTATCTATCTATCTATCTATCTATCTATCTATATATATATATATATATATATATATATATATATATATAGTCATTGTTTTGGCCGGCCGACGTCAGCCACTGCGAGAACAATTCGTCTACATGAATAGGATCCGAAGTATCCAGTAGACGTTCAACAACCCATACATAAGTTACATAATACATATTCAATAAAATAGACAAAGTTAAATTTAATATACATTCTATTATTACTATAATCTTAACAATCGAAACAGGTCGAACCATATTACTCGCCGAAAGTGCCCGTACATGTCCCAACTCACCTCTCCCATGACAGACTCGAACATCTGACACTCGCACCCCACTTCCATCAAAACAAAACAAGACAACAAATCACGAAAATAAACACTCGCCAGGAAAGTAAAACAAAAACAATGACAAACAAAACACAAACAAACAAACAACAGTAATGACACATTTTCGTTACATGAAGTATCTTCC